>OX596282.1:27439589-27784589 GCA_951394225.1 Harpalus rufipes | reverse complement strand
ACACACACACACACACACACACACACACACACACACACACACACACACACACACACACACACACACACACACACACACACACACACACACACACACACACACACACACACACACACACACACACACACACACACACACACACACACACACACACACACACACACACACACACACACACACACACACACACACACACACACACACACACACACACACACACACACACACACACACACACACACACACACACACACACACACACACACACACACACACACACATACCGTGCATTTTAAATAGGTACGGATTTAACATTCGGGAACAGCGGACTACTTACAATGCAAATGTGTTAGTTTTGGTAATATGTAGTATGTAAACAAGGCAATCTTGTTTATGTTCGGAACATGACAAACGAACTAAATTAAAGTTCATAGTTAAAAATGAAAACCTACATTTTAACAAAATAATTTTATAATACAGGTAATTTTGCAAGTAGCCAACTATTTTATGTTTGATTTATTTTATTGGCCGACGATAACTAACCCAAAGATATGAGTTGACTTGTTACTTGTTGGCACGAATATACAAATTATTGTAAATTTATTTATATGGGTGACGTGTAAAATTAGAAAATTATTATTTATTAAAATAAATGTTTATTAAACGATAAATAAATTAAGAAAAAGATAATTAAAAGATAATAATTATTTATTTATTTATTTAAAACGGGATACGTAAGTATCCCAAAAAAATGGGACAGGCATCAAAATATACAAAAAAAAAATACAGACATGAGTAGACAAAATATGGATATACATAGAATAAAATATAAAGAAGTACACAAATATAAAATATATAAAAAAAAATAAGTGAAATAATGCATCACAAATTTTACCTCATTGTAGAGAACAGTTTTGAAATGACTAAATGTATGAAAAAAAATGTCAAGTTCGCTAAAACATTTGTTTTCAATTTCATTATAAATAAAACATAGTCTTCTTATAGGGTTTTTTAGTTCATAATTACTACGCATAACAGAAATGTAGAAAGTATTGATGGAACGCGCGTGATATCAAGGTACGGAAAAATTAATTTGACTTAAAGCGAAACTGTCATCAACCAGATAGTGAAGTAGTTTAAAAAGGTATAAGCTCAAATTTATCATACGTCTGTTCTCAAGTGTAAGCATATCAAGTGTGTGTAAAGTAACAGAATAACTGTATGTTAAAGGATTGAATGAAGGTGAAATTTTAATTATAATTAACACTATGAATAAACACTAATCAAATACTAAAAATATTGTTATATAGTTAAACTCTAATATTTATTTATTTAAACAATTGACATTTATTTGTATGATATTTATTTCACCAACTTTTTCCATTTACTGCCGGTCGGTTGCAGACTGTTGTAGACTGTCTACACGATATTTATATCAATATTTATTTATAGTACCATTCAACTGTCTCTCTAGTCACTGGACTCAACTGAACTGCTTGACTTCACTAACGGAACTCAATTAACTCAACTGACTCGCACAGCGTTGCGCCGCCTATGTATAGTCTGCATTAATCCAGAAAACTCCTCGAGCATTCTAGTATATTTCCAGTAACGTTCCGTTAACAATAGAACAAAAGGTCAGGCCGCGCACGATTTGTTTACACAGCTGCCACTAGTATTTACGTTACCGTTTTCCAAGTAATGATTACGTACTAGAAACGTGCAGTCTGTGGCGTCGGGTCGGTTAACTTGCCCCCTCCCCCCCCTCCATTATCAAAATTTCGGAACTTTGTATACTCTATTCAAATGCAGTCATTTTGCGCTAAAATTCACTGTTAATTTAAAGTTTTGTACTATTCATATTGCTTTTTTTTGCAATGGCTAACCCCTATATAATATTTTTATAAAAATGTTTAGACCATCCAAATACACTCATTTTATCCTGTAATTAACCGTAAACTCAAAGTTTTGCACCATGTTGCAATTTTATTACACTATACTGTAACGTTTTTATTTATATGGGTGAAGTGTAAAACATAGACAAATATTATTAACTAAAGAATACGTTTATTAAACGATAATTGAGTAAGGATTAAATATTAAAAGATAATAAAAACAACTAACACTATGATTAAATAATTATAAACACTAAGAATATTATTAAATGCTTAAACACTACAATTATTTATCTAACTAACATTTATATCACTAACACTTATTTATATAACTACATTTATTTATGTTAACAACTGTTAAACTGTTTATTTATATCACCGAGTTCATATCTGGTTACTTGTATATATGAGACTATCCTCCCGCTGTTCTCCCGACGGTATTTATACAGCCCCTATCATTCTAGAACTCTTCTGAAGCGACAATGACCTGTATACAAAAGAAATGGGTCACGGCGTAGTTTTCTAGCCGGCGCGTCGCGGGGATTTCAACATCGCTCTGGTACGTTCTTTCGAAGGGATTACGTCATTGTTCGCGAACATGCTATCAGTAGCGGCGCAAGCATACTTTTCTCTCAGGGGCGCACGTCACAATACATTTGGAGGGGCCTTCTTAACGCAGCCCGTGCTATCATTCTTTAAACAAAAAAATGTTGGGCTATTCAAATGCACTCATTTTGTGATCTAATGCACCGTTTATTTAAAGTTTTGCACTACTCCGGTAGTATATAAATATATTATTGCTACTAAATCTTTCCAGGACAAATACAACATAACATGGCGTTGTGTTGTGGAATATCTGCAATTTTAACCACGTTTTTACATAATTTTGTCAGTGACTTTGTTAATAACTTTTTTCCTAAATGTGCGATTTATTTAAAAATTCATTTATAGGTAGCTTAAATCTTTAGTTTAACAATTTTATTAATTTCACATTACAACAAACGTTTATCATTAAACTGGAGTATCCAGAGCATAGACACTACTAAAAAATAAATGAAAAAGGAACATAATCACATATTGTTTATTAATTTTAACTCTAGTAGAGAGTTAAATACATCTCTAATAACGTGTATTACCCCCGTTAGCATCTAATACAGCTTGGCAACGGTGTGGCATACCGCGTATAAGTCTGCGTATGCTTTCTCTTGTGGAATCTGTTGCCATTCCTCCACCAGAGCGTCTTCCAGTTCTCTTATTGTCACAGGTGGGTTCATTCGGTTTCTAATGCGTTGTCCTAGTTGATCCCATAGATGCTCAATGGGATTGAGGTCTGGACTGCATGCTGGCCATTCCATCTTTTCAATATTGTTGTCTGCCAGGTATTGCGTAACAACTCTAGCCGAATGCGCGCGGGCTCCATCTTTCATCAAGACGAAATTTTCACGCCTATTTGTTGCTGCAAGATCCATCGGTCGAACGAGATCATTTAGTATTTCGTCTATATAGCGCCGTGCAGTCAAAGTGCCGCTTCGAATGATAAAAAGTTCAGTTTTGCCGCTGATCGATATTTCTCCCCAAACCATAACTGAACTACCTCCAAAAGCAACACGCGACTGCATATTATGTTGGATGTAACGCTCATTTATACGTCTCCAAACTCTAATACGTCCCTCATGGGAGTATAAATTAAATTTGGATTCATGTGTAAAAAGTACAGCCCCCCAGTGTCTCAGTTGCCATCTACGATGTTGCTGAGCATACAGAATTCGAGCTCTTTTATGGTTCCTAGTTAAAGACAGTACTTTAACAGGAATCCGGGAAGATAAATGTCCCTCTCGAAGCCTATTTCGTACAGTCTGGTCAGAAATCCTGGTACCAGTTGCACGAGAAAGCTCATTTTGTAGCTCTCGAGCTGTAGCGATGCGCTTACGTAGAGCCTGAAGTTTCAAAAATCTGTCTTCATTAGCAGTAGTTAATCTTCCTCGACCTTGCCCAATACGTCTGGATAAAAGACCGGTCTCTTGCTATCTTCTCCATGCCCTCCAGATAACCGAAATACTAACTCCTAGACGTCGAGCTATGTACCGCTGTGTTCGACCTTCTTGGATTAACGTAACGGCTTCAGACAATTCAATTTGACTCAAATGTCTTATATTGCCTCTATTTTCATTCATAGCTCACTAGCTCACAAATTTAGCGATCTTTCACTGCTATACTTTAGCAAATAATTAATAAAATATCACAGAGAACTAAATTTCATTCTTGTTTTGCGTCGTCTTTGATTAATACCAATGTAGAAGGATAATGACAGAATCAAAACAAATAAAACAAGTACTGATGTTTAAACAATACATAAGCCAACTTTAATTCTCAATATGGGTATTTTTGTTTTCTTAGTATAAAAGTTATTAACAAAAAGAAAATTGACCCTTTAATTCTTTTGAGCAGTGTATTATTATTGCTCTTGTATTGTATTAATAAAAACTGCGACATAAGGAAAATAATTAAAACACAAAGAGTAAGAGCAAAGGGAATTTCAAACCAATAGTCAGTATTCCATGTTAGTTGCCTTACATTACGACACTAAAATGGATTGCGTTTGTCCTGGAATAGTCAACAAAGTCAGTGTCTTTCTCCGTTTTATTTTCATTTTTACCGCCTGCTACCTATAGATGAGGTAACCTATTTAAAATTAGAAGCAATATTACAATATTGAAGTATGCTCTTTAAATACAAACAAATAATAAATGGTTTTGTTACTTATTTTATTAATGGTTTGATTTTGCGAGTATTTAATTGCTTATTAATAAAAATTAACAAATTATTTTTTAATCTTTTATTTATTTTAACCTTAATAATATGTAACCTAAACAACACTTGTATCAATAGTTATACAGCCGTATTCATAGCAATAGTTATACCCGGTATAACTTATATTTTTTATACCAAGTTTAACAAATAATCGTATTCATAACACTTTTATGTTTAGGTTTACCTTATACTAACAGGTAATAAATTCAACCCAAGAGGTACTGAGTTTAAATCGTCGTTTAAGACCTGTCATTTTTAAGCTTTTCGTGTTGTTCTGCGCATGATTTGTGTAGTGCGCCCGTACAGCTAGCCGTTTCTCCAAAAAAGCATACACACATATGGCCATATTATGGTAAAAACTGTAAATTAATTCGGTAAATAGTGAACAAAATCGCAACGAAACCTGCCGCTCTTATGTATAATTTTATTTTCATCGACAAAAATAGATGATTTTTTTTGTCAGTGTGGAATAATGTAGTTTCTATGAATACGGCTGAGAGTGCATTACGTAGTTTACATACTTCAATAATGCTACATTATTTCTAATTTTTAGTACTATTTTTATCGAAATAATTTGTAGTTAACGCTACATAATATTTGTATCGTTGAAATAAGGAAAATATTCTCTATATAATGTACGAAAAAATTATATAGCTTATCGTTTTAAAAAATATAATTTTGATGAGCCGTTTGAGAACCACTGGTTGACTTTATTTTGTTATTACTTATAAAATTGTATTGTTATGTTCTCCAAAGTCATTAGTTCGCCCAAAAACGTATTGGTTGTTTTAAAGGAAACACCTTGCATTTAAATTTATTTCTTACTTACGTGTATAATGTCACGTGAGTTGTGCATAATGACAAATCAATTGAAAACGTGTTATTCTAAATAAAGCATAATAAATATTATGCTAATGTTTACCAGACGCGGTAATGGAAGCAGACGTTTTCAACAAAATAAAGTAAATGCAATTTCATTCTTCATTTGAGAATGGAGCTGCTTTGAGAAACCTGGATACTTAACAACATCCATTATTCAACACAGTCGCTTGTCCTTTGTTAAAAGCATTTCTATTGATTTGTTTTTCTTATTACATAAAATAAATAAATCCTTTATTTGAGGATAGCAATATTATTTATAGCATTTTGTTAAAAGTCGTTTCTGTAACAAAGTTGATATATCTGATTAAATATAATTAACACGTTTACTTCGTTCAGGCGTCATTTTATCCATTTTTAAAATATGTGACCTGAAAATTTAAAGATAAAATGGGCCTTACCGTAGATTTGTATACATTGCGGACCAATTAAAGGTGGTAGGTTTGTGTATATCGTTACTTTGCGTCTACTGCTTAGAGTTCATTTGTTCTAACTGTTACTGAAAGTCGCTAAACATGTGATCGTTTCATTCGAACCTAACAGCCCTAATATTAAAAACGCAGCAACAAAAAATTTAAAGCTGCCGAATTTTATGATAACACTAGCAGCACTAAGTTTTGACGCATCTAAGAACATGCCATATGTTGAATATCTGCGTGTCAGTGCTTTACGACTAATACAAAACGATTACAATTTAAAAGATTTACGATTGACGCCTCGCAGTTTGACTGTATTGTAGTAAAGTAAAAACTGCAACGTTTTACAGTAAAAACTAAAGTAGTGAAACGAAAAAACATAATATTATTTTAATTAGTTACGTGGACAGCAGGTAGGTAATGTTATCACAGTTAATTTTATTGACAATTTTACTTGCATTTTAATGAATCAGACTGCCTGACACTCCATTGACAAGCTATAATTTCCACAAGAGATATTATACACTTGTACAACATATAGTGGATCCCAAAGATCATTATAAAGTACCTAATATAAAATAAGGATAAAATAAGACATGAGCAATCATAATACAGTGTAGTCTCACAGCAACCCATCTAATTAATGCAGAGGGTTGTTCGGATTAACGAAAAGTTTGGATTATAGTTCAATTAAAATTATTTAAATACATTTACATGTAAATAAAAATGATTTAAAAAATGTGATTTTTTGGCGGTCCTCATAATTCTTCCCTGATGATTCTCTCTCGTACAATTTTGTCTTTTCCACATTTTAGTGCTTTGGAGGGGTAAAAATCCCGACCGAACAGTTCGGATTAAAGGGATTCGGATTAGCGAGCGTCGACTGTAGTTATATATGTAGAAAAAAAAACACGGATCGTAACGTCAATCAGTATGGTACTAGTCGTAAAGATCATCATATGAAGCGAACTCAAATTTTATAACACGGCTTGTATTATAATGACTGATTATTTTTATCTGCTAAAATAGAATATATTATTTGTTCTTGGAGTAAAAATTCAAAACCTAACAAATCAGATATGTCGTTTTTTTATTTTATTCGTAAATAAATGTTTCGTTACCACTCATTATTAATCATTGTGGTACTCAGTTTTATAATGAGTTATTAGAGTGCTAAAATGAGGTGTGGCGGCGTTCGAGAGAGCTTTCCTTGCCTTATCCTATACAGGTCTCCAGAGGTCTAGTGGTTAGTGCATTTCCCTCGCATCACACGGTCCCAGGTTCGATTCCCGGCCGTCACAACTTCCAGCGTCTAAGGCAGGGCATATCTTACAGCCTTACTGACGAATCCAAGTAAGCATGCCCGAGACGAAACGCATTTAGCTTTTCTTCACAATTCTCATCACAGCGTACTTAGCACGCTTCCGCTGTCTTCACAGCTCTCCTGAAGCGCCAAAGAAGTTGTAATTGTATCTCTGGTAGCCGGGGCGGTCGAAATCTAGCCTGGCTACGTTCGAGAGCACTCTACTCAGCTTCCATACACAGCTTGCCAGTGCATCTACTTCTCATCATACGGTCCCGGGACCAGTGTCTAAGGCAGGGCATGATTCACAGCCTTACTGAGGCGTGCATACATCTTCAAAGAGGCCGACTTTTTAGAATCTAGAGGTGGGCAAAAATATAAAAGTGACACGTCCTGTACAAAAATATATACTATAAATGTACAATAATAATTCCACATCAATATAAAAATTATACATCATAGAACAATATATAGAGTTAAATAAAAAAGAAAATTAAAAACGTTTTTACACTTTGTTGCACGTAAAAAATAGCAGATAGCGCTCGAGGGCTAGCCGTTTTTATTTTTAAATAAACAGAGTTCCGTAAAAGTGTATCATCAATTATAAAGTCGAAATCAAAAAAATGGTAAAATATCACTTATTCCTGCCGATTTAATTAATTGGCAGTAGAGTGGTTTTCTTATGTTCTTTTAGTCTTACGGCCAGTGGTCTTTTTATTTCGCTTATATATGAGGCCCCGCATTCACATGGTACTTGGTATATGCAATATTTTGTGTTGTCTTCCTTCGGCTTTGTTCTCGTATATACGCTTCTCAGAGTTCCAGTTGTTTTGAAAGCCGTCTTAAGGTGGCAAATCATTGTACATTTTTTTACATAAGAAGAAACAACGATTAATCTCCTAAAATATGTAACTTCTGCGTGTGAAAATTTTGTGAAACATTTATTGAACCTTCTTGGCCATCATATTACAATTTGAGTTCAAAATTCGTTGTAATTTACAAACAAATAAATATTATAGAACATTGGTAAAAAGTGATATTTATTTCTTTTCTTACTATGACATTGTAGAAAAATAGGCTACGAAGGAATAATATGTTTTGCGTAAGGTTTAAATGAATAGCATTTTATGAAAAACTCGGTTTTCTATTACAAGTTGTTATTTATGTTCATTATTGTAACCGCTAGATGGCTATAGTTGGACGATGCGTGTAGAACGTGTTCATCAAAACTACTTTCCTTCAATGTTTTGCTTTTGAACATTTGATAAGTAGAAGCGGGTTGTTTTAACCCTGCGTTGCGTTCTTTAATTTATTGATGCTAACTCTTACTGTTTTATAATGGTTAAAATAAAATTAGTTTCTGGTAAAACTGTGAATAAGTCTTGGAATAATAGAAGAAAATATTCTAAAAGATCAGTTTGGGCTTTTTGTTTAAACTTAGTTTAAATTTAAGCTTTGTTGGTGTAACTGGCAATAAAACAGCTAGGTCTTGGAAAATATGGAATTATACATTTTATTAGAAAAAAAAAGTAATGTTCGAAACATTTTTTTAAATAAATTTGTACTATTTTATGCTATTTTGTAATAATAATTTTATTAAGGGTAACAGCATTTTTTAAACTTTGTTCTATCAGCTTGACATTTGTTATATTATCAATTATTTCCGAAATAACATTATCCTTTGAAAAATACATGTTAGAAACGAATTTATATTATATTTCAAACGCTTATTACTTTATTTATTTATAAAGCAACATATGATTTATTCATGTTATTTTTATTATGCTTTTATATTTTAGCGGGTTTTCTCTGAACAATCAAAATTACTTTCCACATGACGTTTTGTTCTGCCATCTATCGAATGCGAATCATATTATCTTCCGTCGAATTGAGCTTGACAAACTAATCCGCTGCGGATCTCTAGCGCTACAATCGCAAGGAGAGGCGCCAAAATCTCAAAGAGCAAGATTTAAAAATTACGGCTAGCGCGAACGATAATACCTCGCTTGGAGGCTTGTCTAGTACGTACTGGCCGGGAAATATCTCTACACTGCAGTATTTTTATTCTTTCATACTTCAAGAACTAAAAGTATTTAATTTTGGTTTCAAGAAAAATTGTATTTTTATAAATATAATTAGGGTTTATATTTATACTACGAGTACATAAAGAACATATCTAGAAAAAAACGCGGCTCCCTATAATTTCTCTATTATTCAAGTTAAAATAATAACAATAATAATAGTAATAATAATAATAATAATAATAATAATAATAATTTCATGTGTGCGCGCATGTAGCAAACACATGTCAAGTAGTAGTGATTTTGAAATTCAAATTTAAAGAGTTTATACAGTTTATTAATTTTTGAAATTTTGTTGAAGTGATTAGAATAGTGTTACTTATCATTACTTCAGTGTTATATTAATCTTTTTTTGTTCCAATTTACCGTATTTAATATAAAAGTGTGTAAAGTGCATGAGGTCGAATTTTGCAAATTTTTTATCAACTCTGTACAAGTTTCTACAATGGTTAATACATGCGATAAATGTAAAGGCAACATCAACGCAAGAAATAATCCAGGGTTGGCTTGTGGAGGACGCTGTAAAAAATGGTTTCACCACTCTTGCACTTCTATATCGGCATCCGAAATAAATGCCTTATCTTCTCTACCGACTTTAAAGTGGACTTGTGTCGAATGTCGAAATATTAGCCCATCTGAGTCACAATCACCCTCCAAAAACCAACCAACAATAAGCGATGTCATGAATTTATTAACCGAATTAAAAAAGTCAGTCGAATTCTGCTGCAATAAACTTGACGACTTCGAAGCCAAAATGAACTCATTAGCTGATAAAGTAAAATATGTAGACAAATTAAAAGTTGAATGTGATAAATTAAAGGCTAAAGTAGATGATCTGGAACAACGTTCCCGAATTAATAATCTGGAAATTGTCGGCGTTCCACAGAAAAGAAACGAAAATCTAATCCAAATCATGGAGAATATAGGTAAAACCATAAATTGTCCTATAGTTGAACATGACATCGACGCCATTCACCGTGTTGCATCATTTCGACACGACGAAAATAAACCTAAAAATATTATCGTACGGTTCACATCCAGAATTAAGAAAGATAACATTATCTCAAATGCACGTAAAATAAAAAACCTAAATGCAAACCAAATTAATTTCGAGGATAACAAATTAATTTACATAAATGATCATTTAAGTCCGAATAATAAAATACTACTACGCGAAGTAAAAAATAAAGCTCGTGAAAACCGCTACAAATTTGTTTGGGTTAAATCTACTAAAATATATGTGCGCAAGAACGAAACATCTCCCATCATTATTATAAACACTAAAAATGATATTGCAAAAATTAAATAAGGTTTTTTTTTCTCTTTATCATTAACAAATAAAGACAATACATCTCTGTTTCAATGAACCTAAAAATTTATTATCAAAATGTTGGTGGAATTAAATCCAAACTTTTATCAATTTATAATGAATTAGCAGCTCACGACTACGACCTGGTGTTATTTACAGAAACGTGGTTAAACCCTAGTGTGCTAGACTCAGAAATTTGTAATCCTGACAAATATTATAAATATCGTCGCGATCGAAGTGATTCAAATAAAAAAGAAGGTGGTGGTGTTCTAATTTTAGTGTCCCATAACATAAAATCAAAAGTGCAACTATCCTGGCTTTCAACTGCTGAAGATATGTGGGTAACAATTCCATACTCTTACTTTAAACTGCACGTCTGCTGCGTCTACATCGCACCCACATCAAGACCGGAAATATATACTGTAATGATCACTTATTAATAGTTGGTGACTACAATCTCCCTCATATAAACTGGTCCCGTAATTTTAATTATTACGAACCCTCCATTACACAATGAAAAGACATATACCTGGAATTCCAGAGCACTTTAAGCATATGTGATTTACATCAATATAATGGTGTTGTGAATACCAATAATAGAATTCTAGATCTAGTTCTATGTTCAACTACATGTGAAGTTAATCTGAATAATTCTCTCATAAGTAATGAAGTTTTACACCACCCAGTACTTGACATTAGTCTCCCCTTAAAAAATTACAAACAACTTCCTTCTAACAACATAAATAAATTTAACTATAGTATCAGCCATAAATTGGAAACCCAGACTAGACATATGTAACGTCAACGACAATTTAACAATATTTTATAACATTCTTTATTCCTTGTTGGATGAATTTGTTCTAGTAAAACAAATTTAAAAAAATAACTACCCTATTTGGTTTTCCAAATCACTAATTAAAATGATAAAAGAAAAAAATAAACATCACAGAAAATGGAAAACTTATGAAAGAATTTCAGATTATACTACATTCTCTTTACTGCGTGAAAGAGTTAAAACTAAAATGAAACTTGATTTTCAAAATTACATACCAAGTATTGAACAAAATATAAAACACAATCCAAAATCTTTCTGGAATTATTCGAAAACATTAAGAAAGAGTAACAGAATTCCCAATGTTTTAAGGTTTCAAGAACGAGAAGCACATAATGGCGAAGACATATGTAATCTATTTGCAGAACATTTCGAATCTGTTTTTTTAAATATAAATGATTCTCAAAATGAACAAAACTTTAATAATCTCTATACTGATAATAATGTCCAAATAAACTTAGGTTCACTTCACTTAAGTTCTGAGGAAATTCTTAATTACCTAATGTCCCTAGATATTAACAAGAGTAGTGGACCAGATCAAATCCCGGCAAAATTTATACGAAACTGTTCATATTATTTGACTGAACCTCTATTTATAATATTTAACCAGTCACTTCAGTCAAGTATTTTCCCAGACGCCTGGAAGCTGTCACATATTACTCCAATTTATAAATCAGGAAACATAAATGATGTAATTAATTACAGACCAATATCCATTTTATCAACATTTGGAAAAAAATTGTTATCTTCTTGATATCTCTGATGTTCCTTTAATATACGGAATTACTAAAACGGATTCTTTGTTGTCCTTGGTCTGCTTCAGACGGTCCTTGATGGTATCATCAATTTGGTGTGTCGTGTATCCATTCTGCCGTAAATCCTTCTTTATCTTCTTTGTTTCCAATTCAAAGAAGCAGTGTACATGACCATCAACAGAAAAGTGTTCGAAACGAAAGAGAACCTCCAAACTCCACCACATATCCGTTATATGTAAGCTGTAACTTTAAGGGTTATTATTCAATATTCACTTTGTAACGATTGAAGATATCACTCGAAATGTAGTGTATTTAAAAAATAAAGACAATGACAGTTCGAAATTCATCTGTTATTCATAATCCACCATTGTCTGCAACCTTCAAACAAACGTTGGAATCCCGGTACGGACCCGGCACTAGTAAACTAATCAGAAGCTACGAAAAGACATGGAAGATCGTGAAGGAAGAATCACACAACTTCCTACGCAGAGCCAGAGACGACATCATCCCATTTGGCTTAAAACTCAAATCTCCCATTACGGGGTGAGAACTAGAAGAATACTGGACAACGCCAGCCGAATACTTATCATATCATAGATCAATTATCACCGATGTAAGAAGACAACCATGCTGGACGACGCCACATAGAGATTCAAGGAAATTAAGAGAATTCTCTTAGAGGAGGACTACGAACCAATATTCCAAAATATAGACAACACCTGTGAAACACTTCTTAACAACATCCACAAGACATAAAAAGGAACAACGACAATATAAACGGACCGAAGATCTAGAAGACAAAAGTGCAAAGAAGACCATCATCAATCGTTCCAGCCGACCACTATCACCATAAGTAGAAATTTTAAGTAAAGGTTTATATTACGCTCTGACCCTGAAAGAGATGCCTATTTTGGACATCATTTGTGTTGCCGACTGTGCGAAACTTTTAGACGCCGATGCAGAAGAATTCCGATGGAAAATGCGGACAGTCCTACAGAAGGACAAACAAACGAAGAACACAACCAAGGAAAATGAAAGAGCGCTTAGTTTACTTTGAAAGAACAAAGCCATCAAATTCATACCTGCAGACAAAGGCAACGCAACTGTCATCATGGATCCGACAATCTACAAAAAAAATGGAAACTACAAACATATTAAAGCCAATCCTACTACGAAAATTGAACGAAAGGTTTACCAGACATTGAAGAAATACGAGGAACATATTCCACCCAGAACAAGAACGACTCTAACACCATACTACAACCGCCGCATTTTTATGGACTGCCAAAAATCCATAAACAAAGATCCCGTTGTGACCAATCATCAGTTCACGGAACTCTGCAGTGCATCAGCTCGTCAAATACTTGCTACCAATTTTACGATCACTTCAAGACACCACAATCTCCTATGTGATGAACTCTTCACACTTTATAGGAATAACGAACTCCATTGATCTTCAACGAGAACACAAACTCGTCAGCTTCGACATCGTGAGTCTATTCACCAACATTCCAGTGGAAGAGTCCCTACAAATAATCAGAGTTAAGTTTGAAGAAGGAGGGATATTGGTAGAAAGAAGCACACTCCTTTACACTTAGTACTAGCACCAATCGAACTAGAAATAAAAAAAAACCACATAAAAACATACTAACATTTGAAGAATTAAAAAAAACCTAGAATACGGATGTGGAGCCACATACCAACTGACAATCTTGAGATAATTTACACAAGACGTACCTAAAGTCATAAACATGCTAAAAACATTATACCCTCATCTAAAAAACAGAGGAATAAAAGCAAGATTCACAAAAATACAAAACATACTAACAAAACAAATAAAAGAAGAGCTCAAATGCGCAATATTTACAAGTGAAGAATCTTTAGCAAACTACAATAATGATACAATAATGACCTCCTCGCCCATAATGGCGAACTTCAAAAACTGATAGCAGACATCAATCCAGAATATTGTAACGTGCGCTTCTGACTTAAGAGTATACAAGCGCCGCCACTGGTAGAATATTCCCGAGCGATGACGTAATGCCCGGCGGCGGAAAAACCCATACGCATTTAGACTGGTTTAATTATAACCGGAGGGGTGATCCTTTGTATTCGATGATGATCGCGTCGGAAAGTTCCAGATAGACACTAGCCTGTATAAATACCGTCAGAAGGACAGCCGAGGGCAATCTGTTATGTAGAAGCAACGAGTAATGAACAGTTCGTGATATAAATAAATAGTCTACGAGTGGTGAACATAAATAAATGTAGTTGTATAAATAAATATAGTGATATAAATATTGTTTACATAAATAATTTTAGTGTTTAAGCATTTAATAATATTCTTAGTCTTAAATTAGTGATCATAGTTATTTTTATTAACTTTTGTAATATTTATCCTAATTATTTATCGTTTAATAAACGTAATCATAAGAACAACAACCCCATACAAAGTAACAATATGCAACTTATACTTACCATCTAACCAAAACATAGAAGAAACATACCTATACAACATCATAAAACAACTACCAACACCATACATAATAGTGGGAGTCTTCAATGCACACAACTTCATATGGGGATCAGAAGACACTAGAAGCAAAAAAATAGAAAACATCATAAATAACAACAACATAATACTAATGAACGACGGGAGGCAAACTCACTTCTGCAAAAACACAGGAAAATTCTCCGTCATAGATCTGACACTATGCTCTCTAACACTAGCAACAACCCTGACATGGAATACACTCCAGTGTTTATACAACTCAAACCACATTCCAATCCAAATTACGACAACACAAAACCAAAAAGACCTTAATATCCACCCAACTTACGCGAAATGGAAAATTGACCAAACCAAATGGGAATACAACAAAATGACCATAGACACAAAAATAGAAGAAAACACGAAACACAGGCACCAACATAAAGTTAACAACACTCACAAATATTATAACAAACGCTGCAAATGAATTATTTGGCACAAAAAGATCAAATCACTAACAAAAACAGTTCCATGGTGGGATAAAGAATGCGAAGAAGCTATAAAAAACAACAAACACGCACTGTAAAAATACAGGAAAAAAGACACCATCGAGAATCTTATAGAATTTAAAGGAACACAAGCCATTCTAAGGCGAACAATACTAAATAAAAAGAAAAAATCTTTGTATCAACATAAACTTACAAACACCAGCAAAAGAATTATGGGACAAAATAGGCAAAATAAAAAATGGAAAATCAACTCAACAAACAGATGCCGTAAAAAAGGAAATAACACAATAACCAACCCACAATAGCAAACACAAAACGGAACAACCGGAAGTACCCTCATTTGAAGATTTTAACAGTTTTTCTTGAAAAACTCAGTTAAATGTTATTATACCTTAAAGAATATATTATTCTCTATACGATTTGATTGCATTTTATATTTCATATTCTACAGATATAGAGTTAAAGAATAATATAGATAAAAAAATTATATAAATTTCATGATTCAGCCAGCTATGCTAACTTAACCATGGAAACTGCTAATATATTCAGGTAATTCAAATTGACAGATGTCAGTATCAATAAAATGTAAATCAATGAAAGAATAAGGGAAGTAACTCTAGTGTTAGAAGTTTCTAGATATAAGAGAGACGATTACATTGGTTTGAACATGTAATGAGGAGAGATGAATATATTAATAGAAGGTGGAAGAAACATAGGAAGACCAAATATAAGATGCAAAGACTGTATTGCAGAAGACTTGAGAGAAAAGGAACTGAATGAGGACGACACGCAAAACAAAAATGAGTGGAAGAAGAAAATAAAAAATAGCGACCCCCTAACGAATGGCAGAAACTAAAGAAGAAGAAGTTGTCAGTGTCAAGTGCAATTTGCATAGTTTGTTTATGAAATAACTTTACTGGAAATATAGGATCTTTTGCAAAAAAATTATGTACAGGGCGCGTGCAGTGACATGACTTTGCTGCCTTTGGCAAGCAGATATGGGGACCCGTATCAAAATGACAGCAATTAATTATGTCCATAACTGACAAGTGTTATAATTTTTCATTAAAAATTTCATAATTTTCTTATTTCATGTGTTTTGTTTGTTATCAGAAGTATGGAATTCAGTTGCCGAGAAAGGGAATCATAAAATACCAAAAATTTAGAATCTTTTGCAAGAAAATTTATGTATGGAATTTCTACATAATACACAGGATTGACGGAAGGTATTGTGCTGGCCACATCAGATTTTTTTTAACTAAAAGGATGTTTTAAGAAATGTCAAATTTCATTACTTAATATTAATAATAAATAATATTAAATTCATCAAAATATGATTTTAAAGCAGAACATAGTTTATAATCAAACAAATATTTTTAAAAAAATCGCTCTTTAAACGTAAGGGTGAAATTAAATATTGAAATTTGAATTTGACATTTCTTAAAACAGCGTTCTAGTTAAAACCAGGTTTGTGGTACAAGCCAATGAGTTACAGACCTATCGCACTATCAATACATTAGGAAAAATACTAGGTATAGAAAATAATAAACAAAAGAATAATATGGTATCTGGAAAAAACCAATACTAAACCAATATTCAGAGTCGATTCAGAAATGGCCGCTCCACAATGGACAATATCTTAGCTCTCGCAAATGGTATTTAAAAAACATTTAAGAGAAAATACCACCTATTCACAATAATGCTAGACATAGAAAAAGCATATGACATGGTATGGAGACACAACGTAATAAAAACAATACAACAGTTAAAAATAGATGGAAACATTATTCAACTAATACAAAGCTATTTGAGCAATAGGACAACCAGAGTCAAGTGTAACAACAGATTATCGGACAAAAAACTACAAACAAACGGACTCCCGCAAGAAGAGAACTTAAGCGTAACCCTCCTTCCTACTGGCCATAAACAAAATAACAGAGAATATCCCAACAAATATCAAAATATCTCTGTTCGCGGACGATGTAATTATTTACGAGTATCTGGTAAAAATACAAAAAGTATCGGAACTCAATTACAGCAATATCCGGCATAGGAAAATGGTGTTCCATAAACGGATTCAATTTCTCCTATACATTTCCACCGACTCCAGAAAATACAAGAAAAATCTACAATAAAAATATTTAAAAAAACATAAACATGTCATACGAAAAGACATGGAAATTTCTAGTTATCATCTTGGACACAAAATTGACATGGATTCCACACATTAAAAACCTAAAAAAAGAAGGCTACCAACGAAAATAATAGGTAACACGAAATGGGGCGCAGAAAAAGAAAAATTACACACCATATATAAAGCCTTGATTTGATTTAAAATATATTACGGCAGCCTAGTCTACCAGACGGCAAAACCAAGAGCCTTAAAATTGCTGGACACACAGCAATACGAATAGCAACAGGAGCTTTCATAACGAGCCCCACCAAAAGCATTCTCAACGAGGCCGGAGAACCCCCATTACAAATACGTCGAAAACAACTCACAACATCCTACTTTACCAAATTAGCAAGCCAACCAACCATACCAACCTTCAAACACTTTTTTTTCTATCTGAACAATCAAAAAACAGAAATACTAAAACAAACACCACTACAAAAATAATCCATGCAACCTTCCTAACCAATAATATTACTCACAAATAATAATAATAATAATTTATTTTGTTATAAACATACAGTTTTTACAAAATGGAACTTGTTAATAGTTCTTATAAATTCATGGTAACCATAATAAATTAGCGGAACCTTATTAGTATAATTATGATTCATATTTTATTATTATCTAACTTTTAATATAAATATATAATTTTATTTTTGTGCTGTTACATAAATCGTTTTTTTTTTGTTATAACAAAACAATTTAAACTTGGTGTAAGACAGAACTGATTTTTACAGAAGCTACGCAACATAAAAGCGTTGATTGTATACAAAAATATATCATTTATTTTAGTTATTAACAAATTTGTGAATAATTTAAATACTTCCATTTCTGATGAAGTAGTAGATATATTATACTTAGATAAGTATTGTGTACTCCTGTACTAAAATATGAAGCGAAAATTCAAATAATTTGTTCCTGTACTAGAACTATTAACATTTTAAAAAATTCAACATTAGACAAACATACTTCTGATATGAACCTACATTTAAAAAAAATAATTATCGAAATCTATTAATACTGGACTTTGATTTTAATGGGAAACCCAAAATTCAGTAGCATTTCTTGTTTTCCCATTAAAATAAAAGTCAAATACTGATAGATTTCAATAATACTTTTTTTAAAAGCAGGTTCATATCAGAAATATGTTTGTCTAATATTGATTTTTTTAAAATGTTAATAGTTCTGATACAGGAACAATTTATTTGAATTTTCGCTTCATATTTTAGTATAGGAGTACACAATGCTCTTAAGGCTCGAAAGATAAGGCATTCCGCGTAAAAGTGAAACAAATTATCAGGCTTTAGTTGGTTGCAAATTGAGCACAGTTTATCTTCGTTTAATTGGTATACGAGGGCTGTTTGGTAAGTCCGTGACTTTTTGAATTTCCCGCGCAGTAACTTTAAATACAACACTGCTCCCATCAACTGCCATCTATTAGTAGGCTACTGAAAAATTTTGAACAAGCTGCGCCATTTAGTTTATGTTTGACAGCTATTTATATTAGACAACTTCGTTAATTTCAATCACGGAACAAGAACATAATAGGAAATTTCACGACTGTATGAATAGCCTGTAGATGCTAGGATACCTATATGTTCTGATTTCGAATTTCACTACATGGTGTCGCTGTGATCGGGTCTCCCGGTTGACTCTGTTTGTCAGTATTGGACTGCAGTGTTATTTTATAATTTACTTGCGTATTTTCTTAAAAACTTTGTTAAAAAGTTTAGTAAAACTATAAACATGGTTAGCAGTAAGTGTTACGTACCAAACTGCACTTCAGGATATAAATCTTGTGTGGAAAAAGTGTCAATGTTTCGTGTAACACAGAAGAGGTTAGAGCAGTGGTCGAAAGCTATTCCTCGAAAAGACAAATTATTGACAATAACTGATGTTGTTTGTGCAAAACATTTTCATCCTGACTGTTTTATACGGGAATGGACGGCACCAAACAGTAATATAAAGGTATGTGTAATGCAAATAATTTTGATTAAAAATATCTAATTAGATTTACTTGTTGTCAGATTCCATTACAAACAGTGAAACTAGCAGATAATGCTGTTCCTACTATTTTTCCTGGTTGTCCACATTACTTGACGAAAAGAATTACGAAAAGAAAACCTCCTACATGCCGCAATAATCAAGAAACTAAAATAAAAAATTTAAGCTGGAAACGTCATGTGACATTGCAGATGAAGAATGCATTAATCAAATAAGCATAAAAAGTGAAGCTCCTGAAACCGAGTCTGAAACTCCATTAACATGTAAAACTCCGAAACTAGATTGGAAAATAGATTTACCTGCAAAAAATTGGACTTGCTGTGTTGTTAATTTAAACGAAACCGATGAAATTTTTGTATTGTCTGAAATGATTTATTCAAATTATTTTAAAACTGTTATTATAGGAAAGAAAATAACAGTACACAAAAATAATATTAATTTATATTACAACGAAAAAGTCGTATGCTCTGATTTGGTAGAGCAGTATGCTGATGTAGAAAAAATTGCGCTACAATTCAGGACATACTAAATAAATTTGCTGCACTAAATATTTGCTGTTGTGGACCTTCCATAGAACAATTTAAAAATTTAGTTATTTCAAGTGCCTCTCAAGATTTTATGACTTCCACGTGGAGACATTCAAAATGTAAAATACTTTTAGAAGAATCCGAGTTTTGCAAATATTGTCCATCATTATCTGATACACTTAGATAATGTTATCTGTATACACATTATTGAAACCTCCATCATCAGGAAATTGTACTGTTTTTGAAGATGAACAGCATGATAAAATATCCATACAAGATTTCAAAGATATTTTTTATTCGAAAAATATTTCGTTCAGGAATAAACATATACCAGAATTAAAGAAGAAACTTGATTCATTCATTGTGGAAGAAATTGAATGCGACGAAATTATTGACCATGATTATTCATTAGCTACTGTAAAAGATTGTGTTATATATTACGTTACAGGCTTTGTGTGTAGAAAATTATTAAAAACTGCTATTTGTACTGATTGTAGGTCAGGCTTGAAACAAGAAAATACTTTTTCATACAGTGAAGCTGCGTTAACAAACGTTAAATCTTTAGGTTACCTATTGTGTCCAAATCAAAATATTTTCAATTTATTTAAATTTGCAGAAGAAAAATTAAATAATAATTTAAATAATGTAAATGCATATGAAGAAACTATCAGTGAAGTTCTTTTGAATGGTAAAACATCATTCCCTTGTTCAGATCATAAATATGAAATTATTTCGTATGCTTTACATTACTACATATTGCTCAGATTGGGACAATACGCTAAATCTCTCACTCAGCAGGTACCTAAAAATAATATGAAGCAAAAGAAATATGCTAAACTACAATCAAGTTAGATTAAATAAATATTAATTTTATTATTTCAACGTCTTCTTGTTAAATATTTGTAAATGTAATACATGTCATATATATATAGAAAAATTAAAGTTATTTTTGAAAATAATTATTTTATTTTTTCACCCACCCACTGCTCACTTTAAAATAGAGTAGTTGCGTGTAATTAACATAGGAAAATTGAGAATTTATATTCGTTAGTTATTAATATTATTGCATGAACAAATTTCTTATAAAAATACGATAGAAGTCTTTTTTCGTGATGGGAGACCTGATTACAACGCCATCATGCGGAAATTCACATAAGCAGAACATTTGAAAGCATGTATTTTGCCTTTAGTCGTGCAGCGTGATTTCAATGAAAATAAAAAAAAGTGAATTTCGTGTGCTAATTAAGCATCATTTTTTGCGTAAAAAAACCATCACCGAAACCAAGGAAAAGCTTGATAAGTACTATGCGGACACTGCTCCATCAATTTCAATGGTTAAGAAGTGGTTTACCGAGTTCCGTTGTGGTCGTACCAGCACAAGTGAAGTCGAACGTTCAGGTCGCCCAAAAGAAGTCGTCACGCCAGAAATCGTAGATAAAATTCATGGAATGATATTGGACGATCGGAGAATGAAAGTGCGTGAGGTGGCTGAGGCCGTAGGCATCTCAACTGAACGGGTGCATCACGTTTTGCATGAATATTTGGACATGAGAAAGGTATGCGCGCGCTGGGTGCCGCGAATACTGACACTCGACCATAAGCGCAACCGTGTGACCATTTCAAAGGAGTGTTTGGCGATGTTCTGCAATCCGAAAGAGTTTTTGCGTCGTTTCGTTACCGTAGACGAAACTTGGATCCATTACACCACACCAGAGGCCAAGGAAAATCAAAACAGTGGGTTTCTTCGGGTGAACGTGCACCAAAAAAGGCCAAGGTGGGTCTTTCGGCCAACAAGGTTATGGCCACAGTTTTTTGGGATGCACGCGGTGTCATTCACATCGATTACCTTGAAAAGGGTAAAACGATCACCGGCGATTATTATTCCGAGCTTTTGGACCGATTTGATATTGATTTGAAGCAGAAACGTCCGCATTTAGCGAAGAAAAAAGTACTGTTCCATCAAGACAATGCACGGGTGCACACGTGTGTAGTCGCCATGGGAAAAAATCATAAATTGGGCTACAAACTGCTACCCCATCCAGCATATTCTCCAGATTTAGCTCCCTGCGACTATTTACTGTTTCCAAACCTGAAGAAATGGCTGGGCGGTAAGAGTTTAGGTCGAATGAAGAGGTCATCACTGAAACAAACGCCTATTTTGAGAGCCTTGAGAAAAGCTATTTTTTGGAAGGAATAAAAAAATTGGAAAAACGTTGGACTAAATGTATCGAGCTAAAAGGAGATTATGTAGAGAAATAAAACGCTTATTTGTTGAAAAAAATATTTTTTATTCAAAAAGTCACGGACTTATCAAACAGCCCTCGTATGATATTTTTATATAAGATCTTTAGACCTTTACCGCTACCCAGTCTAATTTGGGAGATCATTCTCGTTTTGACAATTGACATTTTAAGTTTGAGATATTCCTCAGTTTCTTAATTTGTTTTTAAATGTTTATAGTGTAAGTTAAATTTGGATATACGTAAATATTGAAAATCTCTTTGTTTTAACCTTTCTTCATAAACTGAAATAATGTTTACAATGTCATTTACGTTAATTGATTGACTTTGCCAAATATGATTGTAGTTTAAGTCGGTTAAAAATATCCGTATTTGTGAGCACCAGTTTAATTGAATTTTATTCTATTGATATGAATCCAAAGCCTTTAATCTATTATAAAGGATTTTGGGCAACCTACCATCCTCCATGATTAATAATTTACGCCACCAGGTAAGAGCCCGCTTCCATATATCCTTCGCCAAATGAACTATTCCTGATTCCAGCCGAACGTAGTGATTTGGGGTGTTTTTTGGGAGTAATAAAATTTTCCCTCACAAATAAACCACAAAACATATCTCGTAACCCCACCCTAGCTAAACAAAAGCCTCACTATAATATCCCAAATGTCGGAATATCCAAAAACCAACACTCCCATAGAGCTCTACCACATCATATTCCAAGAAATAAGAAACCAACATTTAGATTATACGGACATACATATACAGACGGATCCAAACAAGGACATTAACAGGCGCTGGCATTGCAACAGGAAATTTGTACTTTTATAGGTCGAGACAATGGTTTGGTACTGTCATTAAAAATTGAAGGAAACTTAGCCCTAGTACAAAATTTCACAAAACTAAAGAAACCTTCATATAGAACAGGATAAAAATAATACAACTATACCAAATTTATGTAAAAGATACAAAAATAAACCACCAAAAATCGAAATAAATTGCAGAGCGAAGAAACAACGTAGGCGTGACTGAAGAAATTATCAAAAAAATTAACACATAATATATCCTCTGTACGGATTCATTAAGCGCACTAAAAATATATATTAAACTTATACACCAACGACTCCAACATCCAAAAAATTCAAACAAACATACATGAGGCTATACATAAACAAGAAAAATAAATAAAACTAATGTGGATTCCATCCCATATAGGCATCAAAGGAAATGAATAGGCAGACAAAACGGCCAAAGAAGCATGTAACCTACAAAATACAGAAAAAATATACAAAATATCAAAAGACTTAAAAAAAACTTAATAGCAACCAAAACAAACGAACAATGGAAAAGATACTGTCAAACAACAACCAACAACAAACTAAGACGGGCCGAAGAAGACACCGCAAACTGGACATCCACAGAGAACAGCAAACACCACACGACTCCGAATAAGACATACACGCTACACCCAAGAACATCTACTACAACACATAGAACCAAAATATTGCGATTCTTGTAACACCCACATAACTGTAGAACACATACTATCACACTGCACAAAAGTTACAAACCAGAGACAAAATAATAACATACCACAAACAATATGAGATATACAATAATACCAGCATATCCAACACAATAAAATTCCTAACAGACATAAATATAATAAACCTTATATAATATAATATGTGTAAATAATATTGTAACATTATATAAACAATTGTAAATTAATGTAGCAAGGTGTTAGTGATCTAGATATCGAAGCACCATAAACCTACAATAGAAAATAGAAGCACATTACCAATCAACGGAATCATGGATCATCGAGAATGCTGTCTACGAAACACCTATTTCCAAGTTCAATTCTACCCTCAAGACGACGGCCTACCGATGGGCTCGCCGCAATCACCAGTTATCGCTAACATCTATATGGAATTGTTCAAGAATCACGCCGTAGATACTACGGTAGACAAAACAAAACTGTGACTAAAGTACATGGACAACACATTCATAATACGGTCCATCGGAGACGATAAATTACAAAAATTCTTGAACCACCTAAACAACATCAGGCCAACAATCAATTTCACCATAGAGAAAGAAACCGAACATCAGCTACTCTTTCATGGTTCGAAGAAATGAAAGACGGATTCAGACCGCCTTGTATAGGAAACCTACACAAACTGGTCAATACTTAAACTAACAGTCGAACCACTCAAAATCAGTAAACATGATGTCATTAAGATTTTATACGACCGAGCCGTTAGTATATCCAATTCAGAAGAGGCACTTAATTTGGAAATAAAGAACAAAGAGAGGGATCTACGGCAGAATGGATACACGACACATCAAATTGACGATACCATCAAGGACCGTCTGAAGCAGACCAAGCACAAAGAAAGAAGCAACAAGGAAGAAACCATTCTAGTAATTTCGTATATTAAAGGAACATCAGAGAAGATAACCCGGATATCAAGAAGATGCAATATTAAGTCGGTTTTCAAAACAACTGGAACTCTAAGAAATGTGCTTACGAGAACAAAGCCGAAGGAAGACAAAACAAAAAATCTGTTGTGGCCAGCACAATACCTCTCGCAATTTTCATTTTATGTTGCATAGCGCGCGAGCAGTTATGTGACTTTGTGGGGGCCAAATCCATGTGGATTATTTTCCTCGACAAGTATATTCCATACTAATGGATGACAAATAAACATTAGAATATTTTGAAATTTTGAATGAAAAATTATGACATATGACAATTGTGACATCTATGTAAATAACTACTAGCCGTCATTCTGACACGGATCCTCATATCTGCTTGCCAAGGCCAACAAATTCACATGACTGCTCACGCCCTATAAGTACACACAAATAATTGAAATTGTTTCTCTTCTTTCGTTCTATGAGAAATTTTATCCTACTATTCTAATATGTTCAAAATTCTTCAAACGGTATTACCGGTATTTCTTAAGGATATATATGTAATATTAACATACCTGTAATTTAAATACATAATTAATTAATAATACAATAATATATATTAAATGTACTCATACCTCCCAGAAAAATCTGACACTGACATTTTGCATTTATTTCTCAATTATAAAAATTTAAATATCGCAACTGTTTTTCGGGTAACAAGATTTATTACTAGAGATTATTCTATTATTATATACTATATCTCCAAACCTATACGAGATATAATAAAAAATTAAATGTGTCAGATTGAGAATTTCATTATCTTTAATATTTGTAGTAACAAGTTTTCAAAAAATAATATTTAGAATTTTTTTTTTAGAAACTACCACTTCCGGTTGTCCAATTGTTACCAGAATCTATTCAACTCTTCCTATTACTGTTAGATTGAGGAATCCGTAGTCAAACAGGTCTTTAGTCTTATAGAATTTGAGAAATCGTGTCTCCAACAACCTCACACACACACACACATCCACACACACAGACATCATTGTAAAAATGTTAAAATCGGATTCTATGGACCTTATATCGTGCTTATTCAATAAAATCTGGATATGCGATTTTTAGCATGAATCCAATACCTCTCTTAGCGAGAGGTAAAAATTGCATATATGAAATATCAGGTGTGTTATAATATTAATAGTAATTACTAGGATAATAACTTGTAAATACTTTATTGACAACTTGTCAATTCGAAAACATTACATATCAAATGAAATATTTTTATGATAACTATGTTTTATTTTATATATAATAATTCCTCCCCAACTAAATAGACTTTATCTTCTTTATCCATTTAATTATTTTTATTAATAATTTAATTAATATGACGCAATCTTTCATTTCCATCCCATAACAATATATGTATATGGACCCGTCTTTCTTGTTATAATTTCAGGGCTCCATTTATGTCATTGGAAATTCCTGAATATAACATTTTCATTTTCTTTTAATATATATATATATATATATATATATATATATATATATATATATATATATATATATATATATAATTTTTTTCTTTATTTGAATTATGTTTATATTCAAAACTATGGTTCAATTTATCGATTTTTTTTCTTAAGTTTCGCCCCATTAATAATTCTGTTCCTGACTTTCCAGTAGCACAATTAGGTGTACATCTTAAAGAGAAAAATGATCTCGGAATAATATCAAGATTTCGTGTATTCAATTTTTTAAGTCTATCATATTTTGAACCTGCCCTTCTACTTGTCCATTTGACATGGATGATAAGGTGGTGTAAATGTATATTTAATTCCATTCCATTGCATATAATTCTCCATTACTTCAGATGTAAAAGCTTGGTGATTACCAGAGACTATTTCTTCTGGTAACCCATGATTACAAAATATATCTCGTAATTGTTTTATAGTTTCTTGGGATGTTACAGTTTTTACTCTCTTTAATTCCACCCACCTAAAAGATTCTATTACAATAAAGTAATAATTTCCTTCTATTGGTCCTGTATAATCAATAGGACTTCGTTTCCATCGTGTTAATTTAGCAGGCCATGTACTTCCTTTCAGGGGCGCACTCAAGGGGGGGGGGGGGCTCGTGGGGCTTGAGCCCCCCCCAGAACACTGGATTTTATTCAAATTTATACACTTTGAATATTATACGTACTCTTAAACTCTTTGTATTATAGGTACACCTAATAAACCTCTTTTATCTTTTCTTATTATTACTTCCTTGTACGTAAGTAAAGGAAGTATTGTAATCGCGAAAAATTTTGGTTTTCAAATTTCAGCGGAAATATCCATTTTGATCATCCCTGAATCCATTTTGACTAATTTCGTCGTGATGTCTGTACGTACGTCCGTACGTACAAACCGTAGAAAGTTGAAATTTTGTATTTAGGACTGCTATAACATCTAGTTGTGCACCTCCCTTTCTAGTTATTACACAATTTCCAGAAGTGGCACTTTACATGAAGCCTATAATAGATTTCAATGAAAAACTGTTTTAAAATATAATCCAAAACTTTTCAAATTTAGTATACAAGACTTTTAGGTCAATAGAAATATCATAATAGATTTTGGTTAAAATAGGCTAACCGGAAGTGGTATATCACTTGAAGTTGTTAACAGTTTTTCTTGAATAAAATGATTTTATTTTGATTTTAGAAATAATGCTTCAAATAAAAGTTTTAGATAATTAATTTCTGCGTCTAGCACATCAAATATTATTAAATTAGCCCTTTGTATAAGCGAGATATGTAAATTTAAAAATTATATACTTTTTACCTTCCGTCACCTTTAGGTAAGGAAGGTATTGTCTTTGGTCAAAAAATTCAATGAGTTTTTACTGAATAAGCACGTTTTAGGGTCCATATAATACGATTTTACCATTTTTACGATGATGTCTGTATGTATGTGTGTCTGTGTGTGTGAAAAAACTTCCGGATTCCATAACTTCAATACCACGATTCCAAAAATTATAATTTTTTCGTATTCCTCAAGTTTACATCACGAAGAACAACTGATTAGATTTTGGTTATAATTGGTCAACCGGAAGTAGTCTCATTTGAAGATTTAACAGTTAAATTTGATTTATTGACTTTTAACGTTATTATAACTTAAAGAATATATTATTCTCTATACGATTTGATTACAATTTATATTTCATATTCAATAGATACAGAGTTAAAGAATTTTAAATAAATTAAATTTTATAATTCAGCCAGCTATGCCAAACTTGGGAACTAGTAATGTATTCATTTAATTCAAATTGACAGATGTCAGTATCAATAAAAAGTAAATTAATGTGGCAGATATGAGGATGTTGAAGTAGATGTTGGGGAAATACGGAAAGATACGGTAAGAAAATAACTCTAGTGTTACAAGTTTCTAGAAAGATACAAGAAAGACGATTACATTGGTTTGAACATGTCATGAGGAGAAATGAAGAATTATATTGGAACAAGAATGAATAGTTTAGTAATAGGACGTTAAAGAAACAGAGGAAGACCAAAGATAAGATGGAAGGACTGTATTGCGGAAGATTTGAGAGAAAAGGAACTGAATGAGAACGACATGCAAAAATAGCGACCCCTAACGAATGGGAAAAGCTAAAGAAGAAGAAGATGCCAATGTCAAGTGCAATTTGAATAGTTTTTTTATGAAATAATTTTACTGGAAATTTAGAATCTTTTGTAAGAAAAATTATGGAATTTATACATTATACACGAGAATGACGGAAGGTATTGTGCTGGCCACAACAGATTTTTTGTTTTTGTAATAAAGCTTGCTATGGATTAGGATAAAAAAAATGTTCATGGCAAATTACGTTAAATACGTGCAATTTTATGATTCGTACAATAACAAATATATTTTTATTGTGAAATTAGTCATATTCATTGTTGTAATCAAATATTTCTTTGTTGTAATCAAAACTCTCTTTAAAAAGAACCGGGTTAGATTATGGTCGCTATATATCTTACTGTTTTGAAGTTAAAATAAATATTTTGTAATTTATTTATTAAAAAAATATGTATAGTTTAATAATCGTACAAGGAAGTCGTGTGGTGTCCACATCAGATTTTTTTTTCTTTTACATTTCAATTCAAACAGTTTTAATATAGTACTACACATAACGCATGTATTTCAACCTAAAGAGGGGATATGCGCGGAAATTTTTAAACGAAAATGCATTGTTCGTTCAAATAAAATTTTATAAAACTTAAATACTGAAAGAAATGTGTTGTACTTACTTATTTATATACATTTAAATTATTGAATTTAGTTTTCTAAATTTTATTAAAAACAAACAATTTAGCTAAGTAATTTAATATGTTATGAACAACAAAATAATAAAACAAATATATCATGTTTTATTTGAAATATATTTTATAATGACACAAAACAAATATAAAATTATTTATTTGAAATCGTCACTAAAGTGCACAAAAATCGTCAGTAAAAGTTCAGAAATCGGCACTAAAGTAGTTCATTATAGGACGATTTCATGAAATTGTAACGATGGTCCCTGGAGCGGTGGCTGGGCCATCGTTGTATCGTCCTTTCAGCCGTCGGTAGGTTTGCTTGGGCGCCGTCGGCGGTGGTGGCTGAAAAGGAAGATTGTGGGGCCGGGATAGCTCGTGGAGGGAGGCCAAGGTTTAGCTGAAGAAGCACGCTTTTTACCCGTAATAAAATAATCTTTATTCTATTCTAACCCAAAAAAAAATACAAGTAAGTAGGAAAATAATATACAGTACACGACAAAACTGTGTCGGGCCACAAACTGTTACGGTACAACCCCAAAAGAACGGTGACTGTGCCCCCGCGATACGGCAATGGCACAGTCTCTGATAACGGTAAGTAAATGAAATATGTTTCAAAGAAACAAACAAACGGTAAGTTAAATTTACAACTTGCGCCAGCAGCAATTTTCTGTGATAGCACAAATTTGACGGCGGAGTCTCTATCACCCACAAGAGACACGGATGGTGATTCTACACTCACCAAAGACGGTGGCAGTTCCACGGAAGACTTCTCTGACTCTTGCGTTCGCAGCTCAGCCGATGATCTCCAGAAGACCATCAAGGCGAACTCTTGAACTGATGTCTCCAAGTGATTCTGCGTCTTTTATACCCAAAATCTGGTAATCCGGCAGAATCTCGCAAAATACTTGGAGGGGAAAGTTTTAAACTTAGTTTGTATAAAATGGCGCTGCTGGCGTTTGTACAATAAAATAAAATATATAAAAGTAACTAGAAGTCATTAAACAACCCGATTGTACCAGTTTGTAACTCACAACAATCAAAATTCAACAATAAACATTATAAAATAAATAATGACAACTACAATATTATTGTTGTAACGGTAGACATCTGACAGAGCGTTGTTGCTAACCTTGCGGCCTGTCAAGCAGTGACAGCCGCTACAATTTACGGTAAAACATGTAAAATAAAACCTGTACAAAGTAAATACACAAATAATACAACAATACAATACACAAGGTATGATTTACATAGCGATATCATCAATCATTGTTCAGGTAACCAGGTGTTTTATTTGTACAACAATTTTAGGGTTATATTTACAAAGAGTGCGTGACCTAGATATGATTTACATTGCGTGTGGCTTGCTATAGGCCCAAGTAAATAGCAACAAATGTCAAAACAACGCTCAACATCATATATTTATAAGTTTAATCCGGTTTGTGAGCGGCAACATGTTCTGAACACAAACACATGTGATCGGGATTTATGAACTTCATCAACGAATTATAATGAATTTACAAATAACTGGAGATGCACACTGTGACCAGGTACGTATCGTCACAAAATGTAGTTTTGTCAACCTTATGATAATTGTTATACATATAAGATAATACATACGCTGTATGTAAAATGACAAAAAATATGTGCAAGAAGAACGAATTAAATAATTCCGGTGAAGAAATAATAATACGCATAATTTTGAGTATTCATTACTATAATTTCAATGTCCGGAAATTCGCAACACTGAACATAAGTTCGTTTGTTTAACTGACAGCAATGAACAGATTTGTCATCATAACCTATAAATATATGTTTCATTTTCACAAAATATCGATTTCAAATAAAATTTAATATGCATTTCTGCACTGAAGTTCCTTTTTATCACTCATATGGTTTATTTACCTCGGCCTTACGGCCTCTGCAACTAAATTCCACATTCGTGATAAAAAATAAAACTTCAGAGCCTTGTTACATAAATAACTATTCTACATACAGTTAAAATTTTATTGCCGAATTTCAGATTTGACTAATGATTTTTTTTGTATGTACAATTTGATGTGATTCTCTAGAGATCCATGCTTTAAGCAATGGTTTGTTGAATTTTAAAATATGTTCATATTTACAAAATTTTGCAAAATAATTGTTACTACATCAAGTAAAATGATGAAACACAAACGACACAACACAAACGTAAACAACCGAAATAAAATTGCTTTGTTGAAGGTTAAAGGTAAAAACTACAGCGCCAGTTAGGCGCTACCTGGAGTGGGGGAAATGGTTTCACTTTTACAGCAACTTGCTCCCTCCTTATTTATTCTTGGCTCCATGTCACAAACCTTCAGGGCTGCCAGTTTGCGGGTAATTACGCGAATTAGGGTATTTTTATATGTGGTTGGGTAGCTCGTGAGACTCACGTTTTTGTTGGGTATTTTTAAGTACTTTAATTCATGATTTTTTTCTACATAAATTTTATGTTTAATTTTTGCAACTACTAATAGACAAATATTATTCTGTCTGTGTTCCTTCTCAACATGTGCATTGGCATATTGGCAGCCCTGGGCTTGAGAATGATGAAAATTGTGACTAGTGTGAATGTGGCTCATAGTGTGTAATTTTATGAACGTTTGGGGAATTTGGCTGACGAGGCGGGTAAAATTTAAATTTTTATATTGGCAGCTCTGCAAACCATAACCATCAAATTGTAGCGCATTGTGTGTAAAGTTTTAGAGGTGTTTGACCTTAGAAGAAAATAATTGTTAGCCCCCCCCCAAGATACAATCCTGGGTGCGCCACTGCTTCCTTTAATTCCCGATAGTACTTTTTCTATCTCCCGTTGACATATTGCAGGACAACTATTTACCCCAAAAGGTAATTTCTTCACTGTAAATAATCCTTTAATAGCATTGATTGTAAGCAACTTTGAAGATTCTTGTGTGACAGGAAACTAGAGGTATGCACCTTTAAAATCTAATTTAGCAAATATTTTTCCTCCTGCCAATGAAGATAAAACATCATTAATTGACGGTAGTGGGTGAATATCAACTTTGATAGCACTTCGGTTAACAGTACAATGATAATCTCCACACAGTCGGACACTTCTATCTAGCTTGATACCTGATATGTAATGTAAATAAATAAAAAATAAATATATCATCACGGCACTCATTGCTGGGTGTGCCAATTTTGCATACAAATATCGGTAATGATGAAATATTTGTACCATGCGGGCGCTTACCAAGCGTCACCTCACGGGCACTTAATGGTGGCGTGGAGAGTGCACCACACGGGTCAATTGAAAATGGCGAGAGGTCTTGTGCTGGTCACAACAGATTTTTCTTTTTAGATTTCTAGTGAATCTTGGATCTAAAATCTTTGGAAGTACGTAATTTTCATAAAAAAAATTGTTAACAGTGTGAGAGAATGTGTTTGCTATGTAAGAGTTTTCAGTTATAGAATGCCTGATATTAGAGAAAATATATCTTTTATTTCCTATTACAGTTATTTAGGAAAATAATTATAACTTTGTAATAAATAAAGAGAAAATAATTGATAACAAATGAAATAATCAAAATATTGTAGTATATTTTCTTTTAAATTTTATGAATATCAATTTATGATAAACTGTCAATATTCATTGTAGAAATAATAGAAATTTGATAAAACATAACATATTTTGCAAAACATATGTTAACTTTTGATATTTTTATATATTTGTGGGCTCTATCCAACATGGATGCCATAATCCAAGACGGATACCAAAAAACATGGTCGCTATAATATTATATACGTAGTAATAAAAAAGCCTTTACTAACTATTTATATAACAATTATATTATATGACCGACAACAGTGTTTATAGAACATGTATATTTTTTTTCTCTGAGTGTTATAAAATAATGAAGATATTAATAAAGCAGGTATATAACTGAATTTCTATTTAGTGGTATTTTAAACAACCAATTTGCTATTTAGTAGTAGTCGATCATCATAGTACACAATAGATATTTAGCATTCGCATTTTAATTGAATCATCTATTCATTTACACTCTTCTCCAATTCTATAGTCCATTTATATTTTCTTTGACTATTATTCGTTAAATTATTTTCCAGGCTTGTTTCACCTAAAGTTTCTCTTACTGTTGAGAGAGGAATGCTTTCAGAAATGGTAGATTTACATGCAAAATTAGTATTAATTTTAATCATATCCTTCAACATGAAAATCTGATTTTATAGATATGATTTACTTAAATTGTTTCGTACATTTCTTTAAAAAAATCCGTTTCTCTTGATTTTTTTTCACTGAATATTAATTGCACTACATATACGGTCGGTTTTTAAATTTCCAAAAACCTTTATGAATGTAAAGTTCCGTCAATTTTAAATGTCTATTTGATTCGGTTAAACACTTTATAGATATTAAATTGTTTTAAAAATATAGCAAAGTACCATTTATAAAATAATGACACCACGTATGGCATAAGGTTGCTGTTAAGATATTTTTGAGAAAATTTTATAAAACTTTACTTGATGAAGATCATTTTATTTTTTTCGCTTTTATTAAGTATCTGTCGAACTATAACAAAACCAGTATGTCAAGAATGCTGTTTAAAATTATAAATTTCGTTAACATTTCTTCAGAACGTTTTTACAACAGAGATTAATGGTATTATATGTCAGTTTTATCATTTAGTTATAAGAACATTTATATAAAGATTTTAAAACATATTATGCCTGCTAGTGCATTTTTATATCTAATGCAACCAATAAAATATTTTTGAATTTTCACAATAATAATACAAATTTTATAAAAATATATTACACTAAAATATCTGTGCTAGTTGGGATCTTAAATTTATGCGTTTTTTTTTTTGCAAAGCTTACTTTACAAATGTTAACTTTAATGACAAACTAATTTTTATATCTTATTTTTTTTAAATTTTGTACGTCGAGCGGGCAAAAAATATTATAAGCATCACGAAGGTTAAGGAATTACCGATTTCAGACAAAATTGTCTTCAATCGATAAACTGTCCTTACCTTAAATGCTTAATATCTCAGAGCCATTGTACAATTATCAAACACGTGTACTATATTAGTATCAACTTTTGTATGTTACTGTACAGGGGTGGAGTTTAGTTAGTTGAGGTAGATGGCAGTAATTATAGACATATTGTTGCGCGAGTATTTATGTGAAATATAGGTATTTACGTATTTAGGTATCCTAATTTCATTAAAATAGCAATTAATATTATGATAATTGCAAGAAATTTGATATTTTCTTAAAGATAAATGATAGATCTTTGTCGTTCTAATAATAATTTTTCGAAATTTCCTATGATATTTGCGTTATATTACTCTCTATATATGTATACTTTAAGGCAATAAAACAAAAAAATGCAATAAAAAATTTAAAAATTGTCATTAGAGACAAAAAGAGGCAAGCTTTAACTATTCGATACAACTTCACATATTTCGAAAATATATTGTTTTACGATGATTTTAAGGGTACAAATGAAGAGCTTTTTCGCGTATTTAAACGACTAGTAGTGAACCCCCTTAATAATATTGACTTTTACTCATTTCATTAGAATACGCAAAATTTGACGAGCATTTTAAAATATTTCAAAAGTAGATTGATTGATAGTCTTTCTTCAATTATTGAATATTTTTTAAAGGCAGGAAATGAAAATATTATTTCTCTTGCTTCTGTCGACTGTTGGAACCAGTACATGATTTAAAGGCTCTCGTTTCATAATATTCCTAAAACATTACATATTTTTTACACAGTACCACAGTATAAGATTTATTTAAATTGTATGTATTAACAGATTCAGTCTCTTCCTCGGAAATAAGTAAGTCAAATATAACTATCACTCATTAATATTGCTTATTATTTTAAATTTATTAAATACCGACTTTTAAGGCATGGCATAAAATCCAAATAAAACGTTCTATATACTTTTGAGGATACAACTTCCCATAAGACGTAATGAAAACTAGGCGTTTGCTTGCCCGCAATCAGCTGTTAAACTGACACATCCGCCATATTGAAACGTCACGTGCAAGTACCTCATTGTACTTGTATACGACGAAATGGAAGATATTGTCACGTCCGGTTACCCCCACGCATAGTTTATACATATATCGGTTGTTTATATGGGGTCTCGTGGCCGTGTGCCTGTGTCTGGTCGTGAATCTGGGGACCCGGGTTCGATCCCGACCGACGCCAAAAATTACATCGCATTTTAATGGCACAAAATTGACCCCTGTGGCGCACTCTCCACGCCAGCAATGAGTGCCCGTGAGGTGACGCCTGGTAAGCGTCCACACGGTACAAATATTCCATCATTACCGATATCTGTGTACGAAGCAGATTGGCACACCCAGCAATGGGTAATATGCCGTGATGAAATATTTATTTATTTATTTTATTTATATGGAACAAATTTTGAAATTGGGAAACAATTAGAACAAGTTCAGTGCAAATAATTTGTAAAATTAAAAGAAAAATCGGAAATATGGAGTAGCGTGACAGGCATACCTTGCTTATCTTGCCTATTGTTCAAGATTCATGATTGCTAAATGTAAAGCAATTCTTCTTTGTGCGAATTTGTACTACCAGTTGCTATATTGCCCCATACGCAACCAATATTTATTTCTGATTTTTCTTTATTTGATTCTTCGGTGTATTTAGAAATTTCAATATCATACATTGAACATTTGAAGCATGTTAGGCTTACTAGACCTAATCCTCTGCAGGTTTCGGATATAAGTGACCCATAGTGCAAATTTTAGAATGATCCAGTTGTAATTTCATGGCCCATTTTAGAACATATCCTAATTGCACAATTCTATTACCTGTTATGGTTTTCTCAAAAGCAAATTCACTCGTAGGATTAGGCTCACTTTCAATACATAATTTATAAGTTTTTATATTAAAAATAAATTGTTTATTAGAACCGTAAATATCAGAGTAGTTTTCACCTTCCGTCACGTTTTAGGGTCCGTAGAGTACGATTTTAGCATTTTTTTACGATGATGTGTGCGTGTGAATGTGTGTATGTGACTGCGTGCGTGCGTGTATGTGTGACGATAACACACTACAATTCTAAAAATTATAATTATTTCGTATTCCTTTTATTTATATCCATATGATGAGCTGATTCGATTTTGGTTATAATTAGTCAACATTTAGAACATTTTGTTAATAATAATAATAATAATAGATTTTATTTCTGTAGACACAATACAATATGTATAGAAAACGTCAAGTTTACAATAAAATGAAATATTACAATTTACAATATAGTATAAAGAAAATGTTACATAAGAAATTATATCATTACATTTTTTTATTATTATTTTTTCTTATTTGTTTGATTTTTAATAGGATCAGATAATTTATTAAATATTTCATGACCGAAAAATATCGTATGTTTTTACAATCATGTGTCATAGAATTCATTTAAATTGTAAAAGCAATGGGTAAGTAGATACTGTTTAAGACTAATTTTGAATGAGTTAAATGTGCTCACTTTTTTAATATAAGAAGGAAGACAGTTATATATGTGCAGTCCAACCATATGGGGAGCATTTTTAGCTATATTCGTTTTACAAAAGGGTTTTCGGAAGGGGTCTTTTTGTCTTGTGTTGAATGTATGAATATCACTATTAGAGAAAAACTTGAGTTTGTTGCGATATATAAATTTACATATTTCAAGTATAAATATACAGCAGAGAGGAAGGATACCAAGACTTTTAAATAGATCTCTGCAACTAACAGTTTGTTTTACATTGATTATACATCGTATTGTTCTTTTTTGTGTAATAAATACCTCTTGAGCCGCAGTTGAGCCCCCCCAGAAGCATACTCCATACCTCAATCTAGATTCCACCACTGCATGGTAGTACACCAATAGTTGCTGTTTACTGAGGAAGCTTCTCAAATGTCTAATTTGATAGCAGCATCGACTAAGTGCAACAGTGACTTTTTTACAGTGTTGCTTCCAATTAAGGTTTCCGTCTATTTCTAGACCTAAAAAGTTGGTTGAAAGTGATTTTTGTAATGGATTTTCAGAAATGGAGATGTTCAACTGCGGAACATTTCTATTTTGATAATTATGGAATTGTACATAAGTAGTTTTTGTTTCATTTAAATGTAAAAAGTTATCGTTGCACCACTTTGAGAACTGCTGCAGACAATTATTACAATTTTCAAGAAGTTTCCCGCTGTTTTCATTTGATACAACAATTGATGTATCGTCCGCATATAGTGATACTGTGACATCTTTGCCCAGTACTTTTGTAATCTCATTGGTATACAGAATAAATAAAGTCGGAGCAAGTACTGCCCCTTGGGGCACGCCGACATTTGTAACCAAAGTACTAGAGTTTGTGTACTTTTGTGTTTTAGAAGAGTCGCAGAAATATTTAAGAGAGATATATTGCTGCCTGTCATGCAAAAAACTTTGTAGCCAGTTCAGAGGAATACCGCGAATGCCAATGCTCTCTAATTTATCCAGTAGACGCTTATGGTTTACACAATCAAAAGCCTTGCTCATGTCACAAAAGAGGCCTACAGGCCATTCATTATTTTCTAGTGAAGAAATTATTTTTCCATAAAGATGTTGTATTGCATCCATTGTTGAGAATTTTCCACGAAATCCGAACTGATTTACTTGCAAGATATTTGTTTTCCGTAAGAACTCGTCTAGTCTTATCAGAAAGCAATACTCATATATTTTTGAAAAGATAGATGACAGAGCTATTGGTCTGTAATTATTTATCTCATTTTTGTCCCCCTTTTTGTGAACCGGGACGATTTTGTTTATTTTTAAATGTTTTGGAAATTCGCCACTGTTGGTACATATCTGCCAACCCTACATTATATAATCTATATTCATAAAAATTTACAAAAGGAGTATTAACAAACCTTTCGTATACATTTTTTGGGCACCAAACATCTTCGAAATTAATTAAATCATCTGAATTATGTGTGCCATCTTCCAAACTAATTAGTACTTCAGAATTTTGTGGCATTTGATTGGGAACGTCATACGAATCCAAAGCCTCGTACAGACCTGCGAACCGTTCGACGAACCGTTCGGCGAACCGTACGCCGAACCAGTCGCCGAACCGTTCGGCGAGCTCTAGCAGATGATGGTGGGGGAATGTTCGTCTCTTTTCCATTATTGTTGCAGATACATTATGTATGTTTTGTGGATTCCAAATAATATCATGATTTCTGTACAGTTCGATAAATTTTGAAGTATTGTCCTTAGACCATTCCATTTTTGGTAAATGTAGTATTAATGAAGAGCAAACATCTACTTCGAACCAAAGAATATAGTGAAATAAAATATTTTGTTGCAAGTATCCGTTCGCCGTCGCGTCCAGACTAGCTGTAACGTGTTCGCGCAACATCCTTTGATCGTTCGTTGAAATACCGACAACGGATGGATCGCGCATACGTTGCAGGCAAACGTTGCACGTGTTGCAGTGCTTTGCTCGGATCGCCGTTTTGTTGCGCCGGTCTGGACGTGGTTCGCCGAACGGTTCGCAGGTCTGTACGAGGCTCAACAAAATTCTTCTAGTTGCTTTTTGGCCAAATTTATATTTGTTTGCAAGTTCTTTTGTTGAAGAAGAGCATTTTTTCGCCTCTTTAAAGCAGTCGCCGTTCGTTTCTTTTATTTTGAAGGCCTGTTTTGTTTTGAATTTTTAGTTTTAACCATTTTATAATAGAGTATATAAACTTAGCGCATAAAATTTCAAAACTGATGCTAGCCTCTATTCGGACCGAGACAACAAGATTTCATGCGAAATCATTTTCTCTCCTCTCTATAGCTTGTGTGTATGACCTGAAGAGGGGTGGTGGCGAGCGCGGTGTAGAGAGAACGAGGCAGAGCTCCAGTACTGCGCTCCGACAAAACGCTGTACTAAATTTACATTACAGTATAGAATAGAGTATAGGGCAATATCGTAATTCCATTCGTTTATAACAATTACTTATTGCATTAAATATTTTTTTTCATTATTCATTATAAAAAAATTATCTGCATATGAAGAACATACTTTGAACCCATTTTTTTTCTTTTATTACGTGATTTAATGTTATAAACAATTATTATTATTAATAAAAAAATGAATATAAGTTCAACCATTAGATTTACATTTCTCAAAATCAATAAACAAAACTGCATTTGTTTTAATGAATTCCTTCAATCAAACGAACGGAATTACGATTGGACTGTATTCGACGGCGACCTTAACACCAATGTCGGTTAGTAAGTTACTCCTGAATGTCTGTGCAAGGACGGAAGTAATCGAACATATTACTTTCAAAGCATAATATGCTTTTCTATTATCTCGAAGCTGATATATTTATAATTTCTATATAAAAAAAAAACTATTTCGTTGAGTTATTTAACTTTTATAATCTCTTGTTTCACTGTCCCACTCGATACATATTTCAATATTTTTGTAAAAAGAAATATATTTTTGGAAAGTTATTCTTCATTTAATGATTTTTTATTTGTGTAGATAAACCTCATAGAATAAACTAAATAAATATATTTTCATTTAAATTTATGGATATATAAATTCTACGTATCGTAATGTATTCTATTATTCTTTACAAATCTATAGAAAAATGTTCTCGTTTCCTATTATTTTATTTTGGCGTTGTTTCGAAAATAAATACAGGATAACACACAGTTTATTAATTTTACAATGTTTTAAATTTTAGCTTTGAGTTACGTACGTAGCGTAAAAATAGCCATTTTTAAAATAAATCAATTAAAAGTGAATGTCCAGTAAATAATGTTGTAACACCAAGCCGTGAAATTTAAAAGCTTAGATAAGATCCACATCCACATTTCACTTATATTACGAAGAGAATTTTTTTATAACGAATGGCGGCCATTATTTTAGTGTTATTAGCTGTCATATTGATAATATACTTTGAAAGTATAGAAAACTATTGCAATAATAACATTTTTTATGATCCGAAGATCGCAGTTTAACCACAAAAGCTGTAACTTATTAGTGGACAATATTGCTCTTGTACCTTATAATAATGTATGTTTGATACAATTACGGGAAATATAATATTGTACAAATAGAAACATAATAATATTACAGTTCTATAATATATAAATCTAAGTATAATTCCGTATTTAAATATTCCATTTAATACAGATATACATCTTTTGAGTTTATAACATGTTTGTTTCGTCCCATTTAACAAAAAAAATCTTAATAAATATATCACTATTTATCTATAATTTTATTATTATTTACTACGGTAAATGAAATAGATAGGTACATTTTTTTAAATAAGAAAATAATAATAATAAATTTCAGCTACAGCTGCTCTTACACTTAACCTTATAACAAATTATAATATATATATATATATATATATATATATATATATATATATATATATATATATATATATACATATATATATATATATACAGGGTGATCACGCGAAAATGAACCAGCAATTATCTCTGTTATTAAGCGAGATAGCGATTATCTTCAAATAAATAAATTTACTATAGACAATATGGGCAATAAGATGTCTTATCAAGAAGTGTTCTGTTACTTCCGGTTCCGGAGTATGTGATACCAACTTTGAAATTTCAAATGGAACATACTATATTTTTCTAAATTTTTGAAAAGTACATAAAATTTGCTTTACAATAGTAGTAAATTAGTAGTACATTTTATTATTAAAAAATAAAATGGCGGACGTTTGAAATATGAATATATTGAACGAAAAAAAAATCAAGAGTGTGAGATTTTATTGTTTTTTGTTCATAGATGATGATATTTTTTGAGATAAATTCATTTATATGACGTAACCTAGACAACAAAACCAATAAAACAAAATTCCACACTTTCTTGACTTATTTTGTAAGATATTTCAAACGTTCGCCATTTTACTTTTCAATAATACAACGTCCTACTTGTTTAGTATCATTGTAAAGCAAATTTTGTGTACTTTTAAAAAATATAGAAAAATATAGTATGTTCCATTTGAAATTTCAAAATTGGTATCACATACTCCGGAACATATTATTGCCCATATTGTCTATAGTAAATTTGTTTATTTAAATATAATCGCTATCTCGTTTAATAACAGAGATAATTGCCGGTTCATTCTCGCGTGATCACCCTGTATATATATATATATATATATATATATATATATATATATATATATATATATATATATATATACAGGGTGGAAACGAACTTAATGTCATAAATTTAAGGGTGAGTAGTATGACATGTGTAGATTACGGAACAGAAAGAATTTTTAAAAAATTCGCATATTTAAGGGTAGTTTTCATGAAACTAACATTTTTGGTACCACTGGACCACTGGCAACGCATTTGCATTATTTTATCTATTACACAATTATTTTCGTTAAAAATGCTATTTAATTTAATTATTAAGAATATCTTATACAACTAATTTTGAATGTATTTTTGATAACCATATTTTTAATGAAATATGAATTAAAACAGCAGTAAAAAAAAGTTTCGTTAAGAAAAGTCGAATTTTCGTTTTTCGAATTAAAAAAAAAAATCTTTCAGTTTCGTAATCTACACATACACACATATATATATAGTGTTTGAAAAAGTGGTTACACCCATTTATTTGGCTTATTATTGCAGATATGCTTATTGCTTATAAGGCATAATTTATTCAATACAATATCTGCGATTATTTTATATAAAAAGTGTAATTCTGGGACTTCCGGTATAACCGGAAGTGATATCAACTTTGTTAATTTCAATACAACCTATACAAGTTTTTTATAAATTTAGATTGTATTTTTTATTCTCTTTACGACCATATCAAATTTCTTAGTATTTACCATATTCATTTGTTAAAAATAAATACTTATCATTAATGGATGTAATTTAATATGTGAGAAGGCTACGACAGCAATTGTTTTATGATAATCTGTGATAAATAATATGAAATTCAAAATTTACAAGTAATAACATCTTTATTCAACATGTCCCCCATTTAAATTAATACATTTTAAAATACGTTTTCTTAATTCTCGCATAACACTATTAAGCTCTCTTCTGTCATTTTTTTGCACCGCTTCACGAATTCTGTTTTTTAATTATTCGAGGTTGTTCGGTCTATTGAAGTAAACCAAATTTTTAATACTTCCCCGAAAATAAAAGTCGAGAGGGGTCAGATCTGGTGATCTAGCTGGCCAATGTATTGGCCCGTGATGACCAATCCATTTTTGCCCGAATCTGTTGTTTAACCAGCTAGGTATTGGTCGAGCAGAATGAGCTGGTGCTCCGTCTAATTGAAAATAAAATTGTCTTCTTATATCTAATGGCAAATCATCTAAATAATTATCAACTTCATTATTCAAAAAATTTAAAAATTCAATAGTATTCAAACTGTTTAAAAATACGGGCCCAAATATTCTATTTCCCAGTATCCCACACCATACGTTTACTTGATATGAATACTGATTTTACATTGTATTATCCAATTCGGATTTCTATGAGACCAATGATGTATATTTTGTGATGAAACTACACCATTTGTGATAAACGTTGCTTCGTCAATAAAGAAAATATTATAATGAAAATTTGGAATGGTTAATATTTTGTTGTTCAACCAATGACAATACTGTAACCTTTGTGGTGGATCATTTATTTGTAAGGTAATTTTTTTGGTTTGATACCTTGTAAGTCCTGAATTTTGCGCAATGCTTTGTAAACTTGATCTCGGATGAAGGTGAACATAGGCTAAGATATCAATTTCATTATTCTGGTTACACATCAAATTTTCGTTATTTTCTTTGCAAACTGAGCCAGTATTTTTAAAACGCCGAAAAAAATCCTACCATAGCATAAGATAAATTTCGCCCAGGATGTCTTGTATTAAATTCTTCTACCGCTTCTCTGTAACTTCTGTTACTATCTCCTACTAATAATACGATCTCCACTTTATCTTCCATTGTCAGCACCATTGTAATTAATATTATTATTTATTAATAACAAACGACAAAGGTATGACAGTTCTAATTAGTATATCATGAAAACAATCGAGAAAACAATTGCTGTCGTAGCCTTCTCACATATTAAATTACATCCATTAATGATAAGTATTTATTTTTAACAAACGAATATGGTAAATACTAAGAAATTTGGTATGGTCGTAAAGAGAATAAAAAATACAATCTAAATTTATAAAAAAAACTAGTATGTGACTTTGTTGGCCTTGGAAATCAGATGTGGGGGCCCGTGTAAGAATGAGAGCTAGTAATATACATACAGGTGTCAAATATCATAAGTTTTCATTTGAAACATTATGATTTTCCAAATCCATGTGGATTATTTTCCTCGACAAATATATTCCATACACGGATCCTCATATATCTGCTTGTCAAGGCCAACAAAGTCACATGACTGCTCGCGCCCTATAAGTACACACAAATAATTGAAATTGTTTCTCTTCTTTCGTTCTATGAGAAATTTTATCCTACTATTCTAATATGTTCAAAATTCTTCAAATTCATTGACGGTATTACCGGTATTTCTTAAGGATATATATGTAATATTAACATACCTGTAATTTAAATACATAATTAATTAATAATACAATAATATATATTAAATGTACTCATACCTCCCAGAAAAATCTGACACTGACATTTTGCATTTATTTCTCAATTACAAAAATTTAAATATTGCAACTGTTTTTCGGGTAACGAGATTTATTACTAGAGATTATTCTATATTATTATATACTATATCTCCAAACCTATACGAGATATAATAAAAAAATTAAATGTGTCAGATTGAGAATTTAATTATCTTTAATATTTGTAGTAACAAATTTTCAAAAAATAATATTTAGAAATTTTTTTTTTAGAAACTACCACTTCCGGTTGTCCAATTGTTGCCAAAACCTATTCAACTCTTCCCATCTCGTATGGACCTTAAATCGTGCTTATTCAATAAAATCTGGATATGCGATTTTTAGCATGAATCCAATACCTCTCTTAGCGAGAGGTAAAAAAGAGTATGCAAAAACTAAATATCATAAAGTCAGTCACTCAAGGTGGGACGCCAAAAGAATATGTATTTTGAACGTCTACAAAGATCTAAACTGGACAATGATTGCATTGCCTACACATCAGCTAGACAAACTAAACAGTTGAAACGGGACAACCGCCACCAGAATTAAGAACAAAACTACCCGTAAACTACACAATTAAATTAACAGAAAATCAATACAGTCCGGCATTTCAAAAATGTTTAAAACAAAAACAGAAGTTTACTATGATACCCCCCTACAACAAAAAATAAAGTTCTTTTTCAATAAAAATACATCTACCTCTACCATTCACAGAAAACATAATCATAAATACCCTCCCTGGTTGTTATCTCCCCCAACAATTATTCTGGACCTATCCAAATATCTAAGAATGCTCCCCCATTGAGCTCTACTAACAGATAAAAAATAAAAAATAGTCATGCAGATTATCAGTACATATATATTCAAACTGATACGGGAAACCACAACAAGATAGGAGCTGGTGTGGTAACAGAAAACACAAATATAAATGCCCAACTCCCTTCCTGCATATTCACAGGAAACAGTTACAGCCTACGTAGAGCAACAGATATTATAAAGAACAAAACACAAGACAATGTGTAGGAGCCCCAAAATTTAAAAAAAAGAAGGCGCAGGATTTTTCAAAAAGGACACAAAATAAATTACAAAATCCGCCAAAGACTTATTGGGCAAGTCAGAACTAAACTTCGTCCTATATAAGAATATGGACCACTAGTTTTATATTAAATATAAATGTGAAAGTTTAAGCTGTGTTAATTATAGTAATGAGCAGATTCAATATATTTTCTTTAAACCACAGTATCTTCCATTCAAAAAAAAATCCGAAAACTTATGTTACATATATTTACTTTAAGTACTTATGATATTATAAATAATATAAATTAACCATTAAATAAATATATGATTTAAATAACACAAGCATTCCATCCTGATTTTGCCTTTTTGAATTTACAGCAAAAAGTTTTGTTTCATTGTGGTCTCAAGATCGCCTTGAAAACGATATTAGTTGACCGATAGCATGTACTTTTAATAAAATGACGATATCTCCTAAACTATAAATGCAAATCACATACTGTAAAGTACATGTTTTAACTAAATTAGATACATGAGCTATATAAACAATTTATTTGATAAGGGTAATCGATAGAATCTTACTAAGTAAAAAAGTTGTTCAGACTATGTCCAGTTTTCAATCACCTTTCGGCCAAAAATAACAATAGATTATTAAGAGTGGCATTAATCCCTTACATATTCAGGGTGGACTTGAAGTCATACTGAGATATTGTCTCGATGTATAATTCGGTTCAGGACCTCATGCGCAAACAAATCCCGGGAACCAAAAACCAGAACAATGTAAAAAGAGACTTTTAAAATTTCAAAAATACATTTGAATATCGTCCGAATGTACAAATTATTGTGAACATCAATAAAACATCTTCGCAAAAAGGCCGTAAACAATGTTTCTTCCAATACTTTTCTTGAAAGGAAACCAAAGTTAACACATGAAAGATTAAATGATTACTTTAAAAAAATATAAGTTAGATGTAATTTTTTTACATTCAAACTAACATATCGCTTATTATTGACATGCTATTAAAATAGGTATATTCTTTCCTTTCACGGTCTTTTATGTAGAAATTTTTATGCTCAATTATTATCCTTCTATACATTGTTCATATTGTTTTTCGTCGACTTCACTAAAATTACCAAAGTTCGACTCCATTTACCACAGATTAATGTTTCGTACTCCTGAACTTTCTGCTTTATAGAATATTTTAAAAAAACCGCATGAAAGTCCGTCCAGTGTTACTATATTAGGTATGCTAACAAACAAATATCAGACGTACGCCTTACGGGGAGAAGTAAATTCTGTAAAGTAAATATACAGCTGATGATATTATTAATAATTTTGCATAATTCAATTACAGTATCAATAAAAATAGTTTACAAAACACATTAAGTATAATATAAGTTACATACGTTCATCTTACAGATGACCTTTATTTGACAAGAATTGTATCAGAATTTTTCAATATAATCCATCAGTGTCAATATGAATAACAGTTCTATCACTGATCAGTTGTGCTGTGAATCGCAAATTATGATACGTGTTTTGAAAAATCTGATCCATAAGTTCTGATAAACTGTTATGGCTATTGAATTTGTATTACACCATACAATTTTTTTTAAATATTTTACAGGTTTCCAATTATTAAATGTATTTATATGTAGGTTGCGGACCATTCAAATGAGGTTGTAATAAATTTAGTAAACAATAATTATTATTTATGCTACAAGAGTGGTAAATAGTATTTACTAGTCAAGGATGAGTTTACTACTTGAGTGAGGCGAGGGCTGTCAATTAAGTCCGAAATTGGTCAAAGACAGGGTTGGAATGTTTAAAACTGATTTTTAGTTTTATATTTAAATGACACTTTTAATATAATTACTTAGTAAATTTTTATTTATAAATTACGTGGAAGAAATAATACAAAATACAAATACCTTTTACCTCTCGCTAAGAGAGATATTGGATCCATGCTAAAAAGCTCATATCCAGATTTTAATGAATAAGCGCGTTTAAGGTCCATATAATCCGATTATAACATTTTTACGATTATGTCTGTGTGTGTGTGTGTGTGTGCGTGCGCGTGTGCGTGTGTGTGTTTTTTTATTTTTTTATTTAACAGAACTTTATTGACAGCATGCTCCATTACAGAGTAATACTACATGCTTTAACATACTTAATCAATTCTAACAATACATTTCTTATCTTAAATAATTCAATATCATATAATATAATCTAGTACAATATTAATTTGCTTCTTTATAATATATCAAAATTAATTTTGTTCACAAATTGCAAAAGTAGTTTTAAATGTTTATTCATAAATTCTTCTTTTCATATGTCCCAATCATCTCCACGTCGCAATAAGGAATCGATTAAATTTTTTCTTTGAATTCTTAGTTTCGTAGAATTATACAGTAAGCGGTCCACCGTTTGATCACCATTGTTACACGAACACTCCGGTGTTTCACTAATTTTAAACCTGAATAAATAACTTTTAAGCCTACCATGTCCCGTAGTCATTATTGTAAAGTTCCTAGTCACAGGAATATCAAGTTTTAGTCTTTTTTTAACATCCGGGAAAAATGCCTACGTTTGTCGTCCTTTGTTACTTCTGGTCCATTGATTTTGCCACTTTTCCAAAGATTTAGTTTCAATCTCAGATATTATTTCACTTCTTGGAATTTTGTTGTAGTTTATCCTTGTATTAGAAAGTGTTGTTGCCTCCTTAGCTAATTTATCCACCATTTCGTTTTCCTCTATTCCGCTGTGCGCTTTAACCCACTTGTAGCATATTGTCCATCCTTTACCTGATAGCAAATTCATTTTCCTTCTAGCTTCTTCAATTATTCTACTGTGATTTTTTCTATTTTTAAAAGAGTCTATTGTAATTTTACTGTCTGTATGTATTGCTAATGTTCGATGTACATTTTCTACGCTGTTAAATTCTTTAATTTTTTCTAAAGTTCTGAGTATAGCTAAAGCTTCGGCCTGATTATTACTGCATTTTTTGTATATTTTCTCTTGGACAGTGGTAATTATTTGATTTCCTTTAAATATTATAGCTCCTAGTCCTACTCCTGTTTCCATCTTACTTCCATCAGTCATCAGTGTAAGCATTAAAAGTAAAGTGTTTATTTGGTTCTGCTTCATTTATTTGTGGAATTTCAGTTGGATGCAACCATTCTTCTTTTGGAACTAGAGTTTCATACATATTGTATTTATTGTTTATATTTTTCGTTGCCCTGTAGATCTCATTTATTTCTTCCAACTTAATTATTATTGGTGCGTTACTCCACTAATTATGCACTATGCCTCATAGGATAATGTTCTACACGCTTTTGCTATACGTATATTAATTAGTCTTTGTACTTGTATTAATTTTTGTTCATTTTTCTTCTTTTGTGTGTGTGTGTGTGTGCGATTCAAAAAATTATATTTTTTTCGTATTCCTCAAGCTTACATTCACAAGAAGAAGAGATTAGTTTTTGGTTATAATTGGTCAACCGGAAGTACCCTCTTTTTAAGATTTTAACAATTAAATATCATTTATTGACATTTAACGTTATTATAATTTAAAGCATTTATTATTCTCTATACGATTTGATTGCATTTTATACTTCATATTCAATAGATAATATAGAATTAAAGAATTATGTCGGCTCCTGCGGCTTAATGGGTAGAGCAACGCTCTAGGGCTGGGCAAAATGATAATTTTGTAGTCGACTTTCGACCACAACAAATAGTCGACTAGTCGAAAGTCGATTATTTTGAAAATTCGAAATAGTCGAAAAGTCGAAATAGTCGAAATTGTCGGAAAAGTCGAAATAGTCGATTAGTCGAAATAGTCAAATTAGTGAATTATATAAATAGTTTATAGTCGAAAAAGTCGTAATAGCAAAATAGTCGATAGAAGTTTAGATAAGGTCAAGTGTCAAGTAAGTATGCGCAATTGATTCTCAGCATATATGTTTTGATACGTCGGGGAACTCCCAAATCCTCGTTAGTTTACGTCGTAGATACTACGAACTACAATACGCGGTGAAAACGTAATATCTATTATGTTACCGGGACCGGGACAACTGCATATTAATATTAAAGAAAATAATATTCTCTATCTGAAACATTCAAATAATTTATTATATATTCTATAGATTTAGAGATAGAAGAAATATAATATATAAAATAATCTGTTGTAATAAATTTTACAGCCGAAAGAATGCCATGGAAAATAGTTGAAAATTTAAATTGCTTGTAACTGACAGATAAATGTCAGTGTCAGAAATCTGGAGACATTGCTTGCTGAAGACTTTTTCTGGGAAGTACATACATTATATTATTTCTTAATATATTAATAGTTAAATATTTAATATTATAGGTATATTACTAATATAAAATTAGAAGAGTAGGACAAAATTTATTCATAGAATTAATTTAAATTTTAAAAATCTGAATGTATGGAATAGATATAAATGGAATTTTTGGTGTAGAGTGTAGGTATACAAGAAATGTTAAATACATTAGGGCACGAGCAGTCATGTGATTTTGTTAGCCTTGTCAAGCAGATATGGGGGCCCATGTCAGAATGGTAGCTAATAATTATGTAAGTTATGTAAGCGATTATTCGTTTACTCAAAAAAATATTTATTTATTGAAACGGAAATACAGATTTCAGAAATACAATGAATGTAATATCAGAAATATAAGTTTATTGTTTTAAGACTTGTCTGTAACTAACTCAAAGTTTACATTTTCCTACTATATATAATTTTATTCTAGATCTACATAGTCAGAAATTGGAGAATGCTTGGTTTACAGTTTTGTGGAAAGACGGATGTGTAACTCCTCCCTCCTTAAAATTGGGCACCTCCGGGTAGTTGGATGGTCGCGTGGGGTTGAAGTTCTTGGCCGGGATCTGGACTTTTACTTTGGCTGCGTTTCTGTTCAAATTTTCTTTTGCAATAAACTGAAATTATAATTATGCCAGTAATTAATAAAATAATATAGAGTATTTTTATGGAATGATTTCTTGCAGGGGTATTGTAGTCTTCATTGATGTCTTCGAATTTTTGAAATGGGGTCGTCAAATCTTGAATGTTTTCTAGTTCGATGGAAAATTTTGAAATATTGTTATTGTTTATGTTAATTTCATAATTTTCTAGAACAATTAGTTTTCCAAATGTTCCTTCTTCAAATGTTAATTTTTGGTTCTTGAATATGACGTCGCATTCGTTTTGATTTATAATGAATATGCCTTGTAATTTCTTGACGTCGTCCTTTTGTTTACAGGATGTGTGTAATTCTTCGATTTTGGGAAACACAGCTAGGTATTGATTTATTTCTTCTACCTTTTCAACGTAGTTTTTCTTGATGTTTAGTTTAATATAGTCACAGTTTTTGTTGTTGTTATGTAATATGATATTCTTCTCACATGAGTCGTGTGTGACGTCGCTTATCTTGTTGGGACACTGATAGTTTATTCCTTTTGTACAAATGCCATTCAGTGTGTGATTTGGCCATCGTTTGATACTAGGAAATAATCTTTACTTGGTATGACTGTTACAAATTCAGAATTATGTAGGGTTGGAACCGGTAAGAGATGAAAGAGCTGGAAGGTTGTTTCGTAATTGATAGAGATTTCTAGGAAATAGATAATTTTGTTGGAATATACTTTACAATTAACAGTTATTAAATTTTCGAAATCGGGAATATTTTCTAATGTGGGTTCTAAAGGGAATTTATTATTATAGTGGTTATAAATTTTGTTTAGTTCTTCGTGGATGTCATTAATTTTGATTATGCTTGGATGTAAGGTGTGTAGTTTTCAAAAAGTTAGCGAATTCTCAATGTCTTGTAATATGTTTAGTATTATAGTAAATAAGTGTGCCAGTTGATTATAAATATCTGCAATATGTGCCTTATCATAATTTTGAATTTTGCTGATAACAATATGCGAGAGCTGTTCAATTTTTGTCTTGAGTATTGAGGGTACGGCCCTGGTTATGCTTAAGTGAAGTGTGTTTTAAATTGCACCGATGATAAATCCTAAAAATAAGGAAATTATCGTGCCGTTTTAAACAAAAGTGTATAGAATCAAGAGTTTAATGGTACATAAATAAGAATTGTAAAAAAGTAGTGGTGTCGTAGCGCTTTAGGTAGGAGAATAAAATTATTAAAATTATTCAAATCTTGGAAGACCTTGACAACGTGACCGAGCGAGGAGCGACGAACAACTGAAACGCACGACGCGCAAGCGCTCTAAGAGATAGTCAGGAGCGTACTAAGAGGAAAAAAAGGGAGTCAGATGAGTACTGAATATAGAAGTCGTAGTAATTCCATAGACAAAAGAAAAAGGCAGGAAAACGAAACCGATAAAGAAACAATAGAAGAGCTAATATTCAAAAGAAGTAAATTATTACAAAGATCACCAGTAAAACAAATAGAGAGTGAAGATATAAAAGATATGGACGAACTGACGAAGTTAATGTTAGATATATCAAAAACAATGAAGGAAATGAGAGAAGAAATGAACAGTAATCATGAAGTTTTGAAAAGCGAAATAAAAAATAATTCGCTATCAATAGACAAACTAAAGGAAGACTACGAAAGAAAAGAAGAAAAATGGGCAAAAGAAAAGGAAGAATTGAAAAAAGAAATAGGGACTTTGAGAGAAAGATTAGAGAAACAAGATCAAAAAAGTAGAGCGAATAACATTGTCATTAACGGATTGAACACAGAAGGAAAAAAGCCAAAAGACAGGGTAATAGAACTACTAGAACAAGATTTACAAGTCAAATGTGCAATTAAATCAGCCATAGAATTAAAAATGAAGAATGCACTACCAATCATCATAGCAGAACTAGAAGATCATGAGGATAAAATAAAGGTAATGAAAAACAAAAACAAATTGGGAAACAAGAGAATATTTATAGACAACGATTGGACTAAGGAAGAGAGAAAAATGCAATATGTAATTAGAAAAAAGGCAGAAGAGGAAAGAAAAAATAATAGAAACCCAAAAATCTATTACAACAAAATACAAGTAGGCAACAAGCAATATATTTGGAACAAACAAATAGATCTAGTAGAAGTAGGTGTAAGTGTAAAACAAACCTCAGATGAAGGCAGCCATTCAAAAAACTAATAGCAAACACCGATACAGAAAACACAAGAATTACAACTAGGCTACGGAGACGGCACACTAATAGGGCTACAGACAAAGAAATACAATTAGTTTTAGCAACATGGAATGTACGGGGAACAAATACACCAGGAACTTATAAGAATTTAGAAGAAACTTTCAAAAAATATGGAGTAGACATTGCTGCGATACAAGAGACAAAACAAAAGAATAATAATATTTTTGAAATGGAAGAGTACATAATATTTAATAGTGGGCACGAAACGGTCTATTTTGGGATGGGTTTTATGGTTAGAAAGAAAATAAAAGATTCGGTCATTGAATTTTCACCAATTTCGGACAAAATATGTAAAATTAGAATAAGAGGAAAAGGGAGAAAAATTAGTATAATAAATGCACATGCACCATCAAATAAAAAAGCAGAAGAGATGAAAGATGCATTCTATGATGAACTAACACAAGTTTTCAATGACATACCTAAATATGACGTTAAAATAATAATTGGAGACATGAACGCAAAAATTGGGAAAGAAGAATGTTTTAAAGAAATTTCAGGAGGACATAGCAAACATGAAGTGACAAATGAAAATGGGCTAAGGATGATTGAATTTTCACTAGAAATGAATATGAAAATAAGCAGCACAACTTTTCAGAGAAAGGAAATTTACAAGGATACGTGGAAAGCACCAAATGGAGAGTACTGCAATCAAATTGACCATGTGATGATAGAAAGGAAACACACAAGAGTAATTACAAACGTTAAAAGTAGAAGAGGAGCAGAAGGAGATACAGACCACTTTCTAGTTGTAGTGAAGTTAAAACAGAAAATTCCAGTAAACACAAGGAATAAAAAGAAGGGAATGCCAAAACATAATGGGCACTTATTACAAAACGAGAAAGTAAAAGACAGATTTAACCAAGAGATGAACGAAAATTTAAAAAATAAAAATAACGTAGCAAATGTAAATGAAAACTGGAAAAAATTGGAAGGGACAGTAATTACGGTCTCAAAGGAACTACTAAAATGGCCGAAGCAGAAGAAGGACAAAAATTGGTACAACGATGAATGCAGAGAAGCAATGATTAAGAAAAATCAGGCTAGATTGATTGCTCTACAAAAAGAAAGTGAAGAAAATAAAAAAAGATACACAGAGAAAAGAAACGAATATAAGAGGATTTGCAGGAGAAGAAAGAGAGAAGAGATGGAAAGAAAATTAGCTCAAATAGAAGAGAATTATAAGGACAAAGCTATAAGAAATTTCTATCAAGAAGTACGAAAACAAAAATCTGGGTATCAACAAAAAGCAATTTACTGCAAGAATAAAGAAGGCTACTTGGTTACAGGAGAAGACAAAGTAAACAGATGGAGGGAATACTTCAACCAACTATTAAATGAAGGGTGTAACACAGAAGAGGAATTAACAGGAAGAGAACGAGAAAGAAACGACGAACAGGACGAACTGCCACCAGAAAAAGAGGAAATTATTACAATTCTGCATAACCTAAAAAACAATAAAAGTCCAGGGGAGAACGGAATATCCGCAGAAATATATAAGAACGGAGGAAACAGACTGCAAGAAGAAGTATACCAACAGATTCAAGAAGTGTGGAGAACCGAGGAAATGCCAGACCGTTGGAAAGAAGCAGTAATCTTACCTTTATACAAGAAAGGGGACCAAACCATATGTGAGAACTATAGGGGAATTGCCTTATTAGACGTGATCTATAAAATTTTCTCAACCAGCATTAGAAACAGAATACAAGAAAAAGTGGAGAATTTTCTGGGAGAATATCAAGCAGGGTTTAGGAAAAACAGATCGACCACGAATCAAGTTTTTACATTAAAACAAATAATGCTCGATAGCTATGAACATAATCTACCTCTAATGATGCTGTTTGTGGATTTTAAACAGGCCTATGATTCAATCAAGATGAACAAATTGTACGATATACTAAGAGAACTCCAAATACCTGAGAAACTAGTACGACTCATAGAGCTAACACAAAAAGACAATAAGTGCAAAGTAAAAGTGGACGGTGTAACATCCGAAAGTTTCCGAGTTCGGAAAGGATTACGACAAGGAGATCCTTTGTCGCCAATACTTTTCAATGTGGTTCTGGAATGGGTCATAAGAAAAGCAGAAATTTATTCCTCAGGAAACGTATACGGGAAGAAACATCAAATATTAGCCTACGCGGACGATATAGCGATATTAACAAGGTCAAGGCAAGAGCTACAGGAGGTGTATAAGAGATTAGAAAGAACAGCGGAAGAAGTGGGTTTAAAAATAAATGAAAAAAAGACAAAATATATGAGAATAGACAAAATACAACAAAGGGACTTAGGAGTGTCAGTAGTTAAAAGTGAAAATGGGAAGATGTATAAGTTTGAAGAGGTGAAGAGCTTCATTTATTTGGGAGTGACTTTAACCAACAATTGTGAAGAGAGTGTGGAAATTAGCACTAGGCTAACCAAAGGAAGTAAATGTGTTGGGATGCTACATGGGTTGCTAAAATCGAAATATATATCATGGGCAACGAAAGTGAGGGTTTACAAGACTGTGATAAGGCCGACAGTAATGTACGGGTGCGAACTATGGACGCTAAAACAAAGTGACATTTTAAAACTGGAGGTGTGGGAAAGGAAAACGTTAAGGAAAATATTCGGTGGGAAAAAAGAAGAAATGGGGGTTACAAGACGGACAAATGCGGAAGTGATGTGTTTATATGGTGACAGTGCAATAACCAGGTTAATTAAAGCTCAAAGACTAAGGTGGTTGGGACATACAATGCGGCTACCAGAGGACAGAACAGTGAAGAAGGTTTTCAAGGGCAGGACCGGAATAAAGAAGAAAATAGGGCATCCTAAGGGAAAGTGGTGTGACTCTGTAATTAAAGACTTGAATAGACTAAATATAAAAAACTGGGAAAAAATAACTCTAAATAGATTAGAATGGAAAGAAATATGTAAAGAAGCCATGGGCCTATAAGGCCTGCAGAACTGTTCTATTATTATTATTATTATTATTAGCTCATTATTTTTTATAGTTTCAATATTTTTATTAAATTTTTCAATTAGTTGGTGATTAATGGAGTATTGTTGTTTTAATTGGTTGTTTAGTTTGTGTTGGTTTTCTTGTAAATGGTTTAATATTTTTGAATATCTTATTTCATATTCGGCGTCTAAGTTGCCGGTAATTGTTTTGATGATTGAGTCTAGGCCATTTACTATACCACGTTTCAATCTAGGTTTTTCGGGATGGATATTAAAATAGTTGAATTTATTGACTATTGAATTTTGAATAAATTTTATTATTTTATTGTTATTTTCATATTCTTTTAAAAGAACTGGGTCATTTTCAAGAGTGTCTACTAGATGTTCGTGTTGCGCTTGCAGCGTCTTATACTGTGTGAGTACAGGTTGTAAATCATAATAATGAAGGAAGGTATGTTTGGATTTTTATAATTTGGCTTGTCCAAGGTTTAGGGTCAGTAGTCCAGAGTTTTTTGTTATGTCTTTAATTTCTAGTCCGTGGGTTGTCGCGAACAAGATGGACCTGCAACATTTAAGTTTTCTTTGCTTAGTTTTCTTGGACGTTTTATATTTGCGAGGTGGATTTTTAATTGATATTTTTGATTTTTTCTTTATTAAATTTAGCTTTTCTTGTTTTATTTACCTTTTGTTTATTTACAACAAATATTGTTTCAGGTGTATCAGGTAAATTTTCGCGGTTTTCGTTTAGTTTGTTTATTGTTTTAGTTTTGTTAGTTTGTAGACGTTCATTAATGTTTTTGTATGCTAATTTAGTTTTCTCACGGTGGTTCTGAACGTAGTTTTGTGTTATTTGTTTCTCTAAGTCTAATTCAATAGGTGAATTTGAGTCAAAATGTCCGTTTACTATTTCCGTGGGTTTAAGTCCAGTTGATGAGTGATTTGTGTTATTATAAGCTAACACTGCGTAGTGTACTTTATTTTCTATTATTTCGTCTTTAAAATTTTCTTGTAAGTTGAAAAGTCTGATATGTTCAATGAGAGTGGAATGATATCGCTCTACGAGCCCGTTTGAGTCTGGGTGTTGTGAACTCGTGAAGTGTATGTCAACTTTATGCAAGCTCAACATTTCTTGCATAACAGTGTTTTTGAACTCTAGGCCGTTAAAAATTATCTGTTTTGGAATACCATGATGTGAAAAGAATTTTGTTAATTTATTTGTTACTTCGATAGCGTTTGTAGATTCTACCTTATATGCTTGTGCATATTTAGAAAAAGAATCTATTATGGTTAAAAATTTACAATTTTCCAAGGTTAAAGTATCAATGTGTAGGGTATCAAAAGGTTTATTTGGGGTCGGTGTAATATTATATTTTAATTTGAGGGGGTTACGTTCGTATTTTGCTTTTAAACAGATTTCGCATTGATTTATATAGTTATTAATAGTTTTTAATTGGTTTGGCCAGTAATATTTTTTCTTAATTTGGTTGTGAGTTTCGAATACGCCTCTATGGTTTGTTTTGCCCTCGTGATAGTTTCTTATCGTGTTTTGTATTTCATCTTTTTCTATATCAATGAGTTTACTGTTGCATTTTACAAAATTAATTTCAGAGTTTTTAAAGTTTTTCTGTAAAATTTGACTAAATTTTTCATAAATAGGGTTTTTAAAATACAAATGATATTTAATTTTTGGTACTATATATTCTTTTACAAAATCAATTATCTACGTCATTTTCAAAACTATTTTGGGATAATTGAAGGGTAATTCTCATTTTGTCTTCGTGCAATTTTGTCACTTTTGGTTTTGCGGCTGAGTGCATGACGTCGCTTATTATTATCTGATTTTTTTCCTACGTTAACGGGTGATTCGATAATTGATATACCAACTATGGGGTTTTCAGGGTTAGAATGTATTGTGTCGCCTGCATCTAATTCGTGTGGGTCATCATCGGGTTCTGCTATCATAGATTGTGTTTCATGGTTATTAGTAAAATTTTCATCAAAATTTTGTATGTACTATTCGGAGAGATTTTCTGTATCGGGGTTTACGGTATTTACATTTACTTCAATACGTGATAGGGCATCCGCATTTTTATTTAGAGATCCTTTCTTATAAATAACTTCGAAATCATACTCCTCCAATTTAAGTCTCCATCTAACTAATTTTGAATTTGGTTCCTTTAACGAAAATAACCATTGTAATGGTTTATGATCGGTCACAATTTTGAATTTCCTGCCAAATAGATAGTGTCGAAAATATTTTGTTGCCCATACCATTGCCAAAAGTTCTTTTTCGGTAGTAGAGTAATTTTGTTTTGATTGATTCAAAGTCCTGCTCGCATATGCGATGGGTAGGTCTGAACCAATCGTTCCTTGTGATAAAACTGCGCCTAATGCAAAGTTGCTAGCGTCAGTAGTTAAAATAAAAGGTTTTGAGTAATCTGGGTATTGTAAAATTGGTTCATTAATTAATAATTTTTTACAAGTGTTAACACAATCTCTATATTGGGGGTTGTTTATATTTATGGTTGCACCCTTTTTAAGGCATTTTGTCAGGGGTTTGGTAATGTTAGCGAAATCTTTTATGAATTTGCGGTAATAACCAAGAAGGCCAAGGAATGCTTTAATATCAGTAGTTGTTCGAGGAATAGGGTAATTTTTTACTGCTTTAATTTTATCTGGGTTTGGTTTCACGCCATTGGGAGTGACAACATGTCCCAAATAAGCAACTTCTTTTTGACAGAATTCGGATTTATCTAATTGCACCTTGAGGTTTGCCTTTTTTTAAACGATCGAAAACAGCTCTTAAACTCTGAATGTGTTCTTGCAGGCTAGTGCTGAATATTAATATCATCTAAATATACTACACAAATTTCGTTTACTAAATTTTTTAGAACACTATCCATCACACGCTGGAACGTAGCGGGTGCATTTTTTAAGTCAAATGGCATTCGAAGGAACTCGAAGTGGCCATTTTCGGTATTGAATGCTGTTTTTTCGATATCCGCTTTGTCCATTTTGATTTGGTGGTATCCGAATACAAGGTCTAGCGTGGTAAAATATTGGCATATGCCAAGTTTGTCTAATAATGAGGAAATGTTTGGTATTGGGTATTTGTCATTAATTGTTTTTTCATTAAGTTTTCTATAATCTATTACTATCCTCCATTTTTTCTTGCCCGACGCATCTAGTTTTTTTTGTACAATCCACACGGGTGATGACCATGGGGATTGTGATGGCCTAATTATTCTGTCATGTAACATTTTATTAATTTGGTCTTGGACTTCTTTCCTGTGAACTTCGGGATATCTATATGTTTTTGAATAAATCGGAATTTCGTCGGTGGTTCTAATTTTGTGTTTAATTTCATTTGTGAAGGTTAGTTGTTTATTCTCAATATGAAGTATACCTGCGTATTCTTTTGTTAATTTAATAATTGCGGCTTTTTCTTCCGAGTTCATGTGTTCCGTACGAATTTTGGAAGTATCAAATGAATGATTGGAATTTTGGTTTTCAAAATTATAATTGTTTAATTCGAAATGTACTAGTGGCTGTGTGGGTATTTTATTTGTTAAGTTAATATTGCATTCTAAGTAGCTCAGGTTCGTTATTGGGTAATATTATGTTGTGTGGTTTTCGATTTTGGCAATTCCTTCAGGTATGATTAAATTATCAATTTTTGTTTCTGGAATAAAAAATTCACCGTTTTCTATTTCATTAATTTCGAGTTTTGTTATATGTTCTGTCTTGGCTGGGATAGTCACGTAGTGTTGTCTCGGCGTTATCTTATGATAATGAATTTTGATCTCATGTGACAGTGTTATAATTCTATCTCGTGTAAGGTCAATAACTGCTTCTAAGTTTTTTAGATTATCTACCCCGAGTAGAATATCGAAATATTTATGAAAATCGAACATGTAATATTTTAATAACAAATTTTGATTTTTGAATAATTTAGATGAGGGTATAATTACACTGCAATTTTCGGTAGATGTTCCATGAGCTGTTGTAATAGTAAAGTTATCAGTTTGTATTTTATTAGTGCTGCCTGTGTCAATTAATACCTTTAAGTTGTTTTCTGGAAAAATGATAAAGGGAAGTTCGCTCTGATTGTGGCTTAAATTTAGTGATTCTATTACTGGTCCGAAGCTTCTAACTCTAAACAATTATTTCCATCGAGTCGGGGTTCGTTATATTCTGCCTCGTTTTCCGGTTCGTAGACTATAATGTTATTGTCGTCTGTGGTCTGTTCATCGTATGTTTCTGTATTGTATAATTCCTCAACTGTGAAGTTGGGTATTTGTTGTAAGAATTGTTATGTTCTATACTGTGGTGGTGTGTATTGTATTGTTGGGGTCTTGGTTGGTTGTAAGATGTACTAGGTCTTGGGGTGAAGGATTGTCTAGTGCTGACACTCATAGGAGTTGGTTTTGGTAGTGGTTTTTGTGGATTAGGTTTAAAAACATTTGATCTGGGTTGATTATTATTATTGTACTTTTGTACAGCTATTGCATTGTTGGGTGTTGGGCTGTATGAATACATGAGCGGTGATGGGGAGGTATTTGTAAAATTTCTTTGTGGTGTTTGTTGCAATTGTCTGATATTGTTGTGTGGAATGTGTTTTGGTTTTATGTGATTTTTTAATTGTGTGTGCGAGTGAGTGTCTAGTTGTAAATCGTTCGTCAGCATATTGAGCGCTGAACTCATGTCGTCCGGTTTCTTTGTACGCATTAGTGTTCCTAGTGGCTCTTTGAGTCCGCGTAAATGAATTCTGACAGCGTATTTTTGGAAATATCCAATTAAAACTTTCTGTTCTTCTGCCTTAATTTGGGTCGTAATGTATAAGACTTGTAAATTTAAGAGTTCCTGAACTTTATTAAAATATTCAAATGCTGATTCACTGGTTTGTTTCAATTCTGTTAGTTCTATATTCAAAGTCAAACAATCACGTTTATCAGCGTATGTGTTGAGTAACGCTTGTTTTAATTCGTCCCAATTTGAGACAGTGCAACTCGCTATATTGATTGCAGCATCACCTTTGATTTTTGATAAAATACTAGACATTAAGTATTCATTTTGGAAATCATTTGTGTCTATACTGTTATAAAATTTGTTTACGAGTTTTCCACAAATTTCTATAAATCTTGATAATAATTTGTTATCGCCTGTGAATTCAGGGATCATTTCAAGGTATTCTCTTTTAAGGACGGGGGTAGCCATTTCGTTTATTTTTAAAGAATTGATTTCGTTAATAAGGTTTTCTATAGAAATGTTATTAGTTTGACTGGGGATTGGTGAGTTACAGGGGGTGATTTCTGAACTTGTATCAGTGTAATCTGAGTCTGATTCGTGATTGAAATCTCTGTGTGACATAAGTACTTACAGAATAACAACCAGATTGTCCATTTGTCGCCTCGACGTATTCGCTGAAGAGGGATGGAACGTCTTCAAGTTCTGTATGCAGCAGTACTTGGGGGTCTTCTCCGAGTTGCGATGTCCACTCGCTGTGTCGGAGTCGATCTTGACGTTGCCTGGGACGTTTCCGTTTCTTGAACGTGGGTCACTTAATAAATCGTTGACACGAACCGATATTAGCGATTAATATCATTTAAGTATCCTACAGCGACTGCGCCAGTTATGTAAGCGATTATTCGTTTACTCAAAAAAATATTTATTTATTGAAACGGAAATACAGGTTTCAGAAATACAATGAATGTAATATCAGAAATATAAGTTTATTGTTTTAAGACTTGTCTGTAACTAACTCAAAGTTTACATTTTCCTACTATATATAATTTTATGCTACATCTACATAGTCAGAAATTGGAGAATGCTTGGTTTACAGTTTTGTGGAAAGACGGATGTGTAACTTGTATACCTATAGATGTCAAATATCAATTTATCATTCTAAATTTAGTGATTTTCCAATTCCATGTGGTTTATTTTCCTCGACAAGTAAATTCCACAATCCTGGTGTCAAATTAACTGAATTTATAAAATTTTGAAATTTTTAATGAAAAATTCTGACATTTGACATCTATGTACATAATTACTAATTATCATTCTGAAACGGGCCCTATTTCTGACTGTTCGCGCCCTATACTTATGTAACCAAAAAAAAGGAAGTGGCGACAGGTATTGTGCTGGCCACAACAGATTTTTTTCTTTATTATAAAATATGAAACAAATATTCTTCACCGTCACTAATTATTTTATTACATATTAATATTTTTGTTTATAAATAAATAAACGGATTTTAAAAAAAGTAATTACTGTTCCAAGTCATTTACAAGCACTGTCTTCATTCTTCGTAAAAGAAATTCGTTGTGTTTCAAATATATCTCTCCCAACGGGTAGCTTAGAACACTCATATTTTTTTTCTTTGAGCAATATAATTATATTATATAGCTATTTAAATTAAGAAGTAAGACTAATATTTTGTAGTAGGTATCGCTCATATTTTTAGGATTTGTTTCACACGGGTTAGAGGATGAGAAGTTGAAAATGTTCCTAACTAACCCGGTTTGGCGGTACGGAGAACTCTTTACTGGCACTCAGGTTCTCTTCAGATTGAATAACATTTTTCATTGTAGAATTTTTTTCTGTAAATCCTTTATTTATTGTAGAAATTATTATTTTTTGTTCGAAACTGATTTTTACCTCACGCTACCCTCAGTAAGGGAGGGATAGGGATCGTGCTAAAAATCACATATCGAGATATTGGTAAATGACCACGTTTTAAGGTCCCTAGAATCCATTTTAACATTTTCACGATAATATCTGTGTGTGTGTATGTATGGATCTTTACGCTCTAACTCGAATACTATCAGAAAATTTTGAAACCTTGTATTTCTAACTTACTCTTATATGGAAAGAAACCATTAGATTTTGATGTAAATCAGATATGTTATATAAAAATTAAAGATTAATTTTTCTACAGGTTTGCATTAATTTTCTATATATTTTAAGGATAAATTTACAAAACTATAATTTTAATCCCGGAGCGTACGCTTTAACTGCAACTCCATGGTTAAACAGTTTGTATCTCAAATGCATGTAACTGACAGAATTATGTTACTGTCAACAAATTAAGCATTTCAAATAATAATAGTAACGTTTTAGAAAGAAAATAATAAATAGAACAATAATTATATGGAAAGGAACTTACTAGAGTTACCAGTATAAGTAAATATGTAGTAATATAGGTAAGTATATAAATAAATTAAATAAATATATCGTCATGGCATATTACCCATTGCTGGGTGTGCCAATCTGCTTGTACACAGATTTCGGTAACGATGATGACATTTGTACCGTGCGCGCATTTACTAGGCGTGGAGAGTGCAACACAGGTGTCATTTTTGTGCCTTTTAAAATTCAAAATATTTAGCGTCGGTCGGAATCGAACCTTGTATTTAAATTTAATTTAATTTTAAATATTTACATGAATAAAAATTAAATTAAACGGAGGTATTGTGTTGGCCACATCAGATTTTTTTTATACATTTTAACCTTGTACTATTTTTTTGTACAAATCCAATTTTTTTACTGTACAAATACAAAACATCTTAATAGTGTATCTACGTAATATATATTAGTCATAATTTTTGTGCCAGAAATAATTGTATAAAATAATTATTGAAACTAGACTCTACTATAGAATTTAATGTTTTCTAGATTCACGTTATATTATCGAAATACGCAATTTTCATCTCAATGGGACGCATATAAAGATTGAAAAGTAGAAATTTATTTCAAGACTGATAAAAAAGTTACTTCATTTATACGGCAGACAATATTATGTGTTAATATTTTATATCATAAACACCTTCATTCCGAAAATAGCACTGTACATCTGCAAAAAATAATTTCTAGAGAAGAGTTGAATAAACGCCAGCAGATAAATGTGATTAGTTGATCTCATATACGGGAGCAGTAGGTACTTGTTACCAGCGCAGGCGTACATTTAGCCGGGTTCGCCATCCCCATCGCACGGTCGTCAGTCTGGTTGCAGCGCCTGCCGAGGCCACCAACACGAAATCTCGAGTTTGCGCGTCCTGTAATCACACGACATTATTAACGGAAATCCGACTGGGGATGTAAAACGGAAGTGCACGTTACCCATTATTACGCGTTTGTTCGGTGATTAAACTTTTGTGCGGCTTTGTGAAGTATTCATACAATTAATAGTCATATTCTCATTACATACTTAACATGTTTATAGAATTTATTATTTCATTAGTATTTATCACTATAACAGTTCGAAATCAAAGTTGTTATTACTAATATGAACGCAGCACTACGGAAAACAACATCTAAAAACTGGTTAAAGTTTCTAATTTTGCAGTAAAAATTTAATTATTAAAATTTTCAAGTAGATTTCATGTACGTATAATTTAAGTTTTAATTAAAAGATATGATTAAAGATTAATTGCTGAAAAAGATACCTGTAAGCATTAAATATTTTACACATAATTATTCATGAATATTGAGAATCGTAATTCATTTTAATAATTCGAATGTTAATGCTTTAATAAAATGCAAATTTTTATAATGCTTTAATAATCTTTTTATTCAAAATAAATTTATCTTGCTTGGGATTCAATATTTTATAACTCTTTAGTGATATCAAATTTAAATTATAGAAATTAATCATTTATAAATCAACGAATACATTACCATAAATTTTTGTTTTTGTATTCAATAAAATTTTCATATTTATATTTTTTAAATTTTTTATTTTTTCTTAAGCTTTTAATAAATTAGATATACATCATATATTATGAAAAATACGAGAGATTTATTGTATCTGAAAATTGTTCGGGTAGGAGTAGGTATATTATTTTTCAAAGTGAATGGCAAAAAACCTTCAACGCATTCAGCATTTCAACAGAAGATGTAGGGAGCACTTGATATTATAAAACCCGCATGTACTTTTTCTCACAAGCTTTCGGTCAATACGTCCATCTCATCAGTGCTCAGTGAGTGCTCACATATCCAGAAACGACGAAAGCTTTACATAATGTCATTTACAGAAAACTTTACATCATTGTTCCGGCACATAATTTCCATTTAGCTACGTAAATAATAATAAATATGTTAAATCACTTACACCCTTTGAATATAATTAGATAAAACAAACATATAATATTAATTATGATAAAAATTAAGATTACAAAAAATGTTTAATATTTACTTGCTATTAATTTTTTTACTAAGATATAAATATCTTACAATTTTTGAAAATGTATTTATCATGCATTCATAAAAATTATGTAAATTCAATATTTTTACCTTATGTTTAATATGTTTTATTTTCACTTTTTCAAGTAAATAATTTTGAATATAATTTAAATATTATGTAGGTGTAAAACAAAATGCTACTTTTCCGCACGGCATCTTTCCATGATTCCATGGTATATAAATGAACATAAACAAAAGCAGATTCTGGTATTTAATTTACAGTATATTAACAATATACGAGTATAGGTACACGACTAATTTATCAATAAAGTAATATCCGAACGAACTATTAAATATAAATAGTTATTTATTGTAATATAATTATGTATCTTATTTACAATATCTCTTTTTAACATCTGTTCAAGTTTAAGTACATTATACATATATATATATATATATATATATATATATATATATATATATATATATATATATATATATATATATATATATATATATATAGGCGTTTAACATGGGAGATCAGTTTCTCCTTGCGCAAAAGTTCCCAAATTATTTTAGACAAAAATACTTCAAATAAATGTTGTAGAGAATTAAATTCTGCACCCGAATTAGTAATAAGATTTTATTTTTGACATTTCATAACTGAGAAAATCAATTTTAAATTTTTCTGGGGATAGCTGATTTATACCGTTAGCCATGGAACTCAAACAAAATTACGAACAATTGTATGCCATCTTAACTGTCAAAAAAAGTTTGTATTTTGTGATTTTCGTTCAATAACATATTTCTTTGAAAGTATGGAACAGTTTTCTCATTACGAAAAGCTTCAGATTATAATTAAATCTTATTACTAACTCTGGTGCAGAATTGAATTCTCTACAACATATATTTGAAGTATTTTTGTATAAAATAATTTGGGAACTTTTGCGCAAGGAAAAACTGATTTCCCATATTAAACGCCTATGACCAGTTTTTTAATTAATACACTGTACATATATATTATAAAAATGGAAAATTATTCGTATAGAATAATGCCGACGGTATCTGTTTGATCATATAAATGGACGTAAATAAAAGGGGTTCCACTTTTTTTTTATTAAATTTGCAGATTTACATTATTTACTTATGTACATGCATAATGAATTTCAATATTTACAAACTATTAAAAATCTAAGTATTATTATTAATTTGCAAATTGTAAATAATAAATCATTTAGTTATACTGAAATATAGCTGCCACTATTATTATTTCACAGCTTGGGAACTTGATAAATCTGTGCAAAATTTCTACAAATATTTCAAAAAATGTTATTCTGTTCCACTGACAAAATTATTACAAGAAGCCATGTCATGTAAAGGGAATATAGTGCAGCGTTTTATTCTGTGGACTCTTATAACTGCATTGATGCAAGGAACATGTTCTGCACCAGATATGCAAGGTAAGTGCTTTAATGTGCGTCCTCGTTCATCAGTGTTGCTCCGTGTGTAAGTGTGAAACTCACTATGCTTTGATAGTAAATTTTGTCTAAGTAAATCAGGATCAAAGTGAGGAAACTATATCGGGGTGTAAATGGTTTGAACTTTGATGTTTCAACTAATTTCAAACTGGGAACATCAATATAGCTCCTTGTTAGATACCTATATGCGTAAAATAACCTATTTTTTAAGTTTTGTAGAATTTTTTTCTTTTTAATAAAATATGATTTAACTAGTGACAAAAGGATTTGACTACGCTCACTGTGAAAGACTGTTTGTATCAAAAACTCTTTTTGTAAAGCGTTTTGCAGCCAATTTGACAACAATTTGTTTCATCTGTCCATCAAAGTAATAGATGTAAAGTGTTAAAATATCATCATAAACTGAAGTGAATAATAATATTGTAAATATTAATATACAGGACAAGTTTACTAACCAATGAATTACCTAATCCAATTTCTACCTCATCTTAAGTCAATTCCTTTTTTTTTGACATTAATATCGATCCGGTGGTATGCTTTTTGCGAACATGTAATGTGGTTAGCCTCGGGTTATCAGATGCTCTCGTTCTCATAGAAGAAATATACCTATAACGTGTTAGGAAATTTACTTCCTATTGAGAAGTTATACTACTCCTGAATATTATATATTTTGTGTAAAATACTGTTATTGGGAAAGTATTAGTTTTAATATGTATTTATCAACATTTTTTTTCACTCTTTATTCAATTTTTTATTAAAAACAGGACGAGATCTTTAATTTCTTTTAAACTGAGACATAAATCTTTATAATATTTTATACAATTTCATTGATCAGTGTGTTCCAGTTTCTCCTACATTTAAATCTTCCTACCCACCGTGGTATTCCAAACAAATTATTAAAGATATTAAAATTAAAGTGCATTATTTCCATTTATATAAGCAACATAATAAATTATTTCACTGGGAAAAATTCAAATACTACCGTAATAACATTAAAAACGATATTAAATTAGCTTACAACAACTACATAGATTTATGTGAGACTTCTATAAAAAATGAGCCCAATAAATTCTGGAGCTTTGTAAAAAGCAAAGAATCTATAAAATCTTCATCAACTACATTCATTTCCAATGATACTCAACTCAAAACACCACTAGAAATTGCTGAAGGTTTTGCATCTTTTTTTCACAGCGTCTATGTCTTGCCTTCAAGCAATTCTACTATTTCTAATACGTCTGTAAATTTTCCTACCGTTTTTCTTAATGAAATTTCGGTGACATATTTTGCAAGCGATAAAAAAACTAAAAACTAAATTTACTTCCGGATTTGACTTAATTCCTTCTTTATACAATAAAAAATTGTAGCGGTCCATTGTCTATAGCACTTTTTGAAATTTTTAACTTGTCATTAAAAACTTTCACTTTTCCGGATATTTGGAAATTTGCAAAAATTATTCCTGTACATAAATCTGGAGCTATCAATAATATAAATAATTACAGGCCAATTGCTATATTATCCAACTTCAGTAAAAAGCATTATATATAGAACGATATAGTTTAAAATACATAACTTAATTCCTTTTTCGCAACATGGATTCATGGAAAAGCGCTCCACTACAACAAACTTGCTTTATTATTTTTTTTTTTTATTTATTAATTTTTCAGAGCAGCACAATTACAGAGATTATTGGTGCTCCGGCTTAGTGTTATAATACATTATGGATTTACAGTCTTACAAATAGTATGCTTAAGTGGTATATGGTACATTTTACAGTTTGTGAAAAATATTAATTTCTTTTAAATACTTTATGGTCTTCATCACATTTTCTTTGGTCTGTAGGCATTCTGTGTGAGTGGCTGGTAGTCTGCATGTTGCACGTTGGGTGGCGAAGTTTCTGCACTCGATGAGTATGTGTTGGACTGTAAGTCTTTCATCGCATGTTGAACAAAGGGTTGGATCGGATCTTTTAAAGATGTACTCGTGAGTTAGGAGAGTGTGGCCAATTCGTAGTCTAGATGCTACAATTCTTTCTCTTCTGTTCGCATCTATTTTCCAAGGTGTTACTGGTTCTTTGATTTGTCGTAAATGATTGTTGTTGGTATTAGCCCATTGATTCTGCCATTTGTCTTTCATGTTAGTTTTTATTATGGTGGTGAGGTCTCTTGCTGGTATATAGATGTTGGTTATATTGGTTTGAGTAGTTGCTTCCTTGGCGAGCTTGTCAACTTCTTCGTTCCCTCTGATGCCGCAATGGGACGGTACCCAAAGGATGGTAATGTGTTTGGATTTTTCTATGCATGTATGGATGTGTTCTTGTATTTGCTGTATTAGAGGATTTGTGGAATAGAGATTTTGGATACTTTGGAGAGTACTTAAGGAGTCAGTGCATATGACGTAATTGTTTTTATTGGAATTACTAATGTACGTGATTGACTTTAATATGCTATATGCCTCTGCGGTGAAAAGTGATGTGTGTTTAGGGAGATGGTATTGTTCTGTTGTATTTTCAGTAACTATTGCAGCGCCAGTTTGAGAATTTATTTTAGAACCGTCAGTGTAGATAAATACATGGTTTTTGTATTTGTCTCTTTCCAAGTATGTAAACTCTTGCCTTATTATCGCTCCTAATATGTTATTTTTGTCGTATCGTGTTAGTTGGTCGTCAAAGTTGGTTTGTTGTAGTACCCATGGGGGGTTTTCGGTTTCATAATATTTTTGAATATCTGACAGATTTATATTTATATCTTTTAGTGTGGAGAAAATCAAATTGTGATACTCGCTTCCTTTCATAATCATGGTTTTGTTGTTTCTTTGTATAAATATTTGTTTGTATGTTGGATTTTTTGTGTTTGAGACTAACTTGAGCAGATAATTTAGTAGTAGTTGTTCTCTCCGAATTTCTAATGGAGGTTCGCCGGTTTCCGCCATAAGACTAATCACTGGGCTAGTTTTTAGTGCTCCGGTTATTATTCTTAGTGCTGAATTTTGGATTACGTTTATTTTACGCAACAAGTATGTTTTTGCTGTTAAATATATAATGCATCCGTAGTCTAACTTAGATCTAATTACTGCTTTGTATAGTTTTATCAAGGTGTCATTGTCTGCACCCCAGTTCTTACTAACCAAAGTTTTTAATAAATTGAGTCTGATACTACATTCTTTCACTAGATGTTCTATATGTATTTTCCAAGTGAGTTTTTTATCTAGATGCATACCTAAAAATTTGATGGTGTCGGCATATGATATGTTGGTGTTGTTTATTTTTAGTGAGGGACGGTTATTTTGATAGTTTCTTTTTCGGGAGAAGTTTATGGCTTTTGTTTTCATATCACTGAAGATGAAACCAGTTTGCTTCGCCCATTCGGTTATGTTTGTTATTGCTGTTTGAAGTTTGTCTTGTATAATATCAAGATTTTTATTCGTTGTGTAGATAATCAAATCATCAGCAAATAACAAGTACTTTGTGTTAGGTGGTATATGGTTAGTTAAATTGTTTATTGCAACTAAAAATAGTGTCGGGCTTATAATAGATCCTTGCGGAATTCCATTTTGTTGTATTTTTAGTTCTGAGTAACATCGATTGTGTTTTACTCTAAATGTTCTGTTTGACAGGAAGTTTTTCATGAAATGTAGTAAGTGTCCTTCAATTCCGTGAGTTTTTAAGTTTATGAGTATATTGTGTTTCCAGGGCCCTGTTTCATAAAACTTCTACACTTGTAAATTACCACTGTAGAACTTGTCAAACTAATAATTTGACAAGTTTCTGTTTCAAAAACCTACAAGTGTAAATTACAAGTGACAAGTAAACTAGTCCGTTTCTACAAGTATATTTTTTGCAGTTTACAAGTGTAGCGTTTCAAAAAATATTTTCTGGTTTTTACTACTAGTATTTTACAAGTGAACAGTAACCAGGAATGAAAGATTGGTCATTTGAAAATTACAAGTTGGCAATTGAATTTTTCTATGACAATTAATTATAGCAATTTTCTTTTGCAATATTAGAAATGTGGTCCAGTGATTCAGAAGAGGAAGAGGTTTGAAACTATCTGTAACACCTATTCCACAAATGGCCGGGTAATCTTTCCCCAAAATGTCGAGCACTGCATTATCAATTTCGTTAATTTTACAATCTGTTGCTCCTGCGGAGCCAGTTTTCTTTGCATTATCCACTTTAGCCTGAACATTAAATATAAAAAAGTATGTTTAGCAACTACTTCGTAATTTAATACTTTTCAATAGTAATATTTAAAAGAGAGCAATTATTCCAATATTAAAAAATTAATTAATCTAATTAAATTTTTAAAAGAAAATATGAAACTGAGTTTGTTGAAATAAATTAAGAAAATGGTATATTATACTGCAAAGTGAGACTGTAACAAAAGCATTTACTAGTGTCCTTTTTCTTAAATTTGGCCATAATGTATCCCGGCAATATTGCCAGTCCTTCCCATTTGAAATTAATGCGTGCGAAACAGCAAATTCATGGATTAATTTCCATTTTTCACATTTCATATTTTTTGTTAAATTTGTGGAAAAAGCGCCAAATAGGATGTATTTATGTTCCTTAATTTCGCGAAGAAACGCCAATTTAATAGAATTTTTTGCCATATTAAATATAATTACAATTAATTGTAATTTTGCCTGCTTAACTTTCTTTGATTGCAAGGGTTGAATGTCAAAATGTGGACAAAAATAAATTAAATTATTTTAAAACGCATACTTTTTAATGTGATTAAAAATATATATTTAATGCAAAGGTGGCTGCATATTACATTCACTATGAAACTATGGTTTCAAACTTGTCAACTTGTAAAAATTCACTAGTAATATTGTAAAACTGACAAGTAGTCAAAAATTATTCTTGAAACAGAAATTACTAGAACTTGTCACTTGTACACTTGTCACTTATAACTTGTAACTTGTCGACTAGTAATTTTTATGAAACAGGGCCCTGGTGGTATCGAATGCTTTTTGTAAATCAAAGGACACGGCAATGAGGTGTTGTTTGTTTGCGAACGCTTTGTGTATATTTGATGTTAATGTAACGAGGTGGTCTATTGTTGATCTTTTGTTTCGAAATCCGTTTTGCTGAGAAGAGAGTATATTATTTTTTTCCAAGTACCAAAGCAGCCTTTTATTTATGATTTTTTCCATGATTTTACAGATAATACTAGCTAGCGCGATAGGCCTGTAATTCTCGGGGTTTGTTTTATCTTTGTATGGCTTTAAAACAGGTATTAGAGTAACTTCTCTCCATTTTTGGGGAAATGTGTTTGTTTTCCAGATGTAGTTGTATATATCTAACAGATTCAATGTTGTTTCTTCTGGTAGGTTTTTGATTAGTTCTGGGGGAATATGATCTGGTCCTGGACTGGTGTTTGATTTAGTATGTCTAAGTGCATATTTTATTTCGCTGAGTGTGAAATCCTTGTATAAGCTGTCATCGCTCTCTTCTATTTTTATTTCGTTCTTTTCTGCTTCTGTTTTTGTATGTAGAAACTCCTGTATATAGTAGCTATTTGAAGAATTTTTTTCAAAATTTCTTGCTAGTTCGTTACAAATTTCGTTGTTGCCTGTTATGTGTGTTTGATTTATTTTCAATAACGTTGTTCCATAAGATACGTTCGTACTTCGGATTTTTCTTATCTGGTCCCACATTTCTTTAACAGGTGTGTTGCTATTTATGTTTGATACATAGTTTTTCCACGACATTTCCTTTGCCGTTTTTGTTGTTCTCCGTACTACAGCTCTTGTTCGTTTTAGGTTTATTAAGTTTTCCGTTGTAGGGTGTTTTTGGTATTTGTAAAGTGCCTTCTTATTTACTTTTACTGCTTCTGCACAATGTTTATTCCACCATGGTGCTGTTTTAGGTCGGACCTTGGTTGATTTGAGTCCGAGTGCTGTTGTTGCTGCTTCGTGGATTTTATTTGTGAAATTTTCAACTAGTTCGTTTACATCTGAGTTGGGTGTTATTGGAGGATTTCGTATTTGAAGTAGATTTTTATATAAGTTCCAGTCTCCCTCTTTAAGTTTCCATTTTTTAACAGCTGAGTCTGTGTTTTGGTGATATAACATATGATTTATATGATTTATTTTCACGGGGAAATGATCGCTCCCATGTAGATCATGAATTACTTCCCAAAGAAGGTCGGATGCTATGTTTTGTGAACTTAATGCTAGATCGATGCTAGAAAATGTTCCGTTTCTCGATGAAAAGTGGGTAGGTGTACCATCATTTAATATTACTTCATTGTTAAAGCATTCTTCTATAGTTCTGCCTTTTCGATCAGTAGTTATAGATCCCCATACATGGTTGTGACTGTTGAAGTCTCCTACAATTATGAACGGATGTGGTAGTTGTTGTTTTATATGTTCAATGTCTTGTTTATTGAAATTTTGATCTGGGGGTATATAGATGTTACACAGTGTTATTTTTTCGGGAACATATATTTTTATTGCGATGGCTTCCATATGTGTGTTTATTGGTAGTTCTTCATAATGATGTTCTTTTTTAATGAGTATAGCCACTCCTCCACTAGCATGCTGAGTATGTTGTCTGTCTTTACGGTAGCAATTGTAGCCTTTAAATTTACTTTATGTGTCGTTTTTAAATTAGTTTCTTGAAGACAGATATAGTGTGGATTAGTACTGTATGTGAGTCTTTGTAGTTGCGCTAGATGAGCGTAGAAACCGTCGCAATTCCAGTATAGTATTGTTGTGTTTGTTATGTTAGTATTCATTGTTTTTATCATAAGATTGTTCGTTCAATTCTTCGTTAGTGGTATAGCTTGTGTCGCTGAATTCTGCTATCTCTATGTCTAGTTGTCCTGATATTTTTCTAATTATTCGCGTGATTCTGGATTTTATAGTCTTGTATGTGAAGTGTGGGTAAAGATCTCTTAGCATTATTATGAGCTGCTCTACATTTTCTGTATACTGTCTAGCATTACTAAGCTGATTTTCTTTGCCGTGTACATTTTCTAGAAAATCTGTTAATTGTTCATACGTCAGTACGTATTTGTTCGGGTTTTTCTCTATTATTTCTTTTACTGGTAGTATTTGTTTTTGTATGTCGGCTGGTTGCTCTTTTTCAGTTGCTTTAATTTTCTTAGTTTGTTTTTTGGTATCGCTTGATGTTGAGTCACTTTTTCCTGCTGGTCTTTTGAATGTATGTGCTTGTTTATTAGTTTGCTTTTCATTTATTGTTTGCGTATTTCCAGCATTTGTTTCTATATTTTCTTGTATTAGTGTTTGTCTCGTTTCAGTGTTTAATATATTACTGTTGTCTTTAATGGCTTTTTTTGTATTGTCTGCTGTAGAATTTATATAATTTGAGGGCTCGTTATTTTCTCTAAGTGTCAGTTCAATATCAATAGTATCTTCATTTTCGCACTGGCTCGCTGTATGACCCGGTTTTCGACAAAGGAAACAAGTCATATTATCTTCAGTTGTGATAAACAGTTTATGTACTGTGTCGTCGTATTCAATGGATAATGTATTTGGTACTATGGTGTTTTCTTGAGGTATTATATACACTTGGCGGCGAAAGCTAAGTACATGGCTGTATTGTGCATCTTGCATACTGACCCTTAGGAAGTTTAACGGGGATACTAATTTTAAATTGTATTCTTTTAGTTTGTTTTCAATTATGTGATGTGGGATTATTGGATTTGCGTTAGATATTATTATTCTTTTTGCAGGTGTGCTGTAGTGTCTTAGATTTATAATTTTGTCATTTATTGTTATGGTACCGTGCTTTTCTACAAGTTCATTAGCTAGCTCTTTATTATTTAGAAATATACACACTCTTTGTTTGGATATTTTCGATGCAAATAATACATTTTTTGGTTGTACAATTGAGCCTATAGCTGTAATGTAGTCTCGTATTTTTAATTCTTCTATAGCTGGCATAATGATCGCTTGATCTTTTTCTGGGAATTCGGTGATTCTTGTAACATTGGCGTAAGATTGGTTACTCTTTGCATTGGTGTAAGACTGGTTGTTTTTTACATTGTTTGAACTGGTACTTTGCATAGTTAGCATTTTGTTTTTGGCGACTCCTGGTGTACAGAGGCCGCCGGCTAGTTGAGGTTTGTCTAATTAATCAGACGTGTGTAGATGTTTGTTTTGTGAATTATTATTTTTTTCGACATTACGGCTATTAAACCGTAGATGTCGTTAGATTTATTATTCTTTGCGAATAGGTTTTAGAGAGGTTATATTATTCCTTAAGTTAAGTAAATTTATTTAAATTAGGTAGGAAAGGAATTATTTAAAGGATGGTACCGTACCTTCTCTATTTGTCGCTCGATGTCTCAGATTTATTTTGAAACTCGTATTTACCACTATTTTAGACTTTATATTGGCACAAAATTTTACAATGTCACCTTTGCAAAATTTTACTTCTATCCCTGCTTTATTTTACACAATACTTATCAGATGCTTTGGACGAAAATAAACAAGTGGATGTTATTTACACAGATATCGCCAAAGCATTTGATCGTATTGATCATAATATTTTAATTTCTAAATTAAATGCTTTTGGTATTTCAACACCCGTAATTGAACTTATTTATTCATATCTCTCTAATCGCCGATTCTCTGTCTCTTACAATAATATTAATTCTTCATTTCATGATGCTCCGTCAGGGGTCCCGCAAGGATCCAATTTAGGTCTTCTTTTATTTTTAATATTCATTAATGATATTGTAAATTACTTTGATAATGAGGTACTTCTCTTTGCTGACGATTTAAAATTGTTTAGAAAAGTTCTTGACACTTCCAACTGCATATCTTTACAAGAAGACCTTGTTCACTTAGAATCTTGGTGCAAATCAAACAATCTTCAAATAAATACTAATAAATGTAACGTGCTTTCTTTCACACGCAAACGTAGTACAATTCACTTTGAGTACAAAATTAATAATATTATTTTAAACCGATGGGAGTAACATTTGATAAAAAAAACTTAATTTTAATAAGCATATAAACAATATAGTTACATCATCCTATAGATGGTTTTATCATTCGTAATACATCTTCTGATTCATTAATTATACTTTATAACGAATTTGTCAGGTCAAAGCTAGAATATTGCTCAATAATTTGGTCACCTATCCATCAAAGCAATTCTGTTTTGATAGATTCAATTCAGAAAAAAATCTTAAAATACTTGTATTTTAAAGTTTTTCATTACTATCCGTCACGAGATATATCTTATGATACATTATTGAATATCTTTAAAATCCTAAGTCTTTCTTCCCGCAGAATAAACTATCAAATTATATATTTACATAAACTAATTAATAATTCTGTAGACCATCCCAATATTCTTAAGTACATTAATTTTAGAGCACAAACCTACACGTCCCGTAGTCAGAACTCTTTCATTCCTCTCCAGGCTCGAACTAATTTGTTACTCCACTCACCGATCAATACAATGATCAATAATTATCATTTCTTACAACATCAAATTGATATATTTGATAGTAATTTTAAAAGACTACAATCTTCATTATTTAATTAAAGTTGTTAGCTGTAAAATGTAATATTTTTATACTTGTTATGAATTATATTATTTTGTATTTTTGCTCACTTTTGTAATAGTTTTGTTTGTTATATATTGTTATATATTGTAAATCCTGTGCAGTAATTGGGTGCGCCTGTTGGACAGAGTAAGTGAATAAATAAATAAATAAATAAATAAGTAAATAAATAAATAAATAAATAAATAAATAAATAAATAAATAAATAAATAAATAAATAAATAAATAAATAAATAAATAAATAAATAAATAAATAAATAAATAAATAAATAAATAAATAAATAAATAAATAAATAAATAAATAAATAAATAAATAAATAAATAAATAAATAAATAAATAAATAAATAAATAAATAAATAAATAAATAAATAAATAAATAAATAAATAAATAAATAAATAAATAAATAAATAAATAAATAAATAAATAAATAAATAAATAAATAAATAAATAAATAAATAAATAAATAAATTCAGAAATAAATTCAGAAATACAGTTAACATTTGAAATAAATAAATGAAATAATATACTTTATTTTCACAATATTTGACTTATAATTTGTGTTATCGTAAATCTAAACTGATTTATATAGCAGAAAAATATTTACTTTTTGGTTCTGAACAGAGCTATGAAATACGAATATGTTGCTGTAAGATATATTTTAATTTATTATGATATTACGGCCATATCTTACTGACATCAGAGAAAACGTTTTTCATTTAATAGAGATGTATAAATTGAATACAATGCAAAAAAATTCTTTCTGTGAACCAGGAAAAGGAGATATTTTTTGTAATGAATAAAATATTTAAAAAATATGGCATCGCTTTCTCTGTAACTGGCAATGAGTTGCCAAGTAGCAAAGGAACGAATAGGTATATCTATCATAAATTTGAAAGTTATGCGAAACATGCCACATAATATAATTCCTTTTCTTGACAGATAGAAAACTTTTATATATTTTATAACATATATTAAATCATAACAATCAAGTAACAATGTAAGTAAGTCAATTAATCAATAAAATGAACCGTATTATAAAATCAGTATATTTACTATTTATCGTTCAAGAAATATATATATATATATATATATATATATATATATATATATATATATATATATATATATATATATATATAAATGTTGCCACCATATTATTTCTTGATTATAGAATTTACAGCTTTTTTGATAATTAAAAATTTATGTGATTGTAAAAATTTCAAATTTAAGATTCGTTATTTATGTTATATTTAATTGAAAATAATAAAACTATTAATAAGCGAGTTATTTACTGTTTTTTTTGGGAAAACATCTTTGTATACATGCATACATCATGCATTTATATCTTCTTGCGTTGAATATTTGCATTGAAAAATAGATGGTTATGATATGAAATAAAAGTAAATGTTGCAGAGCATACCGTCAGTACAAATATTATCTTTAATGAAATATATACAGTGTTATTAAAAATGCTTTTACAAATAGCTAACTTTTTTTATTATTATACCAATTTAAAAAATTCTTACCAGAAACATTCAGGAAACATGATTGGAAATAGTAAAAATTTAATATTTAGACAGATTTAGAAAAAATGCTTAGAAAAGCATTTTTCAGATGAGAAATTTTAAAATAATATACATTTTTTAATTATTTTGTTAATTATTCCATTTATTATATTTTCAATTATACGTAGAATATTTATAGCAATTTCCTTAAATTTAAATAAACATACAGTGAATTACATGATTTTATAGTTGTCATTAAATAATTTAGACAATAATCAAACATTATGGACAATATGAAATATTTATGCCCTTTGTATGTATTTTTTGCTCCGGTTTTTAGACATTTAACATCATTCTTTGACATCATTTGACATTATGGAATATAATATTTGTAAATAATTTTATATTTTCTAAAATTAGAGATGTTACTCTTGCACAATTTCTATTTATTTCTATTTCTTATTACTCTTTGTAAATACATACGAGCAAATGCGTCAGTAACAACTTGTGAACTTATTTATGTAAGGTAGCAATGGGTGATTCCACGATTTTTTGATTTTTTTTATATGTTATATTATTTTTAAATTCAGAAATTCCCTACTTTTTCTTTTTTTAAATTCGGCCTCTTATGGAAGAAAAAAATCTGATGTGGCCAATATATGACCCCTCGCCATATCCATTTTTTGTTACATAAATAAATAATAAATAAATATAACATCACGGCATATTACCCACTGCTGGGTGTGCCAATCTGCTTTGTACGCAGATATAGGTAAATGAGGAAATATTTGTACCGTGTGGGCGCTTACCATGCAGGCGTCGCTTCACGGCCACTCATTGCTGTCGTGAAAGGGGCACCACAGGGGTCAATTTTGATTTTAACATATCATGTACAGACAAATAATTCAAATTGTATATATTCTTTTGTTCTATGACAAATTTTCTCCTACTCTTCTAATATACCTACTCAAAATTCTTTATATTCACTGACGGTATTAGCGGTGTTTCTTAAGGATATAGGTATGTAATATTAATATGCTTATAATTTTACATATTTAATTAATAATACAATAAGAAATTTTAAATGTACTTACTACTCAGAAAAAGCTTTCTGTATTTTTAATAGAAGTGTTGATTATCGACACTGATATTTTGCATTTATGGGTCATTTATAAACATTTAAATATCTCAACTGGTTTCCATGGAGCTGTTATGTCAGCGAGATTTATTACAACAGATTATTTTACATTATTACATTACATTAGCGAGAGGTAAAAATGGGTAAATATTTGGTATCCATTGGTGGAGAGCAATGGCATTATATCGTGCTTTCTCTCTCAGCAGCTGCTGTCTTGTCTGCTGTTACCAGAAGTGTTAAACCATTTGTCAATGTTATGCGGCTACGGTTATATCGCTTTATATTTGAATACTGCCTGGTTTATTATTAAATTATACTTACATAGTGAATAATATTCTGCTGCCTTAATGAAATAATTAGACATAACTGAAAAATGAAAACGACGTTTAGCCGTGTAGCGCACATAACCACCATAAACAAATAATTTGGCCGCTAGTGGAACAGTGTGGCAATCACTGGTTTGTTGATTGGAGCCTCAAGAACACTTGTTTACATTAGCGATACAATGACGGTATGTCAAGTACACGGGGCATTTACATTAGACGATACCACGACGGTATGAACATAAAATACCATGACAATATAATTTTGTCTTTTATGTATTATGACGGTTTGTGGTGCATATGTCATGTTTCTATCAAAAGTAGAAAATATCGTGTAATGTTTAAAAATAGCGACGAGGCTATAATTGCCCTTACTCTTGACGACGAAGAAGAAGAAAATGAGAAAACCCAGAATAATTTACAAAACGAAACTATTTTTTATGTTTTTACTGTGATAATCTGTGGTGTATATTTCACGTTTTTGTCATAAGCAGAGAACTTTCATTCAATAATGTATATAATAATTTCTCATTTCTAGGTCATTTCGAGTACATTTTCGTTTAACTAAAAGACAAATATCAAAAAATCAAAAACATGTCAGATGTCTATCACTTACTATCATATGTTTGCTTCTACTCAGCTGGTTTTGACATGAACATCAACGTGTACGTACCCTTCAAACTCAACCTTCCACTTCCCTTGCATGCAAATACTACGCTGTCACTATGATACAATATTTTTTCAGTGGAAACAAAACTATAGTGTACCGTGGTCGTATCGCTAATGTAAATTAGTGAATATTAATGTGCCGTCATCGTACCTAGAACATAGATGTAAATGGGTTCATTAAAATACATTGGAGCAACAAATATCGTACCATCATCGTACCGTTATTGTATCGTCATTGTACCGGTAATATAAATCTAGCCTTTGGCTTCATTTACATAGCGGTACAATTACGGTACGATGACGATACAACAATGGTACAATGACGGTATGTCAATTACACGAGGCATTTAGGCTTGATTTACACTAGCGGTACAATAACGGTACGATGACAGTACGATACTTCTTGCTCCAATGTATTTTAATGGATCCATTTACATTTACGTTCTCGGTACGGTGACAGTATGATGAGGCACATTGATATTCACTGATTTACATTAGCGATACTACCACGGTACATTACAGTTTTGTTTCTATTAAAAAATATTGTATCATAGTAACAGCGTAGTATTTGCCTGTAAGGGGGGAGTGGAAGGTTGCGTTTGAAGAGTACATACACGTACACATCAACAATAATGTTGTTCATTATTGTACTAGTAAAAAAATAGCTTCCTAGTTTACCGCTGGCGGAAGCAGTTGTCACAGCAACACAGACCATATTGAAAATTGTTATTTGCCAGTTATATCGTTTGTGTTTTGTAGTGTACACAGCCAATATTGGCTGAAATTGCAAACTCTACAATTAAAACAATTCCAAAAACATATAAAAAAATCCCCAGTTTTCTTTGAAACACTTGAAAAAAAAGTATATGTTAATCGGAGCAGAACGCCCTTTTTGTGATTTACCCAGCTTGCCTGGCCTTGGCTAACGCATCGGCCGCAGTAGCTGGCTTCAACACAAAAGACCGCTTTCTACTCCTAATAACATAATATACTATTTTTGGCGATATTTTCTGGATTTTTTACCTTCCGTCACCTATAGTTAAGGAAGGTAGTCTTTGGTCAAAAAATTCGTTGAATAAGCACGTTTTACTATTTTTACGATGATGTCTGTATGTGTGTGTGTGTGTGCGTGTGTGTGTGTGTATGTGTGTGTGTGTGTGTGTGTGTGTGTGTGTGACCGCGGTTTCGTCAACGATATCTCCAATACTAGAATTCCAAAAATTACAATTCTTGCGTATTCCTCTTCCTTACAACAATATGCAGACTTGATTAGATTTTGGTTATAATTGGTCAACCGGAAGTAGCCTCATTTGAAGATTTTAACAGTTTTTCTTGGAAAACTCAGTTAAATGTTATTATAACTTAAAAATATATTATTGTCTATACGATTTGATTGCATTTTATATTTCATATTCAACAGATATTGAAACGCGACTGAATTTGGTTTGTAGCATTATTATTTTTTAAAATCGTTAGTATCGTATTTCTACATTTATACAAAACAAAACGTACGTGCAGACCTCCTAAGAACTGATAAGTGTGATGCAGAGCAGATTTCCAGGTCAAGTCAAGAGGGTAATAAATCGCTATGGGGCGCCGTGTCTGGGGCTGTCCCCACGTAAGCTAAGTAGGTAACGACAGAGTAGGAATGAGTGTTTTAGCGTGGGAATGTCGAACTCGAATGAATACAAAAATTTACAATAATATTTAGAATGTTTGACAATTAATAAACAACTAATATAACTAACTAACATTAACTAATTGATTTAACATTGTACCAGCATGAGAAACAATGTAGGAGGATGTTATTAAGTAAATTTCACAGCTTTTCGTAGAAGCCCGCCCTGGCAAGGGAGACCGAAACATATGGATACTAGGTAAAATAAAAACATTAAACAAAATAATCAAAGAAAGGTTTAATATGCTCATTACCGATATAGATAAACATTCCTTATTTATTTAAAACATTGTTATTTTGGATGAATAAAAACAATTTAGGTAAACCAAGAGGTAGATGAACATTTAGCGGTGGGAGTTAAAATCAACACGACCACATGCTATCTCTCTCGCACTCACCAGGCCGAGATCTAAGGGCATCCTTGTTTAAGTAGGGGTGAAAACTATCACTACCTCATGGCATCTTTGTCTTACACCCAGAATGCAGATATATGTATCTTTGTCTAATATATAGGGCATATGTGACTTTTTGAATGCAACTAATTAACAAATCAACAGGAGAGAATTCCTTCCACAGCCAGGCATCAGGGACCAAAGGTGGCTACTTGAGATGAGTTCGAGCAAATCAGGGTTAACAATTATCAGCTGTCTCCGTCCCACATACAATCTTCATATGCAGAAACTTCCCCACTACGCCGAGTCATCAGCAAATGAGGTGCATATCATTAAGATGATATTCTCAGAAAATTCTGTCTGTTGCAGTTGTACCTATGGACATCTAATCTTCCATCATTTCCACCCCCAATCTTTAGGGGTGGCGCTTGCGTGTTTAAAACTGGGTGCACCGCACTCGGAAAAGCATCTTGGTTTCGGCCAGGATCAGCCTCTGTGGTAGCTTGATCTGCATTACGATCATTGTGTAATTTTTGAGGCTTTAGTATTGGTGTTATACGGTGGTATTGCTGTCAGGTGTCGGCTAAGCTCTCACCTGCAGTGTTGGGATATTGTTAGAACGCACGAAACGGTCAGTGGTGTCAGGATAACAGGGTACTGCACGCTCCGCAAGGTCCAGTTGCAATTATCCAACCTCGTCATTTACTGACCGAGCGGTTACACGTTGATAACAGGGTACTGCACGCTCCGCAAGGTCCAGTTGCAATTATCCAACAACGTTGATAACCGAGCAACTATAAATAAAACGGACAGTGGTGGAAGGATAACAGGGTACTGCACGCTCCGCAAGGTCCAGTTGCAATTATCCAACCTTACCATACACTCCCCGTATAGTTGCTACGTTGATAACAGGGTACTGCACGCTCCGCAAGGTCCAGTTGCAATTATCCAACAACGTCAGATATCAATATTAAATATCCAAGTAATTTGTTATAACACCATACTATATCACGTATAAAATTTGTGTAAGACATCTTGTATGTCTGTGCATCTTTGTGTATATGCACCCATCGGTCCCGTCATCCACCTGGGGGACCCCGTCAGCGGCCGTAACCACGGCTAACCGAGGCCTACGTCCCGCGGCCGGTGTACCGTTCCGCCAGTGACCGGTCCACGCCCGTGGCCATACCCACAGCAATCCCGAGACGCTGCCTGCGCTGTGCCCGGTGCCGCTCCACGTACGAGTCCGTTGCCAGCCACAGCCCAACCCAGGGTATCCTCTCGGCATCCCCGGCCATAAGTATCAGTCATTATATTTGTACTGTATATTTCTTGAATGCCAATGACTGAATAAACGTTGTTTATTGTTGAATCTATGTTATTACTTGTTTTATTCCTTACACTACCACGACTTCAAATCAAAGATTCTGGGCACTATTAAATAACACAACGTAGGGTAATTAGACGATCACAATAATTAGTTGTACGCTGGCGGTTTCATACGCTGCCGCGTTACAATATAGAGTTAAAGAATAATAAAGATAAAAAAATTCATACAAATTTCATAATTCAGCCAGCTATGCTAACTTAACCATGGAAACTGCTAATATATTCAGGTAATTCAAATTGACAGATGTCAGTATCAATAAAATGTAAATCAATGAAAGAATATGGGAATATGGTTTGAACATGTCATGAGGAGAGATGAATATATTAATAGAAGGTGGAAGAAACATAGGAAGACCAAATATTAGATGAAAAGACTGTATTGCAGAAGACTTGAGCGAAAAGGAACTGAATGAGGACGACACGCAAAACAAAAATGAGTGGAAGAAGAAAATAAAAAATAGCGACCCCCTAACGAATGGGAAAAACAAAAGAAGAAGAAGAAGATGTCAGTGTCAAGTGCAATTTGCATAATTTGTTTATGAAATAACTTTACTGGAAATATAGGATCTTTTGCAAGAAAATTTATGTATAGGGCGCGTGCAGTGACATGACTTTGCTGACTTTGGCAAGCAGATATGGGGACCCGTGTCAAAATGACAGCAATTAATTATGTCCATAACTGACAAGTGTTATAATTTTTCATTCAAAATTTCATAATTTTCTTATTTCATGTGTTTTGTTTGTTATCAGGAGTATGGAATTCAGTTGCCGAGAAAGGGAATCACAATACCAAAAAATTCAGAATCTTTTGCAAGAAAATTTATGTATGGAATTTGTACATAATACACAGGATTGACGGAAGGTATTGTGCTGGCCACATCAGATTTTTTCATTTTCTTCTTAGTCAAGAGGAAGAGCAATTATAGCCAAGTCGGTACCTATTTGATGAATTTTTAAACATTGCACGATATTTTCTACTTTTGATAGAAACATCACATAATATGCACCACAAACCGTTATAATACGTAAAAGAAAAAAATATATTGTCATGGTATTTTATTATATTCGTACCGTCGTGGTATCGCCTAATGTAAATGCCTCGTGTAATTGACATACTGTCATTGTACCGTTATTGTACCGCTAATGTAAATCAAGCCTTTCATAAGACAATACATAATAAAATAGTTTGACAATATAACAACGAAATTAATTATTAACTAACACTGATTAAAGAACAAATAAATAATTGCTAATAAAAATGTTTGGTTTGTATGAGTAAAACTTAAAAAAAAATGTTCAAAATGTTGACCATTTCAACTAATTCATCATTAGTAATTTTTTCCATTTTGTTGACAGCATCTATCAATAATGTAAATAAATAAACTAAATGTCAATTTTTCTTTGTTTAATGCTTGTTTTGTTGTCATATTTGTATTAAAATAAGAAATATATTATTTAAATTTCAACTTGAAATAACTCTTTTGTATTTAATTTTAGAGGCATAGTGAGAATGCACTTTTATATTCAGATAAAAAATCTTTTAAATGGTACCACTTTCAATATGGCATTCCATTTTAAAAAAATATTATTTTGTTGAATAAGTCGCGTATTTGATGTTCAATTGTTTTGTATTTTTCACCGTTAAATTTGTATTATAATATCGCCCAACTTTATCCATTTACCCATCTTTCTTTCTCTTCCAATATGAAAGTTAGCAATGGTGGCCCGCTTACGGCAGACACCCTCCGTACTGCTATGATAATCTGTGGTATATACTTTACGTTTTTGTCGTAAGCAGGCATCTTTTGTTCAATAATGTATACAATAATTTCACATTTCTAGCTCATTTTGTCTACATCTTGGTTTAACTAAAAGACAAATATCAAAAAGTCAAAAACATGACAGATGTCAATCACGACTAGCATATGTTCACTTCCACTCAGCTGATTTTGTGGCATAAACATCAACGTGACGTTCACGTACTCTTCAAACTCAACCTTCCACTCCCCCTGGTATGCAAACACTACGCAAATACAATATTTTTCCAATAGAAACAAAACTATACTGTACCGTGGTAGTATCACTAATGTAAATCAGTGAATATCTATGTGCTGTCATCGTACCGAGATTGGAGCAAGAAGTATCGTACTGTGTTATCGTACCGTTATTCTACCGTCATTTTACCGCTAACGTAAATCAAGCCTACAGTGTCAACCAATAAAACCGAGCCGGGTTCGTTCTAACATATAGACTGTTAGCTCTTCGTTAATATAAACCAGGGTCTAATAAGAGTCGAGAGCAAATTATGACATGTTCACAAAGATATTTAAATGCAGTGGTATTCTAACCCCGCATCTAATAAACTTGACGAATAACCGCATCCTTGACAGATCCCCGAGTGGAAGAACATGTCAGCTATCGTGATAGAGTCCGCCACAGTTCAGTTAGTTATAACGTTACTCCGGGTTTAAATCCCGGTGGATGACATGTTCTTTTCACAATTTATTTTTACTAGTTCTTCGTTAATATAAGAATATACTTATTCGTGTGTCGAATTAGTTCGAATGTTGTTCGGATAACAATATTTTTCTTTGTTTTTGTAAAATGCGAACAAAGTAAAATAAATTAAGTGCAATAATTTATTTTTCCCATAAATCTATTAAAAGTAAGCTTTTTTGTTTGTTTTTAAGATTATTAAACAGGGTTCGAAAATATCGTGATATTTATATAAATATCAGATTTTCCGATATTTATTGATATGTTTCTGACAATGTATAACAAATTTTGGATATTTACTTTTATTTATTCAATATTAACGTTTGAAACTGTCATTATTAACTCCATAGCAACAACTATAAGTAACTCTTTAGTTACTAGTGAATTAAAAAAAAAATAAGTTACAAAATTTTAACTCACTCTGCAACAAATAATGCATTTAAAATAACATCAGGCACGAAAATAAAACTCACCACAGCCTTAAACAGATCATCCATTTTCATTATTTTTTGCAGTAAATAAAGCTTGTTTATAATTTATTAATAAACGACTTGACCTCTATCAACTACAATTGTCATGCATAACCCACTAATTGATTAGTTTTTTATTTTGTCAAAATTCAATAAAATATTGTATAAACCACATGAGTTAAGAAAGTTTATTTGCTCAAAAAAATTAACCCATTCGGCATACGGGCTCATGGCTTAAACTTTCTTTTCATGAATAAACATTACTTAACTCACTTGGTGTATAAATATCTATTAATCATGTAAGGGAAATGAAAAACTAAAGAGTTTATCATTACGAATTTTTTATTTTAATAATGAATGTACTAGAGTTGAAACAAAAAAAAAATCTCTTGAATAAAATAAATAAAATATATTCTCTCCCAAATCCAATCTAAATCATTTTGCTTGTCTTTATTGTTTTGATTTGAAAATTTGAATAGGAATATATATACCGGGTGATCATTTGAAAACTTCCCACCTTGAATAACTCTTTAATTAATAAAATTATCAAAAATCACTAAAACAGGTCAATGTTATTTTGGAGGGGGACATTTAATAACTGTAATATTGGTGCCACTTACCTTATATAAGGAAGTATAAAGGCTAGTTTTATATTAAAACTACGAGGTTTTTTGAAAAATAATTTATTTATACACTCCCCAAAACACACAACCTTATCTATACAAACTCAATGCTGAACTGCTAACTACAACAAGCAACCTATTGTTCTGAACCGGCTTGTCTCGGTTTTCGCGCCAAAATACACTACACTCCTTCCACACCGATTTGTAAAAACATTTTACAACAATACATAAATTAAAACGTCGGTGTATATCTATCAGGCGCTTTTCTGATTCTCTGTGGTCGTGCCACTGCTGCACCATCTACATTTTCATTTACAATAGTGGGTTTTACCATTGGTAACGAAACTAATGATTCAGTATCATCTGGTACAGGGATTCTGCAAATTATTTGATCTACATGACGTTTGACAATTTTTCCATTTTGAATTAATTTCACAAGATATGTCCTACGACCTAAAACTTTAAAAATTTCCGCTTGAACCCAATACGAATCATTACCTTTGTATACCCGTGTCATAATTGTTTGATTTTTTACAAACATCTCTTTCCTCCTCCCACCAAAATTCCTGATTTGCGTCCCTTGTTTACGTTTAACACAATTTTGTGTTTTACTATAATCTAAATTAGGAATTTCTGTGTTAGAAGGTTTTAATAAATCTAACAATATTCTACAATTTCTACCCAATAATAATTTAGATGGAGTTTCACCAGTCGTACAATGAACAGTATTTCGATACATAATTAAAAATCTTTGTAAAATTACAAATATTTCATTTTCACTTGGTGCGCCACATAAACAACGTAACAAATGATTTTTAACAGTTCTAACTGCATTTTCTGCTGCACCATTTGTTTGTGGTTTATATGGGGCACTAGTAATATGTTTAATTCCATTTTTCTTTAAAAAACATTCAAATTCCTCGGACACAAATTGTCTACCATTATCAGATACAACAATCTTTGGTAACCCAAAACGAGCAAAAATTTCTCTTAATACATTTATAGTACAAAATGAATTTGTGTTTTTCATTGGAATGACTTCAATCCATTTACTAAACGAATCTATTAAGATTAAAAACATTTTGTTATGTAATTCAAAAAAATCTAAATGTATTCTTTCCCAGGGTGCGTCGGGATATTTCCATGGAATTAAACTTGATTTATCTGGTGAATCTCTATTTTTTAAACATGAACTGCATGATTTACAAATATTTTCTAGGTCTGAATCTAAACCTGGCCACCATACATAACATCGGGCCAAAGATTTCATCTTTACAACTCCCATGTGTGAACTATGTAATTCATTTAAAATTGGTTTACGTAATTTTTCTGGTACAATAACCCGGTATACCCACATTACAATGTTATTTTCAATTGTTAATTCATGTCTCTTCCTAAAGTAAGGTTTTATATCATTATTAAAATTAAAATTTTCTGGCCAGCCATATAATACAAAATCATGAACTTGTTTTAAAATTTCATCATTTTGTGTTTCTGTTGAAATTAATTCTTCGTTAATTAGAATATCTTTGTTTGATTTGACATAATTTAAGTAACTATATTCTTCATTATTAGTTATATTAACATTTAACGGTAAACGTGATAAACAATCTGATGCATTTTTCTCTGACTGTACATATATGATATCATACGTGTATGATGACAAAATAATTGCATATCGTTGCAATCTGTTAGCTGCCATTAAAGGAATTCCTTTCTTTGGGCCAAAAATTGCTAACAGTGGCTTATGATCGGTTGCTAATACAAAATGTCTTCCAAACAAGTATTGATGAAATTTTATAACACCAAATACAATGGCTAAAGCCTCTTTATCAATTTGAGAATATTTAGATTCAGCCTTTGACAATGTTCTTGATGCATAAGAAATAGGTCGCTCAGTGCCATTTTCATACATATGTGACAAGATAGCTCCTAATCCATAATCTGACGCATCAACAGTTAATTTAACTTGCACATTTGGATCAAAATGAACCAAGACCTGTGAAGAAGTTAAAACCTCTTTTATTCGTTTAAATGTTATTTTACATTTATTATTCCAAACCCAGTCACTATCATTTTTCAATAAATTATAAAATGGGTGTAACATATCAGCAATATTTTTAACAAATTTTCTATAATAATTGACCAATCCTAAAATTGATTTTAATTGGGTTTTATTTATAGGCTCAGGAGCATTTACAATGGCTTCAATTTTATTTTTGTTTGGGTGTAACCCTTGTTTATCAATTACAAATCCTAAATACGTTACAGATTCTTGAAAAAACGAACATTTATCTAATTTTACTCTTAAACCACAGTTTTGTAAACATTTAAAAACAGATTCTAAATTTTTCAAGTGATCTTGTTTATCATAACCAGTCACTAAAATGTCATCAAGATAACAAGTAACTCCTGGAATACCTTGTAAAATACTCTCCATTATCCTTTGAAAAATTGAGGGGGCTGAACTTATACCAAATGGTAACCGATTATACATGAAAAGTCCTTTATGTGTACTTATAGTTGTAAGTTGTCTCGAATTTTCATGTAATAATACTTGTTGATAAGCATGCGACAAATCAATTTTAGAAAAAAGTTCACCACCTTGTAATTTATAAAATAAATCCTCTATTCGGGGTAAAGGATAACGGTCGATTTCTAGATTTTGATTTACTGTTATCTTGTAATCCCCACAAATTCTTACAGTCCCATCTGTTTTTAAAACAGGCACTATGGGTGTGCCCCATGGACAACTATCCACTGGTTCTAAAACATTTAATTTAATTAATCTTTCTATTTCTACATCTACTTTATCTTTTAATGCAAATGGCAATGTACGTGGTTTACAAAACTTTGGTTTTATATCATTTTTACATTTTAATTCAATCACTCCTTTTGTAAATGTTCCTAGCTCGTCTTTAAATATTTCTTTGTATTTATTACATAATAAATTTAAATTATCAGCATTTACAAAATTTAAATCTTTAATCCCCATATTAAATTTTTCTAAAAAATCTCTTCCTAATAAGGGAGGGCCTCCCTTTTTAACTACGTACAAACTTAAATCCTTTACCTTGTTATTGTATTCTACTTTGACAGTCAAATAACCTAAAGTATTTATTTGTCCACCGGTATAACCAATTAAATTAATATCAGATTGTAAAAGATTTATTTTGTTAAAATAACATTCATATATCTTTTCTGAAATTACTGATACTGCAGCACCAGTGTCAATAAGCATTACCATAGGTATTTTATTTAAACTTACATTGACCGTTAGGGGTTTATTGTCATTTACGCTGATATTGAAAATACCGTTAATATTTTGACTCTCGTCTAAAAAATAATTTTTTGATTTTTTCTTAATTTTGGGGTTGTTTTTATTACTCTCACACATATTTTTCAAATGGCCTACTTTACCGCAAGCATTACATCTATGATCTTTGTACCGGCACTGGGAACTTTGATGGTTTTTCCATCCACAAACAAAACATTTTTGCCTGTGACCATGTGGTTGGATGCTGCTTGGACCGGATGCTGCTGCAGAAAATGTGGATGGCGCCATCTTGGCACCGGAAGTCGTGGAGGTGGAAGATCCATTCGGATGGCACCCGAACGCTCTCGGCTGCTTGGCTCGGCTCGCCCCCACTCTGTAGACATCGGCAGGCTCCTTCTTTACCCGCAAGAAATCGCTACTAGCGACCTCTGCAGCAAAATTTTTGGTGGATTCCAAGGTTTGCGCCTTTTTCAAGGCGTCCTCCAAAGAAATGGATGATTCCTCCAAAAACAGCCTCTCCTTGATTTTGTCATTGGGAAGTCCCATGATGAAGCGATCTCGCAACACTGTCACTCGCAATGTGCCGCTAAATGTTTTAATCGCGCACACCACTCCGCCATTGTTTCACTCGCGTCTTTCATCGCACTATAAAATTTATAGCGTTCTGCGAATACTGACCGCTGAGTAGTAAAATGTTCGTCTAATAAAGTTATTAGTTCTTTGAAAGTTTTGTCTTCCGGCGAATCCGGTACCGTGAGATCAGAAATTAATTTATATGCCGATTCGCTCATTGCGTTTAACAAAATGGCGTGTTTTCTCTCGTTCGTTTTGAACTCGTTGGCAATGAAAAAATGGTCTAAACGCTTTTTATAGATAGCCCAGTCATTTTTCTCGGGATCAAATTCGCTGCACTGACCGATTAGTCCAACAACTGACGTCATTTTGCACTTTTTTTTTTTAAATTATTTTAATAAAATAATTATTTTATTAGCCGAATTTACTTGTCGCCAGTGTAATATTGGTGCCACTTACCTTATATAAGGAAGTATAAAGGCTAGTTTTATATTAAAACTACGAGGTTTTTTGAAAAATAATTTATTTATACACTCCCCAAAACACACAACCTTATCTATACAAACTCAATGCTGAACTGCTAACTACAACAAGCAACCTATTGTTCTGAACCGGCTTGTCTCGGTTTTCGCGCCAAAATACACTACAATAACCTATTCCAATCAGTTGGGAAACTTTCACCCTCCCCTCCAGCCACCCCCACCCCAAAATTTTAAATGGCACTACCCCATGTGTGATACATCATTTTAAAGGTTGTAAAATTCTCAATATTTTAAAGCAAAGAAAATTAAAATCGGCCGAGCCGTTCATGAATTAGAGACAAAAATGTATTAAACCGGAAAATTTACAAAATACCTAAAACTAAAACTCACAAACGTAAACAATTAAATTTATCGTAATAGATGCTCGAATTGCGCTCCATTGGTTGCTAGGCAATGATAAAGCCGATGTTCAAACTCTCTTCTAACATTTTCGAAAACTCGCCGCGGAATTAATCGGCATTCGGATGTTATTCGTTGTTTCAGTTCGTCGATGTTGGCTGGGGGAGTTTGATAGACGATGGATTTAAGGTGGCCCCAAAGGAAAAAGACGAGAGGGGTTAGGTCAGGAGACCTTGCTGGCCACTCTACTGCTCCTCTTCTTCCAATCCACCTCTCTGGAAACTTGTTATTCAACCAGTTTCGAACTGGTACCACAAAATGTGGTGGGGCACCATCTTGCTGAAAATAAACTTGATTTTCATCCAAAATTAAGTTTCCTTCGTCGTCTACTTTATTTTCTATTGCTTCCGTAATCAAGGGGTCTATGACATCTTCCAACATATTGAGATAAATAGTACCATTTAAATTTTCATTAATAAATAACGGACCAATGACCGAGTCCCCCAGTATACCAGCCCACACATTAATTTTTTGTGGCCACTGAGTATGCGTTTCTCTAAATAGATTCGGGTTTTCATCATCCCAATAACGACAATTATGACGATTAACATAGCCATTAAAAAAAAAAGTACATTCGTCAATGAAGAAAATATTTTGAATTAGATTTGGAGTGGTATTTATCATCACAGTCATTTGTTCACAAAATTGAACTCGTCTATCGAAATCATCTTCATTTAGAGCTTGGTGATTTTGAAGTTTGTATGGATGCCATTTATGAAGTTTTAAAACCTTATGAACAGACCCATACGAAAAACCAGTTATGTTGCGCACTTGCCGAATTGAGCTCGTAGGATTTGCAGCAAATTGTCCTAATATTTCTATTTGAGAGTCCTCATCCACAATTCGAGGTTGTGTCCTTTTTTTATTTGCTACTGATCCAGTTTCTTCAAATTTTTCTACCAAATCTAAAACGTGTCGATGGGATACATATTTATTTAGATGTCTTGCATTAAATTCATTGGCTGTACGTCGAGCACACTGATTTTCAGCTCCATAAATGAAAATTATTTCAATTCTCTCTTCTAAAGTGTATGTCATTTCAGTGACACAATTGGCACAAACGCTACCCCAAATCAAAGTAATCTAAAGTTATCTGAAGCGGCGATATTTAATTCCTGAATTCTACAACACTTGACACTTTGAACTTGTACGACGCACGTTCTTTTGTTTCAAAGCAAAACGTAGGTAGATGGCTTGATCAACCACTCAAAATGGGCATACATTTTTGTCTCTAATTCATGAACGGCTCGGCCGATTTTAATTTTCTTTGCTTTAAAATATTGAGAATTTTACAACCTTTAAAATGATGTATCACACATGGGGTAGTGCCATTTAAAATTTTGGGGTGGGGGTGGCTGGAGGGGAGGGTGAAAGTTTCCCAACTGATTGGAATAGGTTATTAAATGTCCCCCTCCAAAATAACATTGACCTGTTTTAGTGATTTTTGATAATTTTATTAATTAAAGAGTTATTCAAGGTGGGAAGTTTTCAAATGATCACCCGGTATATATATATATATATATATATATATATATATATATATATATATATATATATATATATATACAGGGTGTAAACGGAACTAGGGAACGCGATTTTTCGCGGAAGTTATAAAAGATACAAAAAAATCTTTCAAATAAAATTATTAGTGTTTTTAGTAAACTACATAAATTAATGTAAATCAGAAAAAAAATATTTTAATTTTCGGAGATATACCTATTTTTGACTTTTTTTTATACTATTTAGTAGGAAATAATTCTTGCTTTAAAAAAGTTCGATAAGTTATATCTTCTAAACTTAATAGTATTCGAGATATTGAAGAAAATATTAAAATAATTTTACTGGAAATTAAAGCTGGCTATGGAAACAAACTATTTAAATCAAAAATTTCCAAATGCCTGGATTGGAACAAGAGGACCTATAATGTGGCCCGCAAGGTCTCCCGATCTATCGCCCTTAGATTTCTTTCTGCGGGGTGCCATGTGCCATCAAAAACAAAGTTTATGTTACGCACGTTACTACACTTGAAGAATAAAAACATAGAATAAGACAAGCTGTTAAATTAAATTAAAGTAAGACAATAATTTGATGTACATTTGTAAATTAAAATGTTTCGTAACTCAATAATTTTGTTTTCATAGCCGCAACTTTAATTTCGAGTAAAACTATTTTAATATTTTCTTCAATATCTCGAATTCTATTAAGTTTAGAAGGTATAACTTTAAAAACTTTTTTAAAGCAAAAATTATTTCCTAATAAATAGTATAAAAATATATAGGGTGTACCATTTAAAAAAAGTCAAAAATACGTATATCTCCGAAAATTTTTGTTTTTTTTATTTAGATTAATTAAATTAGCTTGCTAGAAACACTAAAAATTTTATTTGAAAGATTTTTTTGTATCTCTAATAACTTCCGAGAAAAATCGCGTTCCCTAGTTCCGTTTACAGCCTGTGTATATATATATATATATATATATATATATATATATATATATATATATATATATATATATATATTATGTAGGTAATTAAATGTACTATGAAACCAGTGGCATTAAAAATGTTCGCTAGAAATGAACTACCCTTATTTTTACGAATTTCAAAAAAAAAATCTTTTTGTTCTATCAGTATATCAAATTATGTCATTAAAGTTTCGTGTAGAGGTGTAGAAACACTTTGTATAGATTGGCACACCCAGAAATATATAATATGCCGTGATGATATATATCCTTCGAACCCTGTTATTAAAATAGTCATTTAACTATCAAATGTGTAAATGAAGGCGATTAATGATTGAGACATTGACCGTGCCTTACTGAATTGGAAAATCAAATTCATTTACTCATTCGTATCCAACTAGCATACACAAGTATCAAGTAACAAGAATTACTGTATAATTAAAAAATACATCTGGTGTTTCTTCATAATTTATTTATTTATCATTAATCACTCAACAGAAACAAAAGTTCCCAATTACAGAGGATTATTTACAAAAACAAGAATAATACAATGTAAAACAAAATGAAAAGTGACAATATTAAGAATAACTTAATGTAGTTACAAGACAAAATGAAAAATGACAATATTAAGAATAATATTCTACTTTGGCAGAATATTAATTTTATCCCATAATAAAAAAAAATTGGTTAGTAACGTTTGACACATAATTTTGACAATTGTTAAGCAATGGTATGTGGTATCTATGGTTACCTACTAAAATAGTTTATTAATAAAATCATGCATTAAAAGGGGTCATTAATGAATGATTTTTATACATCAACAATCTATTAATAAATGATCAATGGAAAATGTCAGTTTATAACACCAGTGTTAAAAAGTGACTGATCATTTTTACTTTAAATACTAGTGTTAAAAGTGTATAAGTTACCTTGGTAATGACGAAAGCAACATTAAATCGACATTTTTGACATATGTCATAAAATTATTAGAAATACAAATTTAATTGAAAAAATAGTGTTTTAAAAAAATACTGTATGATATATGTGTTAAAAGTGATGTTATTTTGATGGAAGGTTTGGACTACTCCGCTTCGCGTCGTGTTCCAAATTTCCTACTTACAAAATAAAATGTCACTTTTAACTCGTATCATAAATAACTATATTTTTGTAATAATTAAATATATATATAATATTACAATTTAAATATATTATTTTATAATTTGTTCAAAATTTTTCGGAAACATGTGAACCACTGTTCGTTTATTTCTGGTATACCCACATTATCTACGTCACAAAGAAAATTTAAAATTCGAACCTTAATATCCCCTTTTTTGGAGCAACTTTTAACTCGGAGTATATGGTCTTATATTTTTGTGCTTAAAAAAACTGTTGTGGCTAGCAAAATACCTCTCGCCACTTCTATTTTTGGTTACATGAGTATTGTATTTAACATTTCTTATATACCTACACTCAATACAAAAAAAAATCTACTTATACCTATTTTTTATATTTAGATTTTTAAATTTTAAATTCATTCTATGCATAAATTTTGTCCTACTCTTCTAATTTTTCGGGATATTTCCAAATTATAGTTGGGATTGACGGTATCTCTGAAGGATATATGTAATATACCTATAATTTTAAATAATTAACTATTAACACAATAAGAAATAATATATCTATGTACTTCCCAGAAAAAGTCTTCATTAATGTCTCTGGATCTTCGACACTGACATATATCTGCCAGTTACAAACATTTTAATTTTTCAATTGGTTTCCATAGAATTATTTGGGCTGTAAGATTTATTACAACAAATTATTCTATATTATATTATATTCTTGTATCTCTAGTTTAATAAAATTTGGATATGCGATTTTTAGCATGAATCCAATACCTATCTTAGCGAGAGGGAAAAAATATACATCGTGGAATAGCCTAAAGGGAGGTAATGTGTTGGCGCATTAGATTTTTTTGTTTTACATTTGGCAATCGCAAAGTAAGCAATGCTGTAAAGATATTTTTTTAATAACATTTCAGTCAATTGTGATATATCTCGTGATATATAGGGTTTTATGTAAGTAACGGTACAACGCCTAACCCATGGTAGAACTGACCCCATAGATAGTAAATCTGGCGATAATTTTTGTTTAACATGCTTTCTACAAGAACTGGAGGCCTTTAAAACTGACCAATCACGCCCTAGTTAAAAAAATTGTAAAAAAGTAAAAATCAATGTGTTCTCTAGAAAAAAATGTCACACCTGTCACAAATGACATATAAGATCATTGGCGTTGCGGCATATTTCAGATTTTCATAATAATAAACAACATGTTTATCAGCACTGATTATACCTACGTAATTCTCGAAAAGTTACACTCGTCACTAAACATTATGTTTTCTATAAATTCTGGATCCTGAATAAGTCTATGTAGGAGCCACTGCCAAAATGTCATTCTGCGAGCATAATCTTCTGGTTGCAAAGCTTGCACGCGATAGTAGTGGTGAGATTGTAAATGTTATTTTTTAAATAAATTCTAGTGCATGTCTGCATACTCTTGATTGGTGAAGGTAAATGACATTTTGAGAATATCAAAAAAACAATATAAATTGTAAGCCAAAATTTTGAACTATGATGTGATTGTGCAGTTTTAAAGGCCCCCAGTTCTTGTGGAAAGTATGTTAAATAAAAATTGTTGGCAGATTTACTATCTATGGGGTCATTTCTACCATGGGTTAAACGTTGTATACTTACATAACACGCTGTATATTTAATATTGTGTAGTTAGTATATGCACTTCAGAAGCATTTCTTAAGTGTACAAAATTTGAATTGCGAATAAGCTCTCAGAATTATTTTTATTTTAAACAGAGAAAGGAGTTTTGTTTTATTTTCCATGTAGATACAACAGGCTATATAATCGTTTTCAGATTTGGTTGAAATATTCAGTGAATAATATTCTGTGTCAATAATGAATTCATGATTTATTAAACGTATGATAATGAGAGCTTGCCAAAATCTGTGTTTACGTGTTTTCACAGTAGTGTACCGTTTCTGTTATTTGCATTTATTGAGCGGTTAATGCTAGTTTTATTATCTTTTGAAATAATGTGAATAATAGGATCATACATGGTGTATCAGAAACATTCCGACAAACTTCTAGCAGTTGTAGAGGATTTCAATCACTTAATAAATCAAGAAATGAGCCGTTTTAGCAATAGAGCAAAAAAGGATATTTTTAAAGAAAAACATTTTGAGATCAATGTTAATAGTGTATATTTTTAACTATATAGTTATTTCAGAACCGCAACGCAAGTATATACTTGACGAAGATCTTCTAACGAGCCATAGCCACTTATGCGCAGGTACAAGCTATTCTGGGAATCTACCGCAGGATCCGTAAATCCATGAACCGACGTCTAATTTTTCATTCAAGCGAATGGTGGTTATTTGAATAACTACAGTAAAGTAATATAATTTACTTCCAATCTAATAAAAAATCTCAAAATATTTTTCTTTGGTAATTCCTGTTTTCTTTTTTACTCTACTGCCAAAACGGCTTATTTATGGACATAGATTTATTTAACAAAAAGTGATTGTTTTAATGTCCTCTACAAAACCTGAAAGTTAATAATAATAATAAATAATAATAATAATCAGTAGAGAATACTTTACTAGACTTAAAAAAATCCTTTACACTCACCTAAACTGCAGAAATAAATTCCAGGCCATCGGTGCTCTGGCATTACACCTGTCGTTAGATATAGTTTTGGGATAATTGATTGGACCATGCAAGAAATACAAAAATTAGACCGAAAGACAAGGAAATTCCTAACAATTAATGGCTTACTTCATCCCAAACAAGATATAGAAAGATTATACGTCAAAAGAAAATTAGGTGGTAGAGGTTTGCAACAAATAGAGGCAAGTTATTATAACACAATTTATAGCCTAAGTTACTATATGAAGAAAAATATTCACCGGGACACTATAATTGAAAACATAACAAAATTTGATATGAGCCGGCCACAATCAAAATCTATTCTCAAAAAATCAAAGAAAATTCAGGAGAAACTTTATAAACCTATAGGAGAACAAGAAGAAGTGTATGGGAGTTATGGGGCAGAAATAGAAGAAACTCAAGAAGAAGGAGCTCGGTACACAACACAACAGCTAGTTCAACAAGATAACAGATCTCCAAATACAGTTAAAGAAAAGAGCCAGCAAAGACTTTGAAATTTGGAAGAACAAGAAATTACATGGTCAAAAACTTACATATATGGACAAGATCAAGTATGACAAAGTCCAATCTTTTAAGTGGCTAACAACTGGAACTTTGAAAGGAGAAACTGAAAGCTTGTTAACAGCTACACAAGATCAAGCAATAAAAACGCGGTACATTGCAAAAAAGAAGATGAAACCATACATCATTTAATATCGGCTTGTGGTTCATTGGCAAAAAAGGAATACATAGATAGACATAACAAAGTATGTAGTTTAATTCATTTCAACATTTGTAAATTTTATGTTTGTCCAAAATTAGAAAAATACTGGTATAAACACGAACCATAAAAAGTAACTATAAGCGCTGATAATCAAGTTACAGTATTATATGATATGGGTATCCAAACAGACCGAGAAATACGAGCTAATAGACCAGATATTGTAATAAAAACTAAGAAAATTACTTACATCATAGACGTATCTGTACCAGCGGATGAAAACATTATTGCAAAGACTGCCGAGAAACTTCTCAAATATAAAAATTTAGAAATCGAAATTAAAAGAATGTGGCAAACAAAAACAATTTCCTATACATTTCAAGTCTATGTGTTTGGATAACAGAAATCTAATTTTCCTATTGTCATATTAGAGCAATTGTTCTGATTTTTAAAAAAGAGGTTATATAAGACAAGCTCACATAGAAATAACTATGAACATATGCATTTCTATAAAAATAGGTTTACAATGAGTTGTAGTAGAAGCATATACCATACATCGAACTATTTTTTGTCATACAAAAAAATGCCATATCTCTGTAAAAATTATGTCCTGAGGGTTTCAAGACATTGTTTCTTAAGTTTATATATATATATATATATATATATATATATATATATATATATATATATATATATATATATATATATATATATAGCAAAAAAGGCTGTACTTAGTTTTGAATGCAATTGACTGGTGTATTTTTACCATACTGGACACAAAATTCAATCTATGAACCTAGGAATTTGATAACTACCTTAGGTACAGACAGAGCTGGGCAAATTACTTTCAAAAAGTAATTGAATACAATTACAGTTACTTTAACCAAAATGTAATTAAATTACCAATTACTTTTGCGTTGTAATTAACATTTTAATTACTTTTTCAATTACTTTACTAAAAAAATCTTTTACCTTACATTAAATAAAACAAAAAAGATAATACTACAATGTTTAATATGAAATACAACATAAATAAAATAATAAGAGTAATAAAACAAATTTATAAAGAATTGCCAACTTTGTAAAATTTTGACGTAGTTGTAGCTACCTTTTTGGATTGAAATTATATGCAACTCGAAGGTTGAATAATTATTCCTTTTTAGAAGGTCGATGCATGAATATCTGTTTAGGGTAGGAAAACCTGCCTCAGTCCCAGGTAGACACGAAAGTGACCCTTCATATAGTGGGATGCAAATGTTCTAAGGTGATTTGGAATTTCCGTAACACAAATTACCTATATAAAGGCTGAGTCTGGGAAGATGCGCAGCCTCTTCACCGCGTCCTCCACATTTCACTTCTTAATTATAAGTAATAGAAAAAAATACTCATATAAAAGTTTTATTTTTAAAAAAATATACTATTTGATGGCAGATGTAGATATTTTTTATAAAGTCACGTTTACAAGATACGACTATCAACTTTTATTTTTAAATAGCAACCTATAATTATTTTACTGAAACATAAACCGCAGTTTTTTCTCTTTTCAACGATGTAAATGTTTGTATATCAAAAATATGAAAAAAAATCAAGATTACTTGTAATAAATATGTTGAAAGTGTGGACTCACCCTGATATATGTGTATATGGTTATTAAAAATACTTTATACTGATTTATATGAAACCCTATATGAAGACATTGCAAATTCCTTGAAAAGTATATTATTACTATTAGGATTAAAAAAAAAAAAATTATAACTTAAAAGTCTAAAGTACGTCGTACGTCCCAACGTGCATGACAAGTTGCATTTGTAACCTGATGTTACACCCACAACGCAGGTAAACTAGGCTGCGCCCGAATCCCGGGGATTTCCTTACATGTTGGTTCAAAATAGTAATTAATATTTAAAACCCAAATTTTCAAAAGTAATTGAGTACAATTACTTTTTTTTACAAAGTAATTAATTACAAATTACAATTTGGGAGAAAGTAATTTAATTAGTAATTAATTACCAAAAGTAATTAATTACTGCCCAGCTCTGGGTACAGACAAGGGAATCTATTTATTATTAAATTTTACTAGTAGACTCCCTTAGCATTAGCTAGCTTTACTGGTACAGTGGAGTCTCGATACAGTGAACCAATTAATGCAGGACCAAGTCACATATTCATATTTGTTCACTTTTTCGAGTTCTTAAAAAATAATCACAATATAATTTTACACATATTTATTGGTTTTAATTACTTTCATGCAAGTTAAATATCAAATTATTAATTTTTAGATCGTATGTCCTGAAGAACTAGAATTTTAGAAAACTATTTCATATGCGTTTTTTTTTTAGGCCTGATCGAATGTCATAGTGTAGGGCGTTATTATATCAAGATGATTTTAACGGGTTTTTATTAACAGAACACAGCATTATTTATGTTGAATTGTATTAAACTAGTATTACATACTGACTTCGTCTTTAATATTTGTCACAAACACAATACATCACATCTCATACTACGTCGCGTTACCTCTTCACTCTTCTCTACTCATACACGAAGTCGTCATCACGTACTGGCTTCCGGTTTCGCTTAGGGCGCGGAATGTCGGGAGGTGGTGGGGGTTGTTTCTTACAGCTCGGCCCTTCTGACTCTGCCGATGGCTTAGCGGCGTCTGGTGACTCGCCTTCGGATTATCTCGCTGGCATCTTCTTCATTTACAGAGTCTTAAGGTGTAGACCAGGGTTTTATCGCTTAGGAGGTAGCACACTTGAGTACGGCTTCTGCTTGTATTGCGCTCCAGGCGCATCTTCAATTATGTACCTGTCATTGCCAGCTTCTTCTGAACCATGTACGGACCGATGTATTTGGGTAACATCTTCGGGTATGTATCACCATCTCGGTCAACACGTTTGATAGTGTAACGTTTATTTATTTGAGTGAAGTGTAAATAATCAGAGAAATATTATTAAGTAAAATAATACGTTTATTAAACGATAAATAATAAGGATAAATATTAAAAAGATAATAAAAATAGCTAACACTATGAAGGTTTTTTATATTCCTAAATGTGTTAGGGCCTCATGTATTCCTGAAACGATCTCACGCCTCATATTTCTGGGAATTACATATAAAAGTTTTTCGCCAGCTTTCTTCAGTAGTATGTCATTTACTAAAATGTAAACTCCGTTTACTTTTCTATTACTTTAAAGTTCGCTTATAATGATTTTCAAGTCTGAGCCTAAAGCTTGTGCTGCTGCTAAGTTAATTTCTTTCTCTTCTCCTTCAAAACTGTCATTTTGCAAATCTCACATTTATGTGTCTGCTCAATGCATACACGTGTCATTTTGTTATTCGAACGATGCTCAATCTGAAAATTGAATTGTTGGAGGGTCAAGTTCCATCCTCTGATTCTAGGCGAAATTTCTTTCTTCTCCAGTGACTGCTTCATGGCTAAACAGTCTGTAACGAGTGTAAATTGTCGGTCAAGTAAATATACTCTGAACTTTCCTAAAGCTTTCACGACGGCCAGTGTTTCAAGCTCGAAGCTGTGATTTTTTGCTTTTTGCGGTGCCGTTCTCGAGCTGTAGTAGAATACTGGATGATATTGTTCATCAGTCTGCTTCTGCATAAGTATTGTACCAAATCCAATTGCACTTGCATCCGTATCCAATTGAGTGTCTTTTGTAGGATCAAATATTTTTAATACGGGTTCAGAACAAAGTGCTTCTTTTAGCTCATTCATAACTCTAATTTGTTCAGTGCCTATCATAAATGTAGCTCTTTTTTTAAGCAGATCGGTTAGTGGCTTCGCTATCAAAGCGTATCCTTTTATGAATTTGCGGAAGTAACTGGTAAGGCCTAGTAAACTTCGGACTTACTTCACCGTTGTTGGGACAGGAAAGTTTGCAACTCCTTTAGTTTTTGATATTTCCGGTTTTATGCTTCCTTCAGTAATCTCGTATCCCAAATATTCTATTTTACTCTTCACAAAGGCACATTTATCTATCCGCATCTTTATGGAAAATTCATTTATTCTTTCAGCCACACACCGTAGTAGAATTGTGAGAGGTTTTTCAAATGTCTGGGTTGCTCTAAGGATATCATCCATGTACATCTGTATCTTTCCTTCACGTATAAAATCTTCGAATACTTTGTTAATGTATCGTTGAAATACTGATGGGGAATTACATAAACCAAATAAAACTTTGGTAAATTCATACTGTTCATTAGGAACAACGAATGCAGTGTACTTAACGGAATATTCAGCTACGTTAATATGGAAAAAGCCATCTCCCAAATCTAAAGCAGTAAAATAACTTGCCTGACTTAGATTTCCAATTAGATCCTCAATGTACGGCAATGTATACTAGTCTTTTACCATGACTGCATTAAGATTGCGGTAGTCGATGCAGAGATGCAATTCTTCATTTTTGTTTTTCGTTATAACGACTGGGGTTGCATATTCTGACAAACTTGTTCGGATAATGCCCCTATTCAACCAATCGTTAATTATTTTATTTACTTCTTCTCGTTCACAGTATGGTTAATTGCCTAGGACTGTATAAATAGGTTTATTGGATTTCAATTGTATCCTCATTTCTATTCCATTCAACACGCTTGGGTTTTCATTTAGTTTAAGTGCTTATGAAACTATATTCTTCACTTCCTGTTTAGTTTCTTGTGGAATGTCATCTCCAATGTCTGTCTAATTCTTTTTCTTCTTCTTTTACATATATACTTAGTAATGCCTCCATATCTTGAGTTTGAACCTGTGTATCTACATCTACACCACTTGATCTTGTGATCTTCCAATTCATGGTTTGGCTCAGGAATGATTTTCCTAAAATGAGCTCTATATCCATCGCACTATTTGGAACAATTAACGCACATATATCATGAATCTGTCCCTATGATTCCAATTTTAATTTAGTTTCTTGGGTACAAGTGCTTTTGCCATTTCCAAATCCTATTAATGTTCGATCGACTCTATTTGTGTTGTAATCAGAAGTGATGAATTTTTGTCTGATTAAATTTACAGCAGATCCTGTGTCAAAAAGTACTAGTAGAGATTCATTATTTACTTTTACCTTTCGCTTATATTCAGATTTAACATCATCAATTATCCGCACGTTTGTTCCAGGAGTATCTTGTGTTGATTTACAATCTGCAGCTTTATGACCATGCTCTTGGCACTTAAAGCATTTTGGACCTTTCTCTTGATCAGGACATTCCTTGCTTATGTGACCTTTTGCTCCACAGGAGAAACATCTGGTATCTCGCAAATTTCCTTTCGAACTTTTATTTTCTTGACTCGCTTGTAGTCCTTTTTCATTCGAATTCGTGTTGTGGTTACCATAAGTCGGATTTGTAGGACGAGTCATTCTTTCCCTTGAAATTGTGCCCTCGTACCTTTTAATTTTGGCTAACAATCTTTCGATGTCTTCAAACTCAATAACTGCTAAAGCACGTGCAAGATCTCGGTCATTGAACCCATTTATTATATGTTTTATAACAGAGCTTTCATCGACATCACTTCTTTGGGCTATGGAGTTCATTGAGTAAACATATTCTTCATACGACTCATTTCGTTCTTTTTTTCGTTCAGTTAAGGCAAAATGTATGTCGGTTTGATCAATTACAGACAAAAACTGTCGATAAGACATTTCTTGAATTCGAGTCATGTTGCCACTTCTTCTACATTGCAATCCAACCATTGGTTGGCAACTCCCTTCATTTTCGCTTTCAACTTGAAGCAACAAGATTTGGTCGCTCCATCCATAGGTTGCTGCAACACCTTCGACTCTTTCGACCCATCGCTCGGCAGACAGGTCTCTAATCTTCGTAGGATTAAACTCCGGCAACAGTTTCTCGGCAACATTACGTTGAACGCCAGTTTGGAAAATAGTATCTACAACAGTTGTGTTCATTAAATTACGCTCGCGTTGAATTAACTCACGTTCTCGTTGTAGCAGTTCGCGTTCTCGTTGTATTAAATCCCATTCTCCGTCGCAATTTTGTCGATGGGCAGGACTAGTTTCATTTTCAACCTTCTGCATAGAGTTCATTACTGGGCACATATTTGATTCATCCAAGTCTAACAAGTGCTCGTTTATTGTTCAGGAAATTCACACAATTTACTTTTATCGCTTAGCAGTTCGTTTTTTTTTTAAATGTTCAAATTTCACCTTTGTTAAAGTCTTTTTGTTAGCAACTTCACAGTTTTCAATTTTTTTGCCATCAATTGGTGCATGTTGCTTTCTTTGTTTTAAAAACCACGTATAAATAATAATAATAATTTATTTAGAGTGCCAATAAACAAGTACAATCCCAATTATATATTAACTGTATGAAATAGATACATATAGATACAAACATATATAGAATTATAATTTACTTATTATAGTAATTTTTAATATCTTGTTTTCTACTTACTGTAATATTGAAATTATTTACACTACAATTTACATTATTTACAATACTTAAACAATTCATTCATAAAGAGCCTTTCCCATTTTAGGATATAATGCCGATTTTAATGTTTTCCTTTTTCCAAGTCGGGTGAAAATGCAATCGACATTTTTCATATTTTGTATCCTTTTGTACTTTATTGAACTTACTATCTATTTAGCTACCCCATATTTTCGCCATAATGCATTATGAATTACAGTAATTTGCATTATATATCACGCACAACAAAACTTTATATGTATTACACTACACAGGGAAAGTCCCTATGCCCTAACAATGTATTAAGATCAGCTGAGCTGCGCGTTGACCAAGAGACCATCAGCGAAGCTGACATACTACGCAGGACTGCTATGTGTTCACTATATTGAGACATTAATTGTTCACTAAATGGAGTTCAGTATGAAGACAATGTATTTATTTTTGTGTTCATTACATTCACATGTTCACTATTTTGCTACTCTACTGTATTCTGTTTTAAGCAATAATAAAATTACTTGAATTAAACAAAATAGCCTATGTTTACCTGTTTATGCTTATAAATCCTTATACCTATTGATTTTTTGTGGCATTAGTCGCGTGACTGTGTGCGTAAGGTGACCAGTTGTGATTCGAAAGACCTGGGTTTGATTCCGACCGATGTCAAATTTGAAACTTATTTTTTTCTAATTTTCATATAGCGCACAAGTGATACTCTCTCCACGTTAGATTTGAGAGCTTGTTAGGTGACGCCTGATAATCGCCCTCATCGCTACAGGTCTATCGTTATTGCCGAAATTTGCGAATAAAAGAATATTAGCACATCCAGAAATAGATTATTTATTTATTTCTTATGGCAAAACAATCATCATAAATCACATGAAGAAATAATAAAAAAAATTGAGCGAGGTCGCAGTTGTAGTAGACGCTGGTCGGAATGGGGTCACCGAGGTTGGTGCTACATTTAAAAAGACTGAGTTGATCGTGGACGCGTGTAATACTGTCTTGTTTAACCAGCCTGCAATCACCGGAAGGTACTAGTAAAACTGATGCATCGCTACCAGTGTATTCAGTTGTTGTGATGAATGTGATGACCAGAGGAGATCCTTTGATTGTCTGGTCGCCGATTTGTGCTAGATCATGTAGCGTTAGTCATGGTACACCATGATACTCTCCACACCCAGAAATGGGTGATAAGTCGTGGTGGCATTTTTATTTTTATTTCAAATGTAGAAATTACAGCATTCTCCTTTGATTATTTGTCAAATAATGTTGCCTATATACTCATACTGATACTTAAATTCTATTGTATATTATTTTATATAAGTACTTAAATAAATTTTTATCCATATACAGTAAATGATTTGGTTCCCAATATTTCTTATTTAATCTGAAATGTTATCTTTCCTACCTACATTTCGTAGATACTTTGAATTAATATTTATGTTCAACATTTTAGGAACATGTAGAGGGCTCTATGATATTGAAACAACTTATTATATAACTCTATCTGTTACACATAAAGCAATATATTTTTTGTATGTTGTATAATGCGGGTGATATTCATATACATTCCCAAGTAGCATTGGAAGCTGTATTCTGAATACCACAACGTGGTAAAATCTTTTTAGCAATAATTACCATCTACCCCAACGTTCATATAACCGTTTTAAAACGTCTTCCTTACGAAATTGGGGAATTATTTTATAGCTTTGAAAACGTTTTGGAAACTTATGAATTAAAGCTAATTTGTCAGTTCACAAATTATGTTGACTAAATCTTTGCCATAATGCAACAGTATTAAAACTAATTAGTCAGTCCATAGGTTATTGTGACTAAAATATGACCACAACGTAACGAGTTTACAACTAATAACTTTTCATAGCTTCAAAATAACCAAAAAGCAGTATCTTTATATTGGTCTTAAATAGGTTATTACCTTGAAATTGCTTATTTATAACTATGGATACTAATCATAACAAAACTTTTTTCAAGTAAAAAAGACCAAAATTTATCTACTTATTAACCATGTGTTTACAAGTTTATGCGCTTGCTCAATTCTAACTAATATGCAGCCAATCGTTTATAAACTAGAATATTTTCAGCAATTTTGCTTTCTTATGTCCTCATAAAATAACTAAGTTCAACATTTCATCCATAATACAGATAATTGCAAATAAATGTCTCTTATTATAGTAAAAATTGTTTTCAAGTTAAGTTGGTCAATGTTCCAGATTTTACTCCGACCGCTATTTTTATTGCAATATTTATGACGATACTTCGAAAAACTTCACGCACCTTTCCAAAATCTTTCTCTCAAGTATTTCAAAAATATTAATAATATATTATAGGAAAAAATATTTTTTTATTTGAAGTGAAAATTATGTTCAAATGTTGAATGGACTTTTTAATAATAATTAAAATTCCATTAAAATACAAAAATTCGTCTAAAAGCATGTTCTTTTTAATTATCATCTTCCTTGTTACAAAATGGATGATGTCCCTTTAGTGACAAAATATGGCGACCATCCGAAAAAGTTAAATAATTATAATATCTAACTATAAAAGCTTGCGTACAACGTTTTTATTTCGAAATGACATTTTACAATCAATGAGTTATTAAATAGTCACTGTTCTATTATTATATCCAGAATACATTTTTTATAATACTGAAATATATTTATTAACAAGAAATTATGTAGCTATTACAACTAATTTTTTACTTCAATATCACTAAAATATAATCGTGGATTAAATGCCATTATTTGGATTTTTTTGTTTATTATAACTAAAAAATAACTACAATAGTAATTGTAATGTACGTCTTTGAAAATTGGCTCTTGTTTTAGTTATTTTAATAATTTAAAAACTAAAATAAAATATAACAACCGTTGATTGGCATTTGTTCCCTTTTGGAACGGTATTGATATAATATGTACTGTTGATGGTGTCTTTAATAAAGTTTGTGAATCATTTGGAAGATGCGAAATATTTTGCCTAGATAAAATATTCAACAATGAATTTATAGCTGTGTGTTGTATATTATAAGTAAAGGCCCAATTTCGTAGATCCTCAGAAAGGACGGTTGTTTTATAAATATATTGTTCTTCTGAATCATCATCACTATCACTACTCTGAGGATATTCATTAATTTCATCATCGTCTATGGTGTCATTACAAGCAAATTCATTATTGTCTATTGACACTAATGGATAATTCAAGTTATTGCTTGGATGCTTTATTTCGGCTATATTTAAAAGATTGCTGCTTCCGAAATTTTTCTCAGTACCAAATGATACGTTACTGCAACTAGGTTTTTTAATATTTTCACTTTTTTATCGGATTGTTTTAATACGTGAAGAACCTATTCTTTATTTGTTTTTACACGCTGCTGCACTTTTCGGTAGTAACTTGTGCTATATTTAATTTTTTTAAAGATTTAAGATCAGTTCCAAGCTGCGCCATTTTGCACTATATGAACTGACAGATAGAATTTATATTTCAGAAATAATAAAAATTATAATGGCCACAATGTAACAGTAAAGTTATAGGCATAAAAACGTTTTTATAACCTAACTAAATTAAAGATGGTATAATTCTAATAATGTAAAATATGTTTTAGCATCTATAGCCAAAAAATAACTTATAATAATCGGGGAACAGTATAGTTGTGTCCTAGGTAATATTTTAGTTATTAAAGCTGTGATATACATTTATTAATGCTAAAATATTTTGCTTATATTTGAGTTGTACATACAAAACCTAAAACATTTCGCTGGCCATTTAGAAATAACTAAAAATCATTTGGATACAGAATTAGTTATAAAAAGGTTTTGCTGCTAGATTGTAATAGCTTATTTATTTATAACGTATTGAAAACCTTTTTGAAACTCAAAGTTGAGACCACAATATGACTTGTTTCAATAACTGATCCTCAACTAAACTGTAGCGATGAAAACGTTTTAATAGCCAGACAATAGTTACTGTGCCAAACAAGTCAAAAATTGTTACTTGGGTTTCCTTGTTTTATGCTTTGTAATATTGTCACGTCTCCAAATCTGTATAACTCGGGTTGCAGTAATGACTACAATAATCACCGAAAAGCTCACGTAGCCACAGCCATCATTCACTTTTATAAATTCATGTTGAACAGTGTACTTCGGTATACAAAGAATATCTGGATCGAAATATCTATATCAAATTTTGCTGCTTGTTATTTACCTACAATAATTCTTATTTTAGATCGTGACAATACTGTTGATTAAAAATCTGTTGTGACCAGCACAATACCTCTCGCCACTTTAATTTTTGGTTACATAAGTATTGTATTTAACATTTCTTGTATGTATACACTCTACACCAAAAATTCTACGTATAACTATTTTTTATATTTAGATTCTTTAATTTTAAATTCATTCTATAGAATGCGATCGGTAATGTGACTTTCTTCATCTTGACAAGCAGATATGGGGGCCCGTGTCAGAATAAGAGCTAATAATTATGTATATAGATATCAAATGTCTTAATTTTTTATTCAAAATTTCAAGATTTTCTGAGTTCAAATGGCTAATTTGTCACCAGGAGTATGGAAATTACTTGTAGATGAAAATAAACCATATGGATTTGAAAAATTATGAAATTTGCAATGGAATATTATGACATTTTACATCTATGTAACTGTCTTTCTGACAAGGACCCTCATATCTGCTTATCTGCCAACAAAGTCACATGACTGCTCGCGACCTTCTCATTTTTCGACATGTTTCCAATTCATTGTTGGGATTGACAGTATTTCTGAAGGGTAATATGCCTACAATTTTAAATATTTAACTATTAACATAATAAGAAATAATATAATGCATGCATTTGCCAGAAAAAGTCTTCAGTAATGTCTCTGGATTTTTGGCACTGGTATTTATCTGTCAGTTAGAAACATTTTAATTTTTCAATTGGTTTCCATGACATTATTTGCGTTGTGAAATTTATTACGAAGGTTATTTTATATATTTAATTATTTCTAAATCTATAAAATATATAATAGAATATTTATATGTATCAAATAGAGAATTTAATGTTATTTATTACATGCAAGAACAAAAAATTTCAAAAAATATTATTTAGAAGATTTTTTTAAGAATCGGCTACTTCCGGTTGTCCAATTTTCAACTCTTCCCAATAAAGTCCGATTGAGAAATACGTAGTGAAGCAGATATTAAGTATTATAGTTTTTGAGAAATCGTCCTTCCAACACACACACACACACACACACACACACACACACACACACACATCGAATTGTAGGAACCTTAAAGTGTGCTTATTCATTAAAATCTGGATATGCGATTTTTAGCATGAATCCAATACCTTTCTTAGCGAGAGGTAAAAAATAATGTACTATGATTTATAATAATTCCAAAATAATATTGTCATACCACGAGAGAATAAATTATTTGTTTTGTATACTCGTATTTAGTAAATATTCATTATTTTTGTTTAGCACTTTTCATAAATTTTCAGTAACAATATACAACGTTTAGTAAAATAATATTTTTCAAATACATTACATATTCAATATTAATAACAAACTGTTTATAACAATGAAATCAAATGTTCGCTTTTAGCATTATATGTGCACAGGTTATAAAACATATTAGCATGTAAAGTTAGAATAACTTCGTCATAGTATCATAAATTTATTTTTGTGATTGTGAAAATTAAATTTGACACAGTTTTGAACGAAACATAATTGAGATAAAATTTTGTACATAATATGTTATGAAAACGCGATATTGTTTGACTCACATAATTTGCAAAACTCACCTCGCTGTTTTAGAAAAATATAATGTTCATCGCACAATATCACTCTTTTCATAACTGTTTTATGAAAATAATTATTACACGACTTCACCGCCTATGAAGGTACTTTATATTATAACAATAAATCTTTTTGATCCGCCATATTTTTCATCAGCAAATATCTTTCATCCTGAGTGTTTAATAATAAATAAATAATAATTATTTATATTTACGTTTACGCATATATTATTTTAATACTTAATAAAACTTTTAAAAATCTGATGTGGCCAGCACATTACTTTCCGTCATTTCTACGTATTTTGTACATATTTTACACAGATTTTTTTTTGCAAACGATTCTATATTTCCAGAATACGCCTATTAAACTATATACCGCTAAAAGGCAATAGTTTAATAAGCATATTATTTCCAGTAAAATCATTTCATATAAATATTATGTAAATTTTACATGACAATAACATCTGTCAATAAGTAATATTTGAAAAATAAATTAAATTTATTCTCGTCCGAGAAAATAAGTTTCTTCCAAAACCCAGTACCCTTATTAGTATACTTTTTCGCGAAGTCTAGCGTCTTTCTTCTGTTAACTTCAGAAATGAAAGGCTTTTTTCGTTCGTGCTATACGACCATTATAACCAGCTTTCTGTAAAGTTTTGCGTATTGTTTCCATAGAAATGGGTGCGTTAATTATTTCGGATGTCAGCTTTGTGATTTTTTTTCTTGGGATTTCTTTTTATTTGTTGTATAACATATTTTTCATTACGAGGTTTTAATACTTTTTTTCGACCACGACTGTTTATAATTCCTAACTGTACCTCGTTTTTGTGTTTATTTCTGATGCTATGGACTGTAGAATGACTTCTACCTTTAATCGCAGCCATTTCTCTAACGAATTTACCTTGACATATGAGTTTTACACACAATCACCTTTCAGACAAAGTTGTCACTGATTTTGTATGACCCATTTTTTACCTTCCGTCACCTTTAGGTAAGAAAGGTATTGTCTTTGGTCAAAAAATTCTAAGCACGTTTTGGAGTTCATAGAATACGAATTTACTATTTTTACGATGATCACTGTCTGTGTGTGTGTGTGTGTGTGTGTGTGTGTGTGTGTGTGTGTGTGTGTGTGTGTGTGTGTATGTGACGCTCGTTCCGGATCGCATTACTCTAATACCATGATTCCAAAAATTATATTTTTTCGTATTCCTCGAGTTTAGATCCATATGCAGTCATGATTCGATTTTAATTATAATTGTTCCACCGGAAGTATCCTCATTTGCAACTTTTAATAGTTTTTCTTGAAAAAAAAGCAGTTAAATATCATTTATTGACATTTAGTGTTATTATAACTTAAAGAATATATTATTCTCTATACGATTTGATTTCATTTTATACTTCATATTCAATAGATATAGAGTTAAAGAATTATAAAGATATTAAATTTCTTAAATCAGCCAGCTATGCTAAATATGGAAACTGCTAATACGAGGTCTGTTAGAAAAGTATCCGACCTTATTTTTTTTGCGACAACCTGATGGATTTGAATCAAGTGCGCTTGCATGAGCCGACCTTGAACCTTCGTGCGCATGCGTGAATTTTTTCCCGCCTGTCGATAGCGTCTATTGCTGGCAAGCAGCACTTGAGTGAGGTAGTGTGTAGTGCTCTCGTCGGTTTTTCATTGCAAAGAAAATAACGAAACGACTAGAGCAGCGCTATTGCATCAAATTTTGCCTGAAACTGGGCGATAGCCAGGTGGAAACCATTCGGAAGATTCAGATGGCTTTCGGTGACGATGCTATGGACATCACACAGATTAAGGAGTGGTACAACCGGTTTAAAGACGGCCGCACATCGGTGGAGAGCGAACCACGACTCCAGTCGGCCATCAACATGCCGAAATGACCAGGTCATTGCCAAAGTGAACGCTGTGGTGATGCGGGACTGTCGTGTGAGTATCCGAGAAATTGCGGAAGAGGTAGGCATAAGTACTTTTTCGGCCGGAAACCAAATCCCAGTCGTCACAGTGCAAGCATTCCACGTCACCAAGACCAAAGAAGGCCCCCCAAGTGCGCAGCAACGTCAAAGTGATGCTGACTGCTTTCTTTGACTCCCGCGGTGTGGTACACCACGAGTACGCACCACAGGGTCAAAAAATCACCAAAGAGTACTACAGGGATGTCCTCCGTCGCCTAAGTGATGCTGTGCGGCGCAAGAGACCGAAGTTGTGATCAACAGGAAATTGGTGCATCCATCACGACAATGCTCCAGCACATTCCTAGCACTTGATTCAGACTTTTTTTGGCGAAAAACAAGACTCCTGTGGTTCAACAGGCTCCTGCGACCTCTGGCTGTTCCCCAGTATCAATGAAAAGTATATGAATGTGGCAGTGCTAAGGATGTTGAGATAGATGTTGGGGAAGTCACGGGAAGATACGGTAAGGAAAAAAAAGAATAAGGGATATAACTCTAGTGTTAGAAGTTTCTGGAAAAATACAAGATAGACGATTATATTGGTTTGAACATGTCATGAGGAGAGATGAAGAATATATTGGGGGGAAAATGAATAGCTTAATAATACAAGGTTGAAGAAACAGAGGAAGAACAAAGATAAGATGCAAAACAGAAATGAGTGGGAGAAGAAAATAAAAAATAGCTATCCTTAACGAATGGGCAAAGCTAAAGAAGAAGAAGATGTCAGTGTCTAGTGCAATTTGCATAGTTTGTTTATGAAATAATTTTACTGGATATATAGTATCTTTTGCAAGAAAATTTATGTATAGGGCGCGAGCAGTGACGTGACTTTTCTGACCTTGGGAAGCAGACATGGGGGCCCGTGTCTAAATGACAGCTATTAATTATGTCCATAACTGACAAATGTCATAATTTTTCATTCAAAATTTCATGATTTTGTTATTTCATGTAGTTTATGGGTGCATGAACTTGGCAGCAACATATCTTAAAAAAATAATACAAGTGCACTTAATCGATTGTATTTCGTTTGTATATCATTGTATTTTACTAAATATTATTTGTATTGCGCAATTAATGCTAATAAATTGCATTTTATTTTTATGCTGCCAAGTTTACGCTAGGAGTAAAGTTTGCGTATTTTTTTTTTTAATTTCACAAATCGTATTTCGTTTGTATTCCATTGTATTTCTAGTAAAAAAATTGAAAAATATTCTACGGGAAGTTATGAAAATATCATTTTTATGCTGCCAAGTTCACGCTAGCAGCAAAGTTTACGTATTTTTTTTAAATAATTTCACAGCTCGGTTGTAATCCAAAAATTTTGAAAAAAATCTACGGGTAGTTATGACAATATCAGTTTTATGCTATTGCTGGCTAACCCGTAGGGGATTTTTCAATTACTCTTAATCGTCAGAATTATATTCTTCGCGGAAGAAATAATTTATTATTTTTTTTTTTTTTATTTGTATCCCTTAAAAATATATTTAATAAGGAAGCTAAGGGTCCTGTTAACCTCTCCAGCACAATGGAATTGCTGGCTAACCCATAGAGGATTTGTCAATTACCCTTAATCATTAGATTTATATTCTTCGCGGATGAAATAATTTATTATTAAAAATTGTTTATTTGTATCCCTTAAAAATATATTTAATAAGGAAGGTAGGGTTCCTGTTAACCTCCCCAGTACAATGTAATTGTTGGCTGACCCATAGGAGATTTGTCAATTACCATTAATCATCAGAATTATATTCTTCGCGGATGAAATAATTTATTATTAAAATTGTTTATTTGTAACAATTCAATATATTATATATATATATATATATATATATATATATATATATATATATATATATATATATATATATATATGAATATATATGATTATGAGGAATTTAGGCTGGTCATGAACGTTTCAGTCGTTTTAAGTATCTAGGTGTATCTATGTATTAATTCTTTCGGGAGTTTGTATTTTGGATAATAAATGTGACATTCCTTTCTGTGTGTATTAATTTATTAAATTTGAAAAAAATATGCGAAACCAATCATATCAGTGATTGATAGTTGATGTGGTATAGGATTGGCTATATCCACAATTGATGATCCCCGACTATTTTTTACAAGTAACTCTTTTTATTTTCATCCTGATGGAAGAAATTCAAAACCAGCTGGTCCAACTGCAACAGCAAAATCAGGATTTGCAGGTACTACTCCAACAACAACTGAATCAAGATCAACCAGCACCGGCACCACCAGTACCAGAAGCGCACGTAAATGGAATTTCTGTAAAGCTACCGCTCTTCTGGAGAGACAGGGGCCGTATTCTCGACACTTCGTAATCGCCAAGGTCGTGCGCGTTCGTACGCATAACGAACGAAATTCGTAAAACGGTATTCTCGACACTTCGCATTGTTACGAATTCGTGGAATCGCCTTCGTGTTCAAAGCGAGTGGGTAAAAGCATTCGTCACACCGGTTGTCGAGTTTATTTGTGCCTTGTCTTTTGAAAGTGACGTGTAATTAGTTGTTGTAATAGTGCGAATTGTTGTAATATTGATTAATAATGGACGAGTTAGTAAATTTATTCTTAATTGAAGAGTTAGATAATGAAGAATATGTTGATGAGGTGGAAAACAGGGCTGTGGAAAATCCTGTAGATGTTTTATCAGACACACAATTCAAAAAACTATTTAGAGTTGATAAAACACTTTTTCAATATATTTTGGGTATGGTAACACCGTTTATGAAACCAAAGAAGAGGCCCACCGATATTGATATTTCTTTGAAGGTATGAATCAAATTTTTTGCTTATGGATATTGTTCAAATATTTATATAAAATTAATTTCTGTAATTTTATGTATCATTTTATATAAGTTTTTTTTTTGCAGATATTAACAGCATTGCGATTTTTTGCTTCTGGTAGCTACCAGTTAGACATTGGTTCCAATGTAAATTTTAATTTATCACAATCATCTGTGAGTAGATGTGTGAGAGAATTTGTAGACGCGTTAAATAGGCCAGAAATTTTCCAACAATGGGTTAAATTTCCCGAAAATATTCCTGAATTAAATGCAGTAAGACGAAGGTTGTTCTTATTTTTATATCCATATAAATTTTATATTTATTGAATTCTTTTTCATTGTACAGATTTTTTGAGAAATATGAATTTCCTGGCATCATTGGGTGCATAGATTGCACACACATAGCAATATTCCCACCTAATAATGAAGATCCTCAGTACCCGGAACATGTCTATGTGAACCGCAAAGGTTACCATTCTATAAATGTGCAGCTGGTGAGAAAAATATAAAAAAAAGTTATTTATTATACAAGACGATGGTACTTTATCGACAAGTGGAAGGTGATCTATCTTTCACGAGTCGATAGACTCTTTATCGTCGTGTATAATATATTTTTTTTACGTCTGTTAAAAAAATACACTTTTTTCATTAAAATGGGTTTATAAAGTACGTCTTTTTTTAATACATGGAAGTGTGAAAAAAGTGCACTTTTTTAACGCTGTGGCGTGAAATAATGAAACGATACGGCACTTTTTTCACACTTTTATTGCAGACGTAAACAAAAAAACTCGAGTAAAAAGTGTCTATTTTCACTCATAGGAATTGATGAACTCGCCTACGGCTCGTTTGGTCAAACTTTCCTATTCGTGAAATAAGACTTTTTAATCTTGTTGCATAAATAACTAATTTTATTTCGTACCTGATATTAAATAATAATTAATCATTCATTTCGATATTAAAATGTTAAACTTACTATCACTTACTTTACGCGAGTTTATCAAAATTATAAATTACAATTTTTCTTTACATTATGCATTATTATTTTTATGTCATACTGGTTTCTAAAGCAACGTTTTTTGAACGATTCATAAAACAAAAAGTGAAACATTAAAGTCCTAGAACTTTAAAATATAATTTTAAAGTTCTAGGACTTTAAAATTTTACCTTCATACTGAATCTTTTATTTATGCGGCATTACATTGTGCTTCACCTCAGCAGGTTCATCCAAAATATCTCCATGAATGTATTTTTCATAAATTCTAGCGAATTAGAATGTTAATGAAACCAAAAAAATTCAATTCAATCTGTCAATCTGTTAAAATTTTGCTAGCTTAGCGTACTTATACAAAACCGATACTTCTACGAATTGCTGCATATTTCTTTTAAAAATTTAATAACAAGAAATTAGTGAGACATAAAATTATGTATTTACCTAGACAAAAAGTGTCTTTAAGGTACTCACAAGCAGGGACGTAGCCAGGGGTGGGCCAGGGTGGGCCAGGCCCACCCTGCAAAAACTCTGGCCCACCCATTTAAAAGTCAAATGAGAGAAAACAGTTCACGCACATTATTTGAACTGCATTTCTCATTCCAAAACAATAATGGCATTTATGGTAAAGAAACAGTAATATTATTTTATTCACAATCATTATAGTTATATGTCGATTCCTAACCTTTTAGAGGTTGGGAAATACGTCATTCCTAACTGCAATGACAACCTCTTGGGTGGGAAATAATATATTTCACTTCCACCCCGCGGGTTGGAAATGTTTATGTAGGGGTTGCCCGTTAACCTAGCAAAATTATTATAGATCCATATAATAAATTATGTTTTTACTTTAATTTATGAGTAAGTACATATTAAATTATATGTATAAGTATTATTTTTATTTTTTAAACACATTTTTACAGAAACGGCTTCATTTATTTATCGAATTTCAAAATGCCAAAAAGAAAGTGTGTTTATAAAGAAAACGAATATAAAAAAGAAATGGGAAAACATGCAGCTTCACATCCCTTGAAAAATTGTAACTTTCAATTATAAGGCATTTGACCTTGAATGAAAAAAAAATTTCGCCTGCGGCGCTTATTCTTCTGGATACCTCGCCTCATCAAAGTTTTGGTACATAAACCGCCACTGGTTTTACAATCCATTAAAAAATGTCCCAGTTTTGCAATTTATAAATCTGGTCACCCTAAGTACAAAACTTTTCTTAGTGGCCCACCTAAAAAAATTTTGGCCCACCGCTGGCCCACCCTACAAAAATATCCTGGCTACGTCCCTTCTCACAAGTAATTACAACTTGCTTATACCTTAAAGATTTGCTGTTCGTCCTAGATACATAAAATACAAAGTGTAAATATTTTATTTTTTATTTTAGCGTATGGATATAAATAAGTGTAGATAAAAATTACTTTATCTACGATAGTGCGTAAAATTGATGTTTAGTTGTTAGTTTTAAGTTTGTAAAACCAGGCTACATATTTTGTTATCAAGGCAAACTTCTTATTTAATATTGTGATCTTAATTCATAAATAAATGTATTTTTTATATTTATTGGGTTATTAAATTCTATCGTAGATAAAATTTTGTACGATACACATACGTAAAGCATCTTTAGTCACTCAAGGGTCATAAAAACTTCGCTGCGCTCGTGTTTGAATTCTGACCCATTCGTGACTAAGGACTAGCTTTGCGAACTTGTATCGTAAATAACTATTATCTACACTTTAAATTTTTATCTACTGTTGATGTTAAGTTGTTCAACAAAAAATGAACACACAAAGCCTACTTTTAACATCAGGTACAAAATGAACTATATTTACAAATTTTCTTATTAATATCCTTTATTTATTAATTAGATATGCGACGCTGACTTAAAATTTTTGAGTGTTAATGCTCGATTTCCGGGAAGTTCACACGACTCCTTTATTTGGAACACCTCAAATGTTCGGCATGCTATCCAAACCTTGCACCAAAACGAACATACTGACTATTTTTTATTAGGTACTAGTAATATAAAGATATATCACATGGAACAAAAAATACATTGACACAATTTTTTAGGAGACTCGGGATATCCGTTGAGAACGTATTTATTAACTCCAATAATGCCTGAACCTGCGCCTGGCACTCCTGAATATCGCTACAATAATAAACATAAACAAATCAGAAGCATTATAGAACGGTGTAACGGGGTATTAAAAATGCGATTTAGGTGCCTTTTTAAACATAGAGTTTTGCATTACAAGCCAGAAACTGCATGCAAGATTAAAACGCTTGTGTAATTTTGCATAATATGTGCATTGATTATAATTTAGATATTCCAGAAAATATTGACGAAGAAGAAGTGCAGGATTTTGGTAAGTAAACAATTGAAATTATATTGCAAAAGTTGTTAATAATATTTTGTTTATGTATAGGTATATTGAACGATGATGCTGTAGAAGAAAATGATGTAGGACATGTGAATCCAGAACTAACACAAGGAATACTAGCACGAAGAAGAATTATTAGACAAATCTTTGTTTAATTCGATGTAAAATAATTTTACAATGAATGTATAAATATTAAAAAAATAAAGTAAATTAAACTCATAAAGAAAAAAACAATAAATAACATTCTGTCAAACCTAATTATGGTAATATATTAAAAAATAGCACAGAAAACTTATAAATTAAAATAATTGCACAACATTTATAAATAGTATAGATAATTTATACAAGTCAATCAGTTTATGTATTTATGATTTTCTCTATTTTACTATCAATACCTTGAAAATTATATTTACGTTTTTTAAAATTTGGTTTTTTTCTCGCTTAATTTGATTTCTTTCTCTTAATATTTCTAACTTTTCCTTATAATAATTCTCCTTAATATCTATTTTTTTATGCAAAGTATTCTGTTAATTTTCTACTGTGATTTCCGTTTTCCTCAACCTTGTTATGGGGCGTCTTGGAATTTTGCGTAAGTGTGGAATTTCCTTCACTTCATTAGATGTTTTCATTATGTTGCCTGTTGCTGTTGCATACATTTGATTATCACCATTATTTGTTACTGTAGTATCCTCAGGTTCCAAAAAATTATGGAGGCCTAGACGTCCAATCTCTATATGACTCCATAGAGAAAATAATACTAAAATCTGCAAACGAAATCCAAAATGATAAGAAATCAATAAAATCGAATTTCGAAGAAGATACCACAAAATTAATTAAACAAAGGATCACACTAGAGAAGATAAAACATAAAACCCCACAACAGAAAATACAATTGGCTGAAACAAGAAAACTTATCAGGAAAAACATAAGAAGGGATATAAGGGCTAAAGAAGAAAGATTAGTAGAAGAGCTCCCAAATAATCACTTTTCCACAAAAAAATTGTTAAAGGAACTCTCAAGAGGTGTTCAGTGGATCCCTAAACTCAAAGAAGGTGGAAAAACAAGAAACGATATACTTGAATCGGCAACTCTGTTCTATGAAAAACTTTACTCATCAGATCCTCCAGCCAACCAACTTATCTCGAACCCAAATACATGTAATTCGAGTGTACCATCCTTTTTACCAGAAGAACTAGCAAAGGCAATTGGCGAACTAAAAGCAGGGAAAACACCAGGGGAGGATAAAATATTAAATGAATTAATAAAAGTAGGAAAGGAAGAATTGCTCGAACCACTAACTTTACTTTGTAACAAAATTCTTAAATATGAAAAAATACCACAACAATGGAAAAACAGTCATATAATACTACTGTATAAAAAAGGTGCAAAAGATGACATCGAGAACTATAGACCCATAAGCCTAACTTCCATAATCTACAAACTATTCGCCAAACTCATACAACAGAGAACTAAAACGACTTTAGAAGAATATCAACCGGAGGAACAAGCCGGCTTTCGTAAAAATCGTTCTACGATTAATAATCTACATATAATAAATCAACTTTTAGAAAAATCACACAATTATAAACTCAAGTTATATATTGCGTTCATAGACTTTAGAAAAGCATTTGACTCCATAAACCATCAAAGTATTACACAAGCACTTACAGATGCAAATGTTGACGGAAAATACATACGAATAATTCATAATATCTATGAAAATAGTACGGGTCAAATCAAATTAGAAAAATTGGGCCGCACATTCTTAATATTGAAAGGCGTCAAACAGGGAGACCCACTGTCCCCGGACATCTTCAACTGCGTGCTTCATTACGCAATGAAAAACTTAGATTGGGAAAATAAGCACGGAATAAAAAAAAAAAAAAAAAAAAAATCAATGGAAAAAACCTATCAAACCTAAGATTTGCCGATGATATAGTTATATTTGCAGATAGACCAGAAAAATTGCAAGAACAACTCAATGAACTAAATTTGAACTGCAAAATGGTAGGCCTAAACATGAACCTACAAAAAACAAGAATAATGACGAACGATCAAAAAACACCTATTACGTTAGAAAATACAAATGTAGAATACGTAGAAGAGTACATATACCTGGGACAGTTAATTTCTTTCCATAATAGACTGAATAAAGAAATCGACAGAAGAACGACACAAACATGGAAAAAATACTGGTCCCTTAAGTCTATATTCAAAAATAGAAAAGTGAACATGCATACAAAGAGAAAAATCTTCGACACATGTGTTAGTCCTACGATAACATATGGTTCACAAACCTGGGCATTGACGAACGCCCAAGAAAATAAAATAAAAGTCTTGCAAAACAGAATACTACGCAGCATTTTAAATGTAACCTGGAGAGACAAACTACACACGCAAGAATTATACGCGAGAACAAAAATAGCAGAAGTTACGTCAACCATTAGGTCTCTAAAATGGAGTTGGGCAGGTCACATATTGAGACAAGAATCTGGATGGTGTCGCGAGATCACCGAGTGGACACCACTAGACAGAAAAAGAAGAAGAGGGCGCAGTAAAAAGAAATGGCATAATGATTTCAAAGCTATTGCAGGTAACTCATGGTCCACTAAAGCAAGAGATCGTACTACCTGGAATCAATTGGGGGAGACCTTCGTCCAAGGGGCATCCGTTCTCATTACCAGTTAAGAAGATTAGACTCAACTCAAAAATTTAAACTAATGTTTAATTGTACCAATTTGTAATATATTATCAATACTTTATACATACTGTCAAAGTTTATATACTAAATATCATGTAATTTTACTAATCTATAAAATCAATGTAAGTTAAATGGGAAAATGAAATGGAAATAAAGGTTATAATAATAATAATAATATATCACTAGTTAATGCATCGTTAGTGCTTTCTAATGAACCCAACAGTTTCGTTCGTGCTATAACCATACACTAGAAATTAAGAAAAAACTCTGGGTGGGCCAACTTCAAATTAAATTTTAAGATTTAATTCATATGTAACATATCACTAGTTAGTGCATCGTTAGTGCTTTCTAATGAACCCAACAGTTTCGTTCGTGCTATTACCATACACTAGAAATTCAGAAAAAACTCTGGGTGGGCCAACTTCAATTTAAATTTTATGATTTAATTCATATGTAACATATCACTAGTTAATGCATCGTTAGTGCTTTCTAATGCACCCAACAGTTTCGTTCGTGCTATTACCATACACTAGAAATTAAGAAAAAACTCTGGGTGGGCCAACTTCAAATTAAATTTTAAGATTTAATTCATATGTAACATATCACTAGTTAGTGCATCGTTAGTGCTTTCTAATGAACCCAACAGTTTCGTTCGTGCTATTACCATACACTAGAAATTAAGAAAAAACTCTGGGTGGGCCAACTTCAAGTTAAATTTTATGATTTAATTCATATGTAACATATCACTAGTTAGTTAATGCATCGTTAGTGCTTTCTAATGCACCCAACAGTTTCGTTCGTGCTATTACCATACACTAGAAATTAAGAAAAAACTCATGGGTGGGCCAACTTCAAATAAAATTTTAAGATTTAATTCATATGTAATATATCACTAGTTAGTGCATCGGTAGTGCTTTAATGAACCCAACAGTGTCGTTCGTGCTATTACCATACACTAGAAATTAAGAAAAATCTTTGAATGGGCCAACTTCAAATTAAATTTTGAGATTTAATTAACATGTACCTTATCATTAGTTAGTGCATCGTTATTGCTTTCTAATGAACCGAACAGTTACGTTCGTACTATTAAGAATTTATACATATACCTACCTCTCTTTCTTTCTTTATCATTGTCTGTCTTTCCTTATTTTTCTTTCGTGCGCTCTCTCACTTTCTCCTTTTTCACAGACCCACACATACGCGCACGTACGCACACATAGACCAGGGCATGCCCGCTCTCTCACACACACACACACACACACACACACACACACATACTCCATTTTTTTACTATCTCATCATCTCACACACTCCCTCATACTCTTGATCCTGATAATTCAGGAACGAAAGATTCAAGATGAAAAATCTAAACATGTTGCACAACTTCAGAAGAAATGCCTCATTCGATAGCTAAATGGTTACAGTCAATCAAAAAACTTAGGAGTTAGTTTTAAAGACAAAGTATTTTTAGTGTTTATTGATTTATAATACATATAAAAGTGAAAACTTGATTGCTATGCAAATCTACACGGTTTTACATATCTATACCAAATTTTGTAGAGATGTTTTAATCATACCTTTCTGCTGTCAGTCAATCATTTGCATTAAAAAAACAATATTTCCGACAAATTTTAGATATAAATAAATGATTTTCTGTTAATTTTTTGTGTTTCCTGTAAATTTCTGCCGAATTCATAACCAAATGAAAGTTTTGATATTTTGGAAGAATTGTGAAAAATTCGCAACGCGCGATATCTTAAATGTATTAAATAAAACGGTTTTCAGATTTGAAAATGAGTTAATTTATATCTTAAACCCCGAAGAGCACGAAATCGAAATATTGACCGAATTTTACCCTCAATTTTTTTAGCTAAAAATGTACAATTTTTGAACCCGGGTTTGAGGAGTTTTTTAACCGGTAATTAAAGCACTTTTCTAACGGAAATATACAAATTAACCATATCTCAAGGTATAATAAATACATATAGTTATAGAGGCAAATATTTTGAAATGCATTAATTGCAATGATGTTACTTCAAAGTTTGCTGAATAAAATTTTTATGGCGTGAACATATAATTTATACGTATACATGCACACACGCACAAACAAACTCGAGTAAACATTTACAACATATACACACACGTATGGTCGTTCCGTATCAACCGATTTACGTTATCAATTTGCGAACAATATGAAAAACTAAAAATTCCCAAAGGTTTAAAATGTTTTCGATGTAAATCTTTTAAATAATTTTTTCTTTTATGTTCCTGTTGGTAAGACTTACGATTGATAATTTGACTATATGTTTACATTATATAGAAATCGGTATCTTGAAATAAAGAAGATTTTGTGAAATTTTCGTATTAATTTGAGTACTTAAACCATGCCGAAGGCGTTATCTATCAGAAAAAGAAAAACAATAATGGTCCTTTTTACCGCAACATTGTATAAAAGAGGCAATTTTTATAGCACATAATCGTTATACATATTATTATATCTATATAAGGTGCAGTGGTATAATTAGAACTCTTGGGTCCCTATGCGAAATATTTTCTAGGTCCCCACTCCCCACTGCTTAACACTCTATGAAAACAATTAAAAACAAAACAATTTTTACAATATACTGTGAGAATAATTATAATCTCTCTTTTCCATACTTGTCATTTGCATTATTGTAATCAATTTTTATATCCCGTTACCCTAGGTAAGGGAGGTATAGGTAGGGATCGTGTTAGAAATTACATATCGAGATTTTGCTAAATAAGGATGTTTTAATGTCCGTAGAATCCGATTTTAACATTTTCACGATGATGTGTGTGTGTGTGTGTGTGTGTGTGTGTGTGTGTGTGCGTGTGCGTGTGCGCGTGCTTGCTTGCGTGCGTGCGTGTGTGTATGTGTGTGGATCCTCTACGTTTTATATCAAATACAAACATGTTAAAAGTCATATTGTGTATTACACATATAAATAAGACATAAAATAGTATGATAGATTAACAGCGGTAATAATTAATAATTTCCTATTTCCAGATTAGGTATTCCGAGAATATCTCTTAAACCTGTGTTAAAATGACGTTTATGGAGAGTTTATTCTAGAGTTAAGTCTTATTCCATGTTTATTGTTATTGTTATACATTTGTGGATTAAACTCGTGATAAACTAGGAATAGGTATTCCTGTGTTAAAAAAGAAGCTATTCTGAACTTAACCCTTGTTTATTATTACCGCTGTAAATCTTTGTTTCTTTTATCACAAAATCCAAAATAGATTGATTTTATTGTAAATTTATAAACACTAAAATTACATATCTATAAAACCAAGTACTGCTAGGTTTTTTAACTGGCTGTAACGGTTCCTTCTAAAGTTATGCAACACGTTTAGATTTTTCATCTTTAATGTTTCGTTCCTGAATTATCCGGATCAAGATCAAAAGTATGCCAGAGTATGTGAGAAACGGGAAGAGATAATGAGTAAAAAAATTACGCGTGTGTGTGTGTGAAAGAGAGAAATCGGGTGGGCGTGCGTGCGCGTATGTGTGGGCGTATGTGTGTGTGTGTGTGAGAGAGAGAGAGAGAAATAAAAATAGAAAAAAAGATAAAGAGAGAAAGTGAGAAAGCACACGAATGAAAAGTAAGAAAATATGGAGAATGATAAAGAAAGAGAGAGCTGTATGTATAAATTCCAGTGTAAGGTAATAGTACGACCAAAACTGGTGGATTCATTAGAAAGCACTAACGATGCACTAACTAGTGATATATTACATATGAATTAAATCTTAAAATTTAATTTGAAGTTGGCCCACCCAGAGTTTTTTCTTAATTTCTAGTGTATGATAATAGCACGAACGAAACTGTTGGGTTCATTAGAAAGCACTAACGATGCACTAACTAGTGATATGTTACATATGAATTTAATTTTAAAATTTAATTTGAAGTTGGCCCACCCCTAATTTTTATAATTTACTCAATCATGCGATGTACACTAACGTTCATCTATAGTGCACTAAACAGCACTAACGATGCACTTACTAATAAGACAAATAAGAACGTTGGTGCTAGATTGGGCGGGGCTAACTTCACGTCAGTTCTTTATCCGGCTCAACACCAGTCCAGGACAACCTCCTTCGCACCCTGTGGCTTCAGCGTCCTCCACCTCACAATCAGGCCATTTTGTAAACTCAAAGTGATTTGACACTTGACAGGTTAGCAATCATTTCTGACAAGATCATGGAAGTCCAACCAACAGTCTTCCCTTCTCTTCAATCTTCTTCTGCAGTTAATGCTACGGTAGCACCATCAGGTAACACAGATTTAATCAATCAACGTCTAGATGACATCTGCCGTCAGCTCGTCACTATACGCACGCATATTAAAAGTATGCAGCAACAAAGATACAGATCTCGAAGCCAAATTAATAATAATAAAACCCAACCGTGTAGTTCTTCAGACAGTCCTTCAATGGACAAAATATGTTGGTACCACAACCGTTTTGGTGACAAAGCAAAGAATTGTATCCACCCCTGCTCTTTCAAGTCAACAAACTTACCCGGCAGCCAATAGTGGCGGCATCTGTCTGCCCAGACTCAAGAAACCATCTTTTTACGACCGTACCACCAAATTCAAATTTTTAATTGACACTGGTTCAGATTTATGCAGCTTTCCTCGACATCTTGTCAAAGACCGAAGACAACGCGTAAACTACGAATTGAAGGCCGCGAATAATGTAACACTTCAGTTGGACATTGGTGGTGGTAGTTGACGGCACAGTTCCCATCATCGGTACAGATTTCTTGGCTCACTATAATCTCCTTCCTAATTGCCGCAACCAGCGCCTAATAGATGGCACGACCGGCCTCACAGTTCCTTGCCAAACAGTCTGCTCTTCTCAACCGTGTATAAAGACAATTAACAAAAACTCATTATTTCATGCTATACTGACAGAATTCCCAGAACTAATTCAACCTGCCGGGACGATTCTGAAGTATGTCATGCTACACTTCATTTTATTAAGACAACGCCAGGGCCTCCTGCCTACTCGCTCCAGATCGCCTGATAATCGCCAAGGCTGAGTTTGAATCAATGAAGTGAAGGAATAACTCGCCGCTCAGACGGACCGTGGGCTTCTCCCCTCCATATGGCCCCGAAAAAGATAGAGATTGACGGCCTTGTAGAGATTACCGTGCCTTGAACGCCCGAATTATCCCAGAAAAGTATCCTGTTCGTCATATCCACGACTTCGCATATCGACTTCGAGGATGTACTACATTTTCTGTCCTTGATATGGTTAAAGCTTACACTCAAATTCCAGTAAAACCAGAAGACATACCCAAAACAGCTATCACCACTCCCTTTTGACTTTTTGAATTTGCTTTTATGTCCTTCGGCCTAAGAAACGCTGGTGAAACTTTTCAATGCTTCATTGACGAGGTCGTTTCAGGTTTAGACTTCTGTTTCACTTACGTCGATGATATTTTAATATTTTCTTCAAATGTTGACGAGCACAAGACTCATCTTCGCACTCTATTTACACGACTTAATAATTATGGAATTCTAGTAAACGTGAACAAGAGCGTTCTAGGATCTTCAAATGTACATTTATTGGGCTATGAAATCTCTGCTGCAAGAACCCAACCCATACCTGAACGCATCGCCGCTCTTCAGGATTTCCCGCCCCCTTCATTTGCAAAAGGCGTCCATCGATTCTTGAGTATGCTAAATTTTTACAGGCGTTTGATCCCTTCTGCGGCTCAGAATTAAGCACAGCTCAATGCCGTCCTTTTCGGAATTTGCAGAAACCAATCTATATCATGGACCCCAGACCTGGAGCAAGCTTTTACTGGTTGCAAAGAAAGCCTGTCCAAAGCTACCCTACTGAATCATTCCAAACCAAATGCACACTTAGGTCTCTTGACAGACGCATCTAATGTCGCTATTGGTGAGCCCTGCAGCAGTTAGCGGACAATACATGATAACCACTAGCATTCTTTTCCAAGAAGCAAACACCACGTCAGATGGAATGGCTAACCTACTACAGAGAACTATTCGCTGTCTACTCCGCCGTTCAAGACTTCCGACACATCTTAGAGGCCCAGCACTGCACAATCTGTACAGACCACAAACCACTAACCTACGCATTCCTGCAACATCGTGAAAAACTTCCTACTGTCCAACTAAATCAACTTTCCTTCATTTCGCAATTCACAACAGACATAAAACATGTCAATTGTTCAGACAACATAGTCATAGATGCCTTTTCTCGAGTCGATGCACTCACAGATGTATCTTGAATCAATTTTCAAGAACTTGCACGCTCCCAAGAAGATGATGCTGAACTTCGCGAATTATTGATCAACGACTCAGCCCTTCAACTCCAGCGTGTAAAAGCCTGGCACTAACATAAAACTCTACTGCGACACAGCTTCAGCATCTCCTCGACCTTATGTTCCTGCACCCATGTGACGCCAACTATTTGACTGTTTACATGGACTCAGTCATCCTGGAATCAAGGCATCGTCTCAAGTTGTATCACAACGTTTCGTTTGGCCACAAGTACAGAAAGACTGCGCACTTGGGCCCGCTCCTGTCATTACTGTCAAAAATAAAAATATAAAGCAAATGGAGAGTTAGAAAGAAAAAAAGCAGAACTCGTGGCAAGGGGCTTTGCACAGCGTCGTGGTATACATTTTATACAAACTTTCGCTCCTATTGCAAAATTAAGCTCGATTAGATTATTATTAGCTACTGCAGTGGAAGAAAATCTAATCTTAAATCAAATTGACGTATCAACAGCATTTTTAAATGGTGATATAAACGAAGAAATCTAGATAAAGAAACCTAAAAATCTCGAAAAATATTTACAAGATGTAATATTTGACGAAAATGAAGATTCCGAATTAAATTTGAAAGCAAGAAAAATGTTAAAAGATTTAAGAAGTAGTAAAGAAAAGGTTTGTTTATTGAGAAAGGCACTATATGGCTTAAAACAAGCTGGCCGTCAATGGTTTTTAAAATTGAATGACTCCTTAAAGAAACAAGGATTTAAATCTTCTCATGCAGATACTTGTATTTATACACTTGAGTTATGAGCTGTGTGAGTGCACCACTTGATTTTATGTGTGTCCCAAGCAAACCTTGACATAGGCGTGTAACCCTTTATAGGATAGTGGTTCATATTTCAACTATACTCTATTTTTAAACTAGGAGGAGTAGGTACGAAAGTCTGATTTACACTATAGAAAGTTACCAGAAAAAGTTACTAGATTTTTTTTCGCGCGAAATACAAAAATTCCGTACACATCAATATTGTATACTTCGCATGGAACTTATTTTAAAATAAAACTGACATTATAGGCTCTTATTTTTCACGCCGTATATTTGATTATGTGAATAAAGATAATATGTAATCTAAATAAACACTCTTACTTGATTTATGTCTATATTTTTTAATTGAACATAGCGATAAAATGCACAAAATCTATATATATAATTTATTATTTAAAAATTTATACCATAGAATACAATACCAAAGGAACAAAATACAAAAAATATTACATTTAATTCGTTTAAAATTGAACATAAATTGAAACTGTGTATTATAATATCAATAAGGGGAAATTTTGTGCACAGACATTAACAATCTTCATCAGAAGAACTCTCCGATGAGCTGGAATCACAAATAATATCGATACAATCAATATTATTAGTTCTTAAAAGAACTGATTTATTTTAAAGTCACAGAAATGCGAAAAACCAAAACAGAAAAAGATAACCTCCAAACGAATGACAGCTAATACATCAAATGTAAAATATTTGTGCAGTGTAAACCTGACGAAGCACTAGCCAATCAGAAGCGTCAGTTTCGGCGCTTAAAATTTAAAGTACTCCTCTTAGTTTAAAAACAGGATATAAGAGAAAAAAAAAATCCGTAAGAGATAGAAAGCTAAAAAACTACCACATGCATTAAAAGTACATGCAGAAAACGATACTGGTTGAATTTCCAACCAGAAAGGTTCCCGCTCCAAGTTATAGACAAAGTGGTTGTTATATCAACCACTATCAGTTTAGGTATGATACCGTAAAAGCACTTGTTGCGCGCGTGAAATTATGTTTAAATGAATTAATGTAAATCCAGTGAATTAAATAAATCAGGTAAGCACAGTACATTTAGCAGTTTTTATTAATATATTAGATTTCAAACTATAAATTTGCGCTAAGATGTTATTAGCTTGTAAATATAAATTAACCTCAAATCTCAAATCATGTAGTCTAAGCACGTGTTTTGTTTGATATTGTTATAGTATGAACGCTTCAATAAGTTTTCAAGAACTTGAAAGTATATCCGCGGAGGAGTTATTCGATTTTGTCGAAGGAATGCCTGAACAGCAAGCAGAATTGTCTGATTTTGGAGGAGATTCTGATGCAGAAGATGGATATCAAAATCTTTCGTTTGTATCAATTGAAGCTGGTACAAGTAAAAGTCAGTTTCATGATTATGATAGCGATGATTCAATAAAAGACCCCGATTTCAATCCCGTTACAAAAGGAAAACCTAATTTTTCAGTATTGTCGTCTTCTGACTCCGAAGATAATGAGCCTTTAGTAAATTTTCTTCATACAAACCCTGAAAAACAGCCTATATATGAGAATATTGAATGGTCAAAAAAATTGTAATTCTCCAAATAAATTTACAACATATACATTTACTGAACCCTTTGGTTCAAAAATACCTGTAAAATTAGAGTCTCCAAGTGCTATATTTACATCCCGTTTTCATAACACCCTTATGCAAACAATAATAGTACAATCCAACTTGTATGCAAACCAGAATGGAATTGCTTTAGAGTTGTCTCTCGAAGAACTGAAGGCTTTTTTTGGAATTCTAATAATTATGGGGATGAATAAGCTTCCGAGCCTACGGCTATATGGGTCTAGCGATATAAATTTTCATAATTCCCTAATATCTGATATAATGACTTTGAAAAGATTTCTAAAACTGCTATGTTTTGTCCATGTAGCAGATAATAAGGTAGTAAAATGCCAAAAAAGGGTGAAGTAGATTATGACAAACTATTTAAAATTCGACCTGTTCTAACATCTTTACAAGATAGTTTCTCAAATGCCTTTTCCCCAAATAGAAATTTAGCAGTTGATGAAAGTATGGTTGCTTTCAAAGGAAGAACCACCCTGAAGCAATACATGCCAATGAAGCCAGTAAAACGAGGGTTCAAGGTTTGGGCATTAGCTGGCTTTTTGTTAAATTTTTCTGTTTATGAAGGCAAAAAATCTGATGTGGACACCACACGACTTCCTTGTACGATTATTAAACTATACATATTTTTTTAATAACTAAATTACAAAATATTAATTTTAACTTTAAAACGGTAAGATATATAGCGGCCATAATCTAACCCGGTTCTTTTTAAAGAGAGTTTGGGTTACAACAAAGAAATATTTGATTACAACAATGAATATAACTAATTTCACAATAAAAATATAATATTTGTTATTGTACGAATCATAAAATTGCACGTATTTAACGTAATTTGACATGAACAATTTTTTTTTTTTTTTGTCCTAATCCATAGCAAGCTTTATTACAAAAACAATATACAGTATACAATTTTTAAATTTACATATCTCGCTTATACAAAGGGCTAATTTAATAATACTTGATGTGCAGAAATTAATTCTCTAAATCTTTTATTTGAAGCATTTATTTCCAAAATCAAAATAAAATCATTTTATTCAAGAAAAACTGTTAACAACTTCATGTAATGTACCACTTCCGGTTAGCCTATTTTAACCAAAATCTATTATGTTATTTCGATTGACATAAAAGTCTTGTATACCAAACTTGAAAAGTTTTGGATTATATTTTAAAACAGTTTTTCATTAAAATCTATTAAAGGCTTCATGTAAAGTGACACTTCTGGAAATTGTGTAATAACCAGAAAGGGAGGTGCACAACTAGATGTTATAGGAGTCCTAAGTACAAAATTGCAACTTTCTACGACTTACCGTTTTTGAGTTATGCGAGATACGTACGTCCGTACGTACGTACATACAGACGTCACGACGAAATTAGTCAAAATGGATTCAGGGATGATCAAAATGGATATTTCCGCTGAAATCTGAAAACCGAAATTTTTCGCTATTACAATACTTCCTTTACTTACGTACAAGGAAGTAAAAAGACAGTGAAGAAACTGGCACCCTAGGAGAAAAAACAGTATTAGAACTATGTACAAATTATCGAAATAAAGGATACTGTATTTTTTTGATAATTTTTTTTACCAGTTTTCCACTGCTGATAAAGCTCTTAGAACACAATACTTTTGCTTGCGGTACTGTAAGAACTAACAGGAAATATTTCCCTGCCAGTCAGTTAGTATCAGATAAACTTTTGAACATGGGAGGATTTGATAGTTTGAGTAATGGTGACGTTACAGTAAGTAAATGGAAAGATTGCCGAAAAAGTGTGTTGTGGTAGCAAGCACTATTCATCAGGTGCAAGAAACTTCCACTGTGTTGAGAATGAATAAAAAAGGAGAAAGAGAAGTTGTTCAATGTCCGAAAAGTATAGCCGACTACAATGAACACATGGGTGGGTTGAATCTTTTTGATCAATTACATTCTAGCCACAACATATCATGGAAATCCCGCAGATGGTGGCTGAAATTATTTTATCATTTTCTTGATGCTGCAATAGTCAATTCTTATATATTATATAAAACAGAATTTGCTAAACTAAAGCCATGGGAGATACCAAAGAACCACTTAATTTTTAGAAGTATTTTAGCAAATCAACTCTGTGGTGAATATAATGGCAGAAAAACCAAAGGAGCTGCATTAGTTATAGCAAGAAACAAAATGAAGAAGTGTGATGAACGATCAATAAGTGTAGAAAATTCAGTTAGGTTGGCAAATGTGGGAGATCATTTGCCAGTCCACACAACGTGTTGAAGATGTGCAAGATGCAGCACTACAACAAATCCAAAAAGATCGAATATTCAATGTTCAAAGTGTGGCGTGGCCCTATGTGTTTCATGTTTTCCAGCATTTCACAATAAATAATATCCTTATATTTTGTCGTTTATATGTTTATTATATTATACTGTTCTTGCTAATGATTTATAATTCATATTTTGTTAAGTGGTTGATTTTTGAACCATTAAATATGTAATGTTACTTATTTTTAAATGGACAGTGGTCGATATATCAACCACGTCATATATCATATGTGAGTATAAATAAAAAAATCTGTTGTGGCCAGCACAATACCTTCCGTCAATCCTGTGTATAATGTATAAATTCCATACTTAATTTTTCTTGCAAAAGATTCTAAATTTCCAGTAAAATTATTTCATAAAAAAACTATTCAAATTCCACTTGACACTGACATCTTCTTCTTCTTTAACTTTTCGTTAGGGGTCACTATTTTTGCGTGTCGTTATCTTTCTGTTCCTTTTCTCTCAAGTCTTCCGCAATACAGTCCTTCCATCTTATCTTTGGTCTTCCTCTGTTTCTTCAACATCCTCTTACTAAACTATTCATTCTTGTTCCAATATAATTCTTCATTTCTCCTCATGACATATTCAAACAAATATAATCATATTTCTTGTATCTTTCTAGAAACTTGTAATAGTAGAGTTATTTTCTTACCGTATCTTTCCGTGTTTTCCCCAACATCTACTTCAACATCCTCATCTCTGCCATATTAATTTACTTTTTATTGATACTGACATCTGTCAATTTGAATTATATGAATATATTAAGTTTCCATGTTTAGCATAGCTGGCTGAATTTTAAATTTAATTTCTTTAAAATTCTTTAACTCTATATCTATTAAATATAAAGTATAAAATGCAATCAAATCGTATAGAGAATAATATATTATTTAAGTTATAATAATGTTAAATGTCAATAAATCAAATTTAACTGTTAAATCTTCAAATGAGGGTACTTCCGGTTTACCAATTATAACCAAAATCACTTGTTCTCCTGGATGTAAACTTGAGGAATACGAAAAAATTATAATTTTTGGAACCGTGGTATTGAAGTTATGGGATCCGGAACTTTAGTCACACACACACAGACACACATACATACAGACATCATCGTAAAAATGGTAATATCGTATTATAGGGACCCTAAAACATGCTTATACACTAAAAACTAATCATTGAATTTTTTGACCAAAGACAATACCTTCCTTACCTATAAGTGACGGAAGGTAAAAATCTGATGTGGACACCACACGACTTCTTTGTACAATTATTAAACTATACATATTTTTTTAATAACTAAATTACAAAATATTAATTTTAACTTCAAAACGGTAAGATATATAGCGACCATAATCTAACCCGGTTCTTTTTAAAGAGAGTTTTGATTACAACAAAGAAATATTTGATTACAACAATGAATATGAATAATTTCACAATAAAAATATAATATTTGTTATTGTACGAATCATAAAATTGCACGTATTTAACGTAATTTGGCATAATTTTTTTGTCCTAATCCATAGCAAGCTTTATAACAAAACCAAAAAAGTATATAATTTTTAAATTTACGTATCTCGCTTATACAAAGGGCTAATTTAATAATACTTGATGTGTTAGACGCAGAAATTAATTCTCTAAAACTTTTATTTGAAGCATTTATTTCTAACATCAAAATAAAATCATTTTATTCAAGAAAAACTGTTAACAACTTCAAGTAATGTACCACTTCCGGTTAGCCTATTTTAACCAAAATCTATTATGCTATTTCGATTGACATAAAAGTCATGTATACCAAATTTGAAAAGTTTTGGATTATATTTTAAAACATTTTTTTATTAAAATCTATTATAGGCTTCATGTAAAGTGCCACTTCTGGAAATTGTGTAATAACCAGAAAGGGAGATGCACAACTAGATGTTATAGCAGTTCTAAATACAAAATTTCAACTTTACCGTTTTTGAGTTATGCGAGATACGTACGTACGTACAGACGTCACGACGAAATTAGTCAAAATGGATTCAGGGATGATCAAAATGGATATTTCCGCTGAAATCTGAAAACCGAAATTTTTCGCGATTACAATACGTACTTCCTTTACTTACGTACAAGGAAGTAAAAATATTTTTGCTAAATATCTTGTCCTTATTCATAGATAAACCCATATTTATAAAAAAAAAATATTAAAATCATTGTCTTATTCTGCCCTACAAAGGGTTCATGGGAAAACAGTTTTTTGTAAATAAAAAGTGTCCGGCAGAAAATTAAGGCATGCTATTTAATATGATAATAGTACAATACCTCCTGTACCTTATTTAATAGTAATTACTTTATTATCATTGCATAAATTAAAGAAAACTATAAATAAATATCAATAAGTATTTGTTTCAAATTTTATTATGTAATATAAAAATATTTTTAAATGTCATTGTAGTTGAATGGTTAGCATGTCTGCCTGTGGAATAAAACAATTTTTGTAGGTTGGGGTTCAAACCTCCATCAAGCTAAACTTTTCATTTTATTTTTACTTCCTTGTACGTAAGTATAGAAAGTATTGTAATCGCGAAAAATTTCGGTTTTCAGATTTCAGCGGAAATATCCATTTTGATCATCCCTGAATCCATTTTGACTAATTTCGTCGTGACGACTGTACATACGTACGTTCGTATCTCGCATAACTCAAAAACGGTAAGCCGTAGAAAGTTGAAATTTTGTATTTAGGACTGCTATAACATCTAGTTGTGCACCTCCCTTTCTGGTTATTACACAATTTCCAGAAGTGGCACTTTACATGAAGCCTATAATAGATTTTAATGAAAAACTGTTTTAATGATCCAAAACTTTTCAAATTTGGTATACAAGACTTTTGTCAATCGAAATAACATAATAGATTTTGGTTAAAATAGGCTAACCGGAAGTGGTACATTACTTGAAGTTGTTAACAGTTTTTCTTTAATAAAATGATTTTATTTTGATTTTAGAAATAAATGCTTCAAATAAAAGTTTTATAGAATTAATTTCTGCGTCTATCACATCAAGTATTATTAAATTAGCTCTTTGTATAAGCGAGATATGTGAATTTAAAAATTATATACTTTTTTGTTTTTGTAATAAAGCTTACTATGGATTAGGACAAAAAAAAAAAAAATGTTCACGTCAAATTACGTTAAATACGTGCAATTTTATGATTCGTACAATAACAAATATTATATTTTTATTGTGAAATTAGTCATATTCATTGTTGTAATCAAATATTTTTTTGTTGTAATCAAAACTCTCTTTAAAATGAACCGGGTTAGATTAATGTTAATTTAAGAATGATAGTAGTGATAATGAATTATTTTTTGTTCTCTATCAAAATATTTCTCGGGCTTGGCTTAAGCCTGTCAATATTTTGTAATTTAATTATTAAAAAAATATGTATAGGTTAATAGGCGCACAAAGTCGTGTGGTGTCCACGTCACTCATGACATTAGTCAATATCATTAATTCAATTAAAAATATTGGCATGTATTTTTTTATGGTCGCCATATATCTTACCGTTTTGAAGTTAAAATTAATATTGTGTAATTTAGTTATTAAAAAAATATGTATAGTTTAATAATCGTACAAGGAAGTCGTGTGGTGTCCACGTCAGATTTTTTATTACATAATAAAATATTGAAACAAATATTTATTGACAGTAATTTATAATTTTCTTTAATTTATGCACTGATAATGCAGTATTTAGTATTAAATAACGTACAGGAGGTAATGTACTATTATCATGTTCAATTGCATGGCTTAATTTTCTGCCGGACACTTTTTATTTGCAAAAAACTGTTTTCCCATGTTAAACGCCTATGTCAAGGTTTGTTTGGGACACACGGTATATATTTACATATTAGAAAGTAAGTTATTAACGAAAACAGACTAATTACATATTATTTGATCTATTAAAACTAATACACCTGATCTAATCAATTTTAGCCCAATAATCCGCATTATACATAGGTTAAGACGTATGAAGATAAATTTTCTGCATGATTCATCGAGTAGAAATTTTAACCTCAAAAATAAAACGAATGTCAATTGATACTTTACAACTACCTATTAATATAATAGTACAATACGAGCAAAATAGTGTCACATCTGCAATAAAAATCTGATGTGGCCAGCACAATACTTTCCGTCAATCCTGTGTATTATATATAAATTCCATATATAAATTTTCTTGCAAAACATTCTAAATTTCCAATAAAACTATTTCATAAACAAACTATGCAAATGACATTTTACATTGACATCTTCCTCTTCTTCTTCTTTAGCTTTTCCCATTCGTTAGGGGTCGCTATTTTTTATTTTCTTCTTCCATTCATTTCTGTTTTGCGGATCGTCCTCATTCGTCTTCCGCAATACAGTCCTTTCATCTTATCTTTGGTCTTCCTCTGTTTCTTCCACCTTCTATTACTAAGATATTCATTCTTCTTCCAATATATTCTTCATCTCTCCTCATGACATATTCAAACTAATGTAATCGTTTGTCTTGTATCTATCTAGAAACTTTTAATACTTGAGTTATTTGCCTTATTCTTTCATTCCTTACCGTATCTTTCCATTTCTTCCCCAATATCTATCTCAACATCCTCATCTGTTGCTGTCCTATATTCCACTCAATGTTCCATGTCCAGGGTCCAGACATCCCAAAACTTTCAATCTGCCAACCCCTCGCACGGATGTTCTACAACGATCACCAGTATTTGTCATGTGTCGCCATGCAGAAATTATGTATCCTGACATTTTTATATAATAATAATAATAATAACGTTTATTTGTAATTCACAGAATAGTATTACAATAGGAGGTTGGTAGAATTTTTACAATGGATTTTGTTATTAATTTATGTACAATAAAAAACATAACATAGCAATATAGACATATAGTAGAGTTTTTTTTTTACAAAAAATTATATTTTGAAACAAAAATTTATAATTATTGGTTTAAAATGAATGCTCTAATTTGAAGGGCATTTACTACAAAATTATATATATTTAACAATTTATTGTTATCAATTTTTGCTAATATAGAAGTGGTAAAACCTTCTTCCGTAATATTTTGGAGGTACGATGACAAATAATGGTTCCGAAGGGCAGAGTATAATGGACATTGTACCATGAAGTGAAAAATATCTTCCTTTTCTTGTAGGTTGCAAAAGGTGCAGTTATCTTCGGCTCCAAGTTCATAGGGCTGTCCCTTGATATAAAGTCTCGGCTTCATGGTATTTGCTAAACGGATTTGACTCATAACTTTAGTGATGTTGATATTTACTGAAAAAGATAGATAATTTTCGTTAATTTGAATTAGTTCTTTGTAACAGATACTGTATGTAGATTGGATGATTCGGTTTTTGTCAGCATCTTTCAACATTTTTTTGTAGCGTTCAATCATAGTTTCTCGATGACTTTTTAAAATCACGCTGCTTTGTTTTTCCCAACTCCATTCATAGTTTATATTCGTTAACATGATTTTAAATTGTTGTACCCAGTTATATCTGATTTGTTCTGGGTTTAATTCACTTTTTTGTACTAATTTGTTGTAACACATTTTCGGAAATCGGTTGTTTCTCATTACCAATATTCTATACCACCAATCTATGGCTTTTGTGAAAATACGCAATTCCATATTTATTAATTGGCATTCATGTCGTACCATATAATTGGGAGTATTTCTTTGCCAGCTGAATAAACCTTTTAAATAACCTACTTGTGTTTTTTCGAGCATATTAATGTATCTGAAACTCCAGACTTCAGACGAATATAGCATAGTTGGTATAACAACTGATTCATAGAGTTTTTGTCTGGCATGCCATGAGTCCATCTTACATTTTGCCATTATTTGTTTTATGTTACCCACTGCAGAATTAGCTTTATTCGTGATATCTTTGGCTGCTTCTAGAAGTAATCCAGATGTTACAAATGGTATACCTAAGTACACATATTTTTGGGTTAATGAAATTATATTGCCTTGACATTTAAAACTTCGTGTTGACGTAGAGCTCCTACCCCTATGGAAATGAATAACTTTTGTTTTGTCAGCATTGATTGTTAGTAAGTTTTCTGTGCAATAACTTTCCAAAGCGTTGAGTTTTCTTTGGACGTCGATATGTGAATTTGCTAGAATAACAAGATCATCGGCGTAAAGAAGTGTTAGAATGTCTTGGTTTGTAGAGATAAAAACGCCTTCTAAATTACATTTTTCCCTAAAATATTTTTCCATATTTGCTTTATATAGAGAGAATAGTAAAGGACTAATTGAGTCTCCCTGTAAAACGCCTTTAGTAATATTTATGTATTTTGTAGCATTTTCTTGGACTTTTACTTTAAGTTGAGCTTGATCGTAAATGTTTTGTAGAACTCTAATAATTTTTGCGCTTACTCCTGTAGAGTACAATTTGTTCCACAGTAGTTCATGGTTAACAGAGTCGAAAGCTCCTTTAAAATCGACGAATATGGCGTACATGTTTTTATTTGATGACATTTGCAGTTGTACAATTGAATTTAATGTAAAGATATGATCAGTGCATGATCTACGGCGTCTGAAGCCTGCTTGCGATTCGGGTAGTATTTCGTAACTTTCGGACCAGGTGAGGAGTCTTTGGGCTAGTATCTGTGTTAATAGTTTTAATATTGTGCAGATTAGAGCTATTGGTCTATAATTACTTGGATTTCGTACATCTCCTTTTTTATATAACATTATTATATCTACTTTAGTGAGCACTGGTGGTATATTTTCTTCTTCAAATAAACTGTTTAGAAGTCTTAATAAAATAATGTTCCAGTTTTCAGGCAAGTTTTTCAAAACTTCATTTGGAATCAAGTCTACTCCTGGTGCTTTATTGGTTTTTAATTGTTTAATTGCATTGGTCATTTAATTTTTAGTGATTTTGTCATCCAAATAGGGCCGGGATGGTTCAAAGTATGCGAGTTTTTCTTGTGCATATGTTATAAATATTCCTGCATAATGTTCTTCCCACTGTTCAACATCTATTGGGTTTATTCTTCTTCCTTTCGTACTCAATGACCTGATCATTTTCCAGAATTATTGTGGGCTTGAAATGTTGTTAATTATAGATTTTTGCTTTTCATAATATTTTTTCTTTTTTGTTTCTGAAGAAGCTTATATTTTTCTTTTTCTATAAAATATGGTTTTAAATACTCTTCATTATGTTCACGTTTATATTTTCTATAAAATTTTCTTGCTAGTTTTTTTTGAAACATTACTTCTTTATCGAACCATGGTTTATCTTTACCTGTATTATGTGTGGTCTGTGGCTTTATGAGATCTACTTCCGCCACTATTTTCATTACGGACTGTATAAGGTAATCATAGAGATTTGTTTCTTCATTTATGTGAGTTGTCTCCCCTAGTAATTGTAGTTTTTGTTGAAATAATTGTTCTTTTTCTTTTTCCCATTTAATTCTATGTCTTTGATTAGTTTTGTTTTGGGGATTTTCTGTTCTGGCCTCGTTATTTTTGCTGGTGTTTTCCAGGGCGAGTGCAATTAGTAAATGTGCGGTAGGTAAAATGAAATCATCTACTGTGCAATCTTGTATATATTCAAATCCTTCTACATTAGTCCATATTAAGTCAATAACACTTTTCCCATTTTTATTTATAAATGTGAAGTTGGCCGGTTTATCGTTTACAGACCGCCCATTTAATACGTAGAAGCCACATGTTTCCATTATTTCCACAAGTTTTCTACCTCTTAAATTTATTTTCTTGTCTAAAGAAATACGATCAGGGTCTAGGTTACAATTTTCAAACAATATACTATCTCCTTGATTCATGTCGCCAATCCTGGCGTTAAAATCACCTCCAATAATACACATTACTCCATTATTTGAGTTTAGAATGTCATTAAGAGTATTTTCAAACATTTCGCTTATAACAATGTCGTCTTTTAATGGCGACATATAAACATTTCCAACTAACAGATTGTGTTCTAAATCAGTATTCATTTTAAGAAATATCCAGTATTCGTTTTTTTCTACAATTTTTATATTTGAATATGAATTTTTAACAAAGATGGCTAACCCGCCACTTGCTCTTCCCCTGCTTTTTTCTTTCATAGCGTATGACTCATAAATCATGTATTCTTTTAAAAATTGTAGTTTTAGATTGTCTTTGGATGTTTTCCATGTTTCTGTTAAGCAAATTATATTATGATTTTTTAGTTTATCTTGTTGTTCTTTATCCAAATTATATATTTTATTAATACCTTCCACATTCCAAAATAATATTTTATCTTTACATAATTTATTTGTTATTTTGTTGGTTTTGATTTTGGAGTATCTCGGTTTTTTGAATGGTATTTAGCTGCGTCTGTATTTTTAGTACTAGTACTTGTAGTTCTTGGACGTAACACATAGTTATCTAATGTATCTAATTTTGCTTTCATACGTGCGTTATTTATTTTAGTTTCAGTAGATGCAGATGTTTCACCAAAGTCCTCTTCACCAAATGTTGACATGTCTCTTAGATCCTGCTCTATCTTAGATATTTCAAGTGTTTCTACTTCTGGTATTTCTTCATTTTGCTGTTCTTCGGTGTTTTCCTGCAATTCTTCTCTATCTTTATTTTCTAATTGCTGCAGAGTGAATCCATTTCCATTGACGATCAGTTTGTTATATTTAATGTATACTTGTAGAACTTGCTCTTTAGCTTCTTTTAAATGTTTGCCCAACTTTTTCTTATTATCTAGTTCAAATTTCGTTAAGTCTTCATTTATATACACGTTTGTCTCAAATAGAGATGTTTTCTTTGCTTGTAGTATCTCATCTCTTTTTGTTATAGTTGTTAGTGTTAAAAGAATTGGTCTTGGTTTTTTCTCAATTTGTTTGCCAATTCTCGTAATTTGATCTATTTCTTCTATCTTTAAATCTATCTTCAATTTACCATTAATAAGTTTCAAAATTTGTTCTTTTAAAATTAATTTCGTTTCTTCTTTTCCTGCTTTAATTCCATGTACAATTAAATTTTTTGCTTTGATTTGTTTAGTTAAATAATCGATTTGTTTTTCCTGTTTTTCTATTTTCATTACTAATTGTTTATTTTCTGTTTTAATTTCTTTAATTTCATTTTCCAGTTTATTTACTTTAGCATTTGTTGCATTGATGGCAGATAAAAGTTCTTGCTTAGAGTTCTCGATATCTATTTGTGTGAGTTTTCTTGAGCTATCTATAGCCTTTATAATTGATTTTTCCAAATCCATATTTGTTTTAAATAAAATATATTTGGCAACACTGATTTTAATGTTTGTTTACGCACGGTCATGTGCACACTTTGTTTAATTATACTTGAAGGTTAAGTAGTTATGATTTAGTTAAAGTTGTAATATTTACTTACAGTACAATTTTGAGTCAACTTTTTACACTCACGGCTTTTAATAAGAACTGAACTGATTAAAGGTGATATGTAGATGAATTATTTATTATATTTAATTTAGTTTTAAACCTTTTTAAGTCTTGTGCAAATTTTACAGAAGTATACTTAATCAATGTTGCCAACCAACCTCATTTTTATATAAAGTTTTATGTAAATGTTTGATTATATTTCTTGTTTGTCTATGTTATGTATCATTTTGTATATTTTTCATTAGATATGTTTGTCCTGTAATTGGATTTTCTATAGGACAATAAATACATTATTATTATCTCTGCCACATTCATTTTCTTTTCAATGACACTGACATCTGTCAGAATTTTCATAATATAGTAGCTGTTCCATGGTTATACTATAGCTGGCTGATTTATAAAATTTAATATCTTTATTATTATTTAACTCTTTATCCATTGAATATGAAATATAAAATACAATCATTTCGTATAGATAATAGAATATTCTTTAATATTTAAGTGTTTTTTTCAAGAAAAATTGTTAAAATCTTCAAATGAGGGTACTTCCGGTTGCATATGGATGCAAGGAATAGGAATACGTAAGAATTGTAATTTTTGGAATTCTAGTATTGGAGATATCCCGGCCGAAATTGCGGCCACGCACACACACACATACACACACACACGCACACACACACACACACACACACACACACACACACACACACACACACACACACACACATACAAACATCATCGTAAAAATATTAAAATCGTATTGTAGAGACCCTAAAGCGTGTTTATTCAATTAAAACTCGCCACCGATTTTTTTGACCAAAGACAATACCTTGCTTACCTAGAGGTGACGGAAGGTAAAAACAATCTAAATTTTGACAAATGATAATTCTAAAATATTTAAGTTGGCATTCCTAACTTTTGTCAACCTAGGTCAGCAACAGCGCATTTCTGGACGATTTTTGGTTCTGTATATTGGACGGAGGTACGAAAAAATAATTTTCTTCCTCTGTTGTTAAAATGTAACATAACATACTGGTTTGTATGGTAATGTAGCGCCGTGCTGATAGAACGAGTCTAAACCTGTCCATGACGTAAGTAGCGCGCACCAGCTATATAAACAAACATGTGCGTTACGTAACAGGTATAGAGCCATATAAAAAGTGAAGCGGCCCTGTGCGAGTCTGTCTAGTCTACAACAGTCTGTTTTTGAAACGCGCAGTAAACATAAATATATAGTGATATAAATACAGTGTAATAAATATCGTGTTTGTGAGTGTGCACTCGTGCGTGCGTGAGACGATAATTTCGGCCGCGATAACTCCAATTCCACAAATTACGATTTTTTACATATTTCTCTTCCTCACACCCATGTGTAGACGTGATTATATTTTGGTTATAATTAGTCAATCGGAAGTACCCTCATTTCAAATTATTCTTAAAAAAAAATGCTGTTATCATTTTTTCACATTTAATGTTATTATGAATATTAAAGAATATTTTATTCTCTATAATTTGTGATTGCATTTTATACTTCAAATTCAATGGATATGGAGTTGAAAATTATAAAGAAATTAAATTTCACAAAGCAGCCAGTTATGCTATAACCAGCGCTGGGACCAGTACTGAAAACAGTACTAAATACTAATACTAAGTACTTACAAGAAAAGTATTTAAATAATAAGTAATAATTTAAGTACATTTTTTACCTACTTGGAATACCAATACTAAGTATTTTTTTTGGAACCAATAGGGAAGTTTAGCGTGATTGAAATTACATGTGAAATATTTTTTAATCGTAAATATATGAATAATTATAACTTAAAATGTAATTGAAACATAAAATTATGTACTTACCCATTTATTTATAATTAATTTTTTATCATCGAACTTTTGTGACATCCCAAATGCTTATGCGCATGCCTAGAAAGGGTGTTGAGACCTGACTTTTTAAACGTATACACACAGCTGGCTAGTTCACGTGGATTTGTTTACGTTATCGCGGAGTGAGGTTATGAGTTTTTAGTTCGAATTGGAATTGTATTTGGTTTCGAAACTATTATACGATACTTAATTTTTAATATTGAATACAATAATACACTAAATGAAATAAATAGAACCAGTCGTTTTCACAAGAAGAACAACAAAACTGTAATAATCTCAACACAGAACTGTCAATGCTTATAAACGTCTAAAAAGTGGATGCCATCTTAAAAACTTCCTGTTGCCATGTAAACACAGCGCGCACCTGCGTTAGTAGTTCCCAGTTCTGGCTATAATCATGGAAGCAGCTACCATATACCATATTAAAAAAAATCATAAATGACATAGTATGTTTGTGTTATAATTTTACTGGAAACAGAAACTTTTGTAAGAAACTTTTTCTGTATGGAATTTACACAAAATACCTAGCACTGACGGAAAGCAATGGGTATACGATCTTCTACAATAAACTTTCTTCATGGAATTTGTGTCAAATATTTACACAGAACTGACGGAAGGTAATGTGCTAGCCATGTTTATAAAACTAGTTACATAATATACTATTGTACAGAAAATACTATGTTGTTAATGTAAAACTTACATACATATAATAACCGTTACTTCAAGTAACGTGCTTTTAAACACGTTACAATTCTTGACTGCATAAAACTTTCTTCAATTAATTATGTTTGGAAAATGTTTTTTTTTCCAAAATTAAATATTCATGGAATTAATTAAATACAGGGTGGTATGTAAGTGTATAACCCATGGTAGAACTGACCCCACAGATAGTAAATCTGTCAAAAAAATATTGTTTAACATGCTTTCTATAAGAACTGCAGGCCTTTAAAACTGGCCAATCACGTTCAAGATTTTGTAAAAAAAATTAAATCATTGTGTTCTCTTGAAGAAATGTTGATTGTCAAAACTGACGTTAAACGTTGTTTGCAAAGGCGTACAATTTATATTGTTTTTTGATATTCTCAAAATGCCATTTGCCTTCACCAATTAAGAATATGCAGACATGCATAGGAATTTATGTAAAAAAGAAAATTTACAATTTCACCATTACTATCACGTGCAATCTTTGCACCTAGAAAATTATGTTTTATGGCGAGACATTACAAAATAGTCGTGCTGTTGCAAGACGTACAGAGAGTTATTTCCAAATAGACGTACACCGCATCACTGTGCTTTTATCCGAACTCATCAACATCTACGCGAATTTGGAACCTTCCAGCAAAACACTTGGGATCTTGGCAGGAATCCTGATGCCAACGCTGTTGATCGAGATGAAGGAATTTTGGAATTGATTCATAAAAATCCCAATACGTTATTATTATCGGGTTTATGCTAACCCACAAAGATGAATATGCGTGATTTTTATGTATGCATGTATGTTTTCTAGACATTTCAACAATAAAAATTATTTTATACTCATCTATTTTATTTATTTGTTAGTCTAATTACCTACTTATAATCAGTGTTGATAAACATGTAGTTTTTCATTATGAAATTCTGAAATATGCCGCGACGCCAATAATCTTACATGCCATTTGGGACAGATGTGACTATGACGTGATTGGTCAGTTTTAAATGCATCCTTTTTGAAGGATACTAACTATGAATTACAGTCCAAATTAGTCAATTTAAATATATATATAAAAAAAAATGTCCCGGAAAAAATGGTAACTAAGTAACAGTTTAAATAGCGTAGCGGTAGCGTGTGGACTTGTAATAAAAAACTCGGAGAGACTTGAGTTCAGAATCAGGCTGCAATAAAATTAAAGTTTTAATTTTTACTTCACAATAGTTATTAATGTATCAAGGCACTGAAGTGATTACAAATAAACTGATAAAATGGTTGAAAATGTACACTAACTATGCTTTGTTAATTACAATTTGTTACAAAAGTGTTTTTAAAGTTCTTAAAAGCCGTCAAAAATACACGGTATTATGTAAGTAAGTGAACAACACTTAACCAATGGTAGAACTGACCCATAGATAATAAATCTGGCAAAGGCGAGACACTTGCAATCTTTGACCATCTACGGTTTTGCAAGTGTAAAGGGGGAAGTCGCAAGTAGGCTGGACCAGAAAACTTCCCCCACTCCGTAAAATAGGCGGGTACTTCATAGCAGGTCAGTATTCACTGAACAACGGGGTTGTATGTAACACTCTCAAAACTTGATATTTCATCAAACATTAACCAGTAAATATCCCGCTCATTTATTGATATGAAATTTCGAGCAAATATACAACTTATCTGTACTACGAGTAGAACATAAATAGTTCAAATAAATGAAATTTACGTTAAATAAATTTGAAGTTTTAGTTTTGCATAAAATTTTGTGAAATAAATGTCATCTACAGATTTAAAAAAATCATTGTCAAATGAAATTTATGTATTTGAATTTTCCATCAAATTTTGTAATTAAATTTACCGTTTGCCACAGTGTAAATCAGTCGTCTATTTATGAAAATAACATAAAAATATGTCACTGGTCTGCAAATCGTAAAATTGTGTAATATAATACTTATTTTTTATTTTATTAAAATAATATTAAACAATGTTATAACTACACTTAATTTTCATTGAACAGAATGTTGATTGTAAAAAATATGTCAGTTAAAATCCCAAATAATACGTGCTTAGATACATATAGAGGTGTTACTATATTTATGCACAAAATTTTGAAGACAAATGTTATTTAATATGATAATGTTATATAATTGGGTAATTTAATTTGTTATTGTTGGAGTATACGAATTCAATGGTAGGTACTAAAAAGTACACTTTAGGTAAAATGTATTTAAATAGAAAAATATAAAGAAACATATGGAATTATATAATATAATATTTTTATTTCTTGCGACACAATACATCTTTTATCTGTAATTTTTTTTGGATGTTGTGGATCTATTATTTCGGGGAAAATATAATCATAATAGGTCTTCAAATCATTTCTCATTTTTGTATCCTAAAAATTATCAAAGTGCTAAACCAATATTCTACGTCTATAATTCTGCTAACAACAGGAAAAAATAATTTTGTTGCATTTTCACTATAAAAGAATATGAATGTTTTTACTAAAAAATACAATAACATTGTAAAAAAATACATACCTCTCTTTTCTCTTTGAATTTCCAATATTGTTTGTTGTAATTAAAAACTCGCTGTTTTCATCATCAGTACTCATCAAACTGCATCCACTTTTTTCAATATCTTTTTCAGAAATACCTTTCGCCATAAATTCTCAAACACACTTTACTAACACTTGCCGATCCGATTCTTTGAACTGTTTCAAAACAAATGAACAGACGTAAATAAAACCGTCAAGGTCAAGACGTCAATCTCCCAAACATTACTTATTTGAACAGAACGGTTGAATCACCCCCTTTGCCCACCCTAGAGTGGGACAGTAGGCGGGACCGGGGCGAGACTAATAATTCCTTTTCAAGCGATGTTCTACTAGTGACATCTCGAGAGAAAAATAAATAGTAAAATATGCATTTCTAAATTAATGATTACAGTACTGTTTATAAAGAAAATTCATTTTTTTTAAGAATATGTTTATTTATTTAATTGTTTTTGGGGATATTGAAGCAAAATCTTAATTTTTAAACTAGAATCATTGCAAAGTCGAACTTAAATATTGCGTAAATTTGAACAATTTAAACATTTTTTTTGACGACACTATTAGTTATTTCGAAATTATCGTTTCATACCCCCTTTCCTAACACTAACTACAATCTATGTAAAAAATATGAATTAGTTAAATTCAAATTTAAACATTTTTTTTGACGACACTATTAGTTATTTCGAAATTATCGTTTCATACCCCCTTTCCTAACACTAACTACAATCTATGTAAAAAATATGAATTAGTTAAATTCAAATTTAAACATTTTTTTTGACGACACTATTAGTTATTTCGAAATTATCGTTTCATACCCCCTTTCCTAACACTAACTACAATCTATGTAAAAAATATGAATTAGTTAAATTCAAAAATACAAGCACAATCGTTAAGATAGTAATGTGTTGTTTACGGTGAATCTTTACAGAGAAGTGTCTCGCCCCAAGTAAATGATTTCACATATTAATCTTCTATATGTCTGTCGGGTTAAGGCACCCGGTATGCCTTCAACATATAAAATCATATTTCCGTAATTTCCTGCTTCTCTAATTATTTCTGGTAAAAAGAGCTCTAAAGAAATTATGTAGAGCTTAATCAATAAGCAAAATTAGTTATACATATTTTGTAACTACAGAAATTAGGTACAACAATGTCTATAATCACCTCAAAAATAGCGATGCCATAAAATTGAAACAAATAAACATATGTTTGACGGTTTATCTGCCGTGTTAGGTTAGTTTATTTATATTATTATTTGTAATATTTTTTCAAGTGAATCTATTAATTTAAAAAAACACTTGCAATTTTTGTTTCAACCCAATAGCTATTTTTGGGATTACAAAGAATATATAGGGATAGCCATGAAATTGAAACAAATAAACAAATGTTTGACGGTTTATCTATTTCGTTAGGTTAGTTTATTCTTATTATTATTTTTCACTTGTTAATTTTTGTTTCAATTAAATAGCTATATTTGGGATAACAAAGAAAAAATAGTGATAGCCATGAAATTGAAATAATTTTTTTTTAAAGCTGAATAAAACTACTTATGAGATAGTAGTTCATTGGACGTATTGTCAATTATTTTTGCACGTTCTCATCGCAATATTTACAAATGTCGGCGTATGAACGAGTGGCCCTAAAAGATACACACACAATGAGACAATTTGTATTACAGATAATGTATATTATAGTGTTTGCGGTGATTACAGATGCAGATTATTGGTACGAGGCGGCACGGTCTGCGCTGCGGAAACGGCTGCACGGCGGTGCGGGTCTCGGTTTGGGAGCTCGGCGGCCGCTCGCCAAGAACATCGTGTACTTCGTAGGCGACGGCCTGAGTCTATCTACCGTGACGGCGGCGCGGCTGCTGCGCGGCCAGCGCCACGCCAGAAGGGGTGAGGAGCATGAGCTGGCCTGGGATACCTTTCCTGCAGTTGCTCTTGCCAAGGTACAAATCATTTTTAACCAGGGACTCGGAACGGAACAAAAACGAAAACGATAAACGAAATAAACAGAAAAAAAAATCCGGAACAGAAACAGAAACGTAACGAAATTCTTAATCTTATTATTTTGTACGTAATACACACTTTTTTACTTGCTAGCAAGTAGCAATGAATGTTATTGCTGTTCCAACTACTCAAGTCATAGTTGAGAGAGCATTTTCAGCCTTAAAATTTATTTTCTATTAATAGAGCTAGCATTTAAAAAAAAATGTTAAAAGATATATGCGTTTGAATAATAATTATTGAATTTTTATATTTTGGAACATGATATTTTTTTTGTTTTTGTAAAGTATAATAAAGGGTTTTCCAATAAGAGGTGTTATTTTGAATAGCCCGCTATTTCGGTAGATGTCGCTTTTGAAGCTGTCATTTTTTGACATTTGACAAGTAGAAACTACGCCATTAATAAAAATGGAACGATACACGCTTCAACAACGCATTGAAATTATTAAAATTCACTATAAAAATGGTGAAAATTTGGCAGAGACGATTCGTAAAACTCGACAATTTTTGGGTCGTCGTGAAGCACCTTGTCGGACCGCAATACAGAAATTGGTGGAAAAATTCGAGCTGTTGGGACAAGTTAGTGATGTGAAGAATAAAACCCGTGCACGTCGCTCAAGAACAGCCGAGAATATTGCTGCTGTAGCCGAAAGTGTTGAAGAAAACCCAGGTTTGTCCATTCCTCGTCGTTCTTTGGAATTAGGCATTCCACAAACGTCATTACACCGTATTTTGCACAAAGATTTGGGTCTTAAGGCTTATAAAGTCCAGTTAACACAAGAACTCAAGCCGGCCGATCATCAACAACGTCGTGTCTTTGCTGATTGGGTCGTTGAAATGCATGAAAATGATCCGGAATTCCATCGAAAAATCATCTTGAGTGATGAGGCCCATTGCCACCTCGGTGGCTTCGTTGTCGCATCTGGGGCTCAGAAAACCCAAGAGTTATTGTTGAAAAGCCTCTCTATCCTCAACGTGTGACTGTTTGGTGCGGTTTATGGTCCGGCGGAGTCATTGGACCTTACTTTTTCGAAAATGAGGCTGGAGCAACAGTTACGGTGAATGGATTGCGCTATCGAGAGATGATTAACGATTTTTTATGGCCGGAATTGGATGGTATTGATCTGGACAACGTTTACTTTCAACAAGACGGCGCTACGTGCCACACAAGCAACGAAACCATTGATCTTTTACGGGAAAAGTTTCCGGACCGTGTTATCTCTCGAAGAGGTGATCACAATTGGCCACCGAGATCTTGTGATTTAACACCTTGCGACTTCTTTCTTTGGGGCCACGTGAAAGAGAAGGTCTACGCCAACTGCCCAGCGTCGACTCAAGACCTCAAAGCTGGAATTCGTGAGGCTATCGAGGACATAGGACAGCCACTTTGCGATTTGGTTATGGAAAATTTCATGAAAAGGATATTGTCCTGTCAGCGTGGTCGTGGTGGTCATTTGCCTGATGTTATTTTCCACTATTAACGGCATACCTTCCTCTTTATAATGAAATAAACATCCGATCATTTATATTAAAAAATGGCATTTTTCCTCTTATTGGAAAACCCTTTAATTATAATTTAATTTACAATTATTTATTATTGTAATAATATTAATAATAAATAAATAAAATTGTTTAAAAAAGTTTATATTTTTTTATCGTAGTTCGGAACAAAATTTATGTTTTGTTTAAACGGAAACGATTTTTTTAAGCAAGAACGATATTAAACGTATCTAAATTATTTTTATCGGAGCTGAATCCAAACGAGACAATAAATCATTTCGTTCTGGGTCCCTGTTTGTAACAAATTATTTTTATTTTCTCAGTTTTTTATAGTTTACAGTCTTGTTTATAGTTAGGTTTAAACGAAATTACCGAAATGACATTGTACAAGTTCATTATGATTCATAACAGTGTTCTGAAACCAAAATTAAACAAATTTTTGTACGCCACCAGTAACGTAAATGCAACTTACATCCAGAGTAACATGAATCGTAACTTATAAATAACATTAATTATTTGGTTACCATTGTAAACGGAATACTATAGAAAATAACATTCCTACTAGTAGGGTAATTATGAGTCATTATTTCATCTGTTATCTGTAGAAAGTAGACGAATTAAAATGGATTCTCAATTGCACAACAATGAAAATGAATTGCAGTGAATATTTTGACTAGTAGTACATATTATGGAGTATACAACTAGTCCAAGTGAATAGGTATTTTAAACAAATGAAAATCTTTATTTTTTTTTATAAATATTTACAACTCAAAATAGCTATTTATTAAAGGGAAAGGTGCAATTCGAAAAATTTACATTGGCTAAGTTCCGAAAAAGTGCTTTTGAAGGAGTATCAACTGTAGTATAATCATTCTCGATTGAATCAGTGGATTCAGTTATATTTGTGGAAGTAATACTTGTCCTCATTTTTCCACATTTTTACCTCTCGCTAAGAGAGGTATTGGATTCATGCTAAAAATCGCATATCCAGATTTTATTGAATAAGCACGTTTTAAGGTCCCTACAATCCGATTTTAACATTTTTACGATGATGTCTGTGTTGTGTGTGTGTGTGTGTGTGTGTGTGTGTGTGTGTGTGTGTGTGTGTGTGTGTGTGTGTGTGGATGTGTGTGTGTGTGTGTGGGATGTTGGAAGGACGGTTACTCAAAAACTATAAGACTTAAAATTTGTTTAACAACGTATTTCCCAATCGGACATTCATGGGAAGATCTGAAAAGGTTTTGGTAACAATTGGACAACCGGAAGTAGAAGATTCTTGAAAAAAAATCTTCTAAATATTATTTTTTGAAAATTTTTCTTGATAATATTAAAGAAAAATAAATTCTCTTTCTGATACATTTAAATATTTTTATACATATTTTATAGATTTAGAGATAAAAGGAATATAATATATAAAATAATGTAATTAATTTGACAGCCGAAAGGATGCCATGAAAAATAGTTGCAAATTTAAAATATTTGTAACTGACAGATAAATGTCAGTGTCAGAAATAATGAGTAATGAAAGAAAAATGTACTTGGAGAATCCCTTAGTTCTTGATCTGTGACTATTATGGAGATGACAAGTCTAGGTTGAAGGACTTAAATTTGTTTCAAACATTATGGGACAATGTACACCAGTACTATAGACTAGAGTAACTTTGAATTGCGAAAAAGCTATCAAATTCTTCTCAAGTAAGTTGTAAATATTGACAAAATTACACATCGATATAAGAATAATCGGAGTGCAATCTATCCGTCACTTTATTAAAGGGAATTAGTGTTATTTAGATATAACATGTATGAAAAAATAAAATGTAAAAGAAGATATGTAAGAATAGATGCACAATCCATATATACATTTTAGACCGCCCAAAATTAATGTTTTTACTAGAAGAATATGAAGAGAAAGTAAACAAAGTTGTTCGAATTGAAAATTGCAGTTACCAGCCTAATATTTATATATGGTAAACTCTACTTTGTAATTTATTGTAACATAATTTATGGTAAAATATCTTCATGTTGAGACATGCTATTATTGAATAATAAAGAAGTTTATACGTCATAGATTTATATGAATATATTATTTGTATTTATAAAAATATTCTTTGCTTTATGCATACAGCCAGGTAAAATATACGGCGAGAGGTTATGTGCTGGCCACATCAGATTTTTTTTCTTTGTGATGCTCACAATCTTGTAAATACGTTTTTATTGAATTGGAATTACTAAGTCCAGTAATTTTCGTAAGTAGCTTTCGCTAATGTTGGTATTGCGCTAGATCTTATTGAATTATATATTTTTACAAAATACGTAGCACTGACGGAAGGCAATGTATAAGTTCATTATGATTCATGAAATTTTGGGCCATTTCTCAATTTCGTGGATGCCAACTTTTGAATTTTTGTATCAATAGCTACTTTCTGTTAAGTTCCAGAAAGGGTTAGGACATTGGTAGTCAAGAACATTCTGTTTGGTTTTATATTTTTACCTCTTCGAAATAATTTTATGGTACAGCCTAAGTGAAATAAAACTACAATAAATAAAAATCCTTGAAATAGAAAAGCTTTAAAATCTAAAGTTTAGATTCACCTCCCAGCTCCCAGCTAATTTTTTCGCACCTCCTTTAATTGTCTTTGAAAAGACAAGATTGTATTCAATTAGATTGGTAAGAGATTCGTTATTATCAATATTTTCCTTAAAGAAGTCTCACATTGAACTCCCTTTTCTCCTCGCCAAGTGAGTTCATATGATAGAGTGCGTTCCGCGCGGTCGAATTCCACGCGGTCGAAATCCCAGGCGGTCGAAATCCCACGCGGTCGAAATCCCACTCCGTCGAAAAGGTCCCCCACCACTTTGACCGTTTTGCAGAAATTCAAATATTCCCAGCTCGTCGAATCCCGCCCGGTCGAACTGTTACACGATACAAATCCATCGTCGTGGTAAGACCAGAATCGCTCTCTATATCGATCGTATTGCATTCAAACAATCTATGCTCCGTGGTAGTTCCGAGTGAAATGTATAGATGGTAATGCATTTTGCCAGTGGACGATGTCATGTCAAAGATAATATATTAAAAAGAAATTCATAAACATATATTATTTATAACACCATATACAACGGACTATTTAATGAATGGAGCAGAAAAAAAATTACCTATACATTTTTAGTAAAATTATCGATATTCTTGGCCCGCCATTTTAGATTAGCTGTTATATTAAGCTATTCATTCTTTATTTCCGTTGTAAAATAGAGAGAATTAGTAGGGTATGATCGCTGCACGTTGACTATACGTTTAAACTTATTTATTTTTATATGTTGTATTCTCTGCTATAATTGTTTATTGCAATTATTTTGCGTTTCAATATAATCATCGTTTATTTATGTTCTCTGTACTACTACACTCTGGAATCCTTAAAAATAAAATAATTTTATTCGCAGATATTAAGGGTACTTATCAAGGATCATTTCAGGGGCTTTCAAAGCTGTCGTGTATAGAGCCCCACAGGGGTCACCATCTTTCGTTTTTAAATTCAAAATAACTTTTTCTAGTTGACGTTTATTCGGATTCGATCCATCAGAACCATAACTCCAGTCTTATACTATAATAATAATGAAAATCAATTATACTCACATTCTTTCCGTTATATAAAACTATTTTGGATGTTGATTTTTTAAATTATAAAAAAATTATATCGAAAACAAAAAACCAAGTAGGTTTATTAAATAGTATACAACAAATTGCGACGTAAGTCATAAGCGAGTAGTGCAACTACACAATTATATAAAAGCTTAACATATTTGTTGCACATTATATTTTTTTAGGACCAATGATGTGTTAACATATTTTTTTACTCTGAAATTCGAAGAAGTACCTTATATAGTATTATACTCGCCGTCAAATATGTATGGATTGATGCTTAACTTTTTTCGTTCTCCGCACCCTATCCCTTGCCCTTCGGTGTTACCGCTTCTTCATAATTTTCAACATTGCCCCTGAATTGGCAGCGGTGTAGAAATCTGCAGTCATACTCACTTAACGGTAACTATAGTAAATATGATTTTATGTTCAAATGTCTGTATATATTAAACACATTTGCAATTTAAAAGTGTACTGTATAAATTGGCGCCAAATTACACTACCTGTGACGTCCAAGAAATACTAGCCAATGACAGAACTAAAAAGAAAAAATTTGAAAAGTAATTAATTTTTCTTATTTAATTATAAAAATATTAATGCTTACTGCAAAATGATCTTTACAGAATGATTTTATAAATGGTTGTATCTTTTGTTGAGATAACCATTTAATTCTTTTTTCTTCGTTTTGAGGCACTAAAACTATATTTTTTACCATTATTACTTCTATTTGGGCACACTGGCGTATGACTCTTTTCTACAACCATGTTTGGGTCTGTACAAAATATAAAAATCAATAATATGGATAAATCTACTTGCTAATATATAATTGATAGCTGTCACAGCTGTCACTTGTTTAAATTCTGTCGGGAAATGTAAGCCACTTCCTTATTGGTTAGTATTTTTCTGACGTCATCAGGCGACAGGAAAGGAGACAATTTTCTCATAAATAGAGAGTAATATAAAAGAAAATAAACGAATTCGGGTTAAATATTTTTTCTTATTCTTTTCATTAAACCAAAGAAAAAAAATCGTGCAACATCTCATTCAATAAAAATAATCATAATTTGAAAATATTTTACGCACAGCTGCATTAAAATTGTTTGTTTACATCTTAGTTACCATGGCGGAAACTGAATGACTGTATTCGTACGGTAATATTATTACTGACATCGTTCTTAACACGGTTTACTTTATTCTGAAACAATAAACATGAGAAATAAAGCACATAATTTGAATATTTGTAATATTCACATAAATTTTCCATGCCAAAAAGAAAGTATTTCGGTTTATTATATTAAAAATTTAATAACACAATACTCCTATGTGGAAAGTTTTTAAATATTTTGAAGGATCTCTCCTGTTTTCATGTACCTTTTAAATCGTATGAATTTTTCACTTATTAGGAGATTTGGATTTTGTCCCAATTTTTAAATTGTAATATAAAAGTATCCTATAAACTGTATGTAAAATCATTTAGGACGTATTACCAGGTAACTCACGATTTATAACGTAAAATACTAAAACATGGCAGTTTATTACTTATTAAATATTATAAAATAATTAAATTTATTTTCAAGTATAGTACTTTAAATATGTTATTGTCAATTGTTAGAAAGTATATTTGGAAATAAAATCAACATAACATTTAAAATAGAAACAGTAATACATAATTTTACAACGGAAATAAAGCATGACAGGCTTAATATAACAGCTAATCTAAAATGGCTGGCCAAGAATATCAATAATTTTACTAAAAATGTATAGGTAATTTTTTTTCTGCTCCATTCATTAAATAGTCCGTTGTATATGGTGTTATAAATAATATATGTTTATGAATTTCTTTTTAATATATTATCTTTGACAAGACATCGTCCACTGGCAAAATGCATTACCATCTATACATTTCACTCGGAACTACCACGGAGCATAGATTGTTTGAATGCAATACGATCGATATAGAGAGCGATTCTGGTCTTACCACGACGATGGATTTGTATCGTGTAACAGTTCGACCGGGCGGGATTCGACGAGCTGGGAATATTTGAATTTCTGCACAACGGTCAAAGTGGTGGGGGACCTTTTCGACGGCGTGGGATTTCGACCGCCTGGGATTTCGACCGCCTGGGATTTCGACCGCGTGGAACTCGACCGCGCGGGATGCTTCGCTCTGTACTCTGGGTTATTTTTTCCGGCAATATTTTCAATCTTTTCTTGGTACCATCTCTTGCCTGTCTCGACTATTGAAAGACGGCATCATTAAACGAATTTACTCGTATTTCAATATTCCACGCACGTATTAAAATACTCGTATATCTCTTGCACCTATTTGACTGTGCAGTTCCACATAGTGCTGTACCACTCCTTTGTAATCAACTTTTCAAAATGTTGTTAATGAGTAATAGGGAAGTGAATTCATCCAATTTATATTGTTTTTCCGAAAATAAAATAAAATATTATGCTGTCCCTAAATCAATTTTCGAGATTTTAATATGTTTTTGGTATATTGTTTATAATATCCGTATCGATTTGTTCTCTCACCAAACCTTTTAGATGCACTTTCCATTGTCAAGACCTCGCAAAACACATCTGACGATCAAAAAGAAATAAAATTAAGCAAATAATAAAATAGTTATTTGTGTATTAAGAGCGTAAAGTGATACTTTGTCGTTTAAGAAAGAAGTTTGCTTCAGAAGTCCACTCACTGTGGACCGGACAGAGGCCACAGGTTACACCACACTGATGAGCACCAAATAGTGCGAAACGCGTCTGTGATTACTTGTGCTGGTCGACTTCTGATGATGGCTCCATTGGAGTTGACTCAGAAGTTGTAAACTAGTGAAACTAGACGAAACTTTGTAGTTTTTATTATATTGTTTGTCCACGGAGAAATTTGCAATTTGCTTTTTGCAGTTTGCACTTGTTTCACTTTTGACATTTAATGTTATTATAAATATTAAATAATATTGTATTACCTATACGTTTTGATTACATTTTATATTTCATATTCAATTGAGTTAAAAAAATTAAAAGAAATTAAATTTCATAAATCAGCCAACTATGCTATAACCATGGAAAGAGCTCCTATATTAAGAAAATTTAAATTGACAGATGTCAATGAAAAGAAAATGAATGTGGCAGAGAAATGAAGATGTTGGGGAAGACACGGAATAATAGGATAAGGAACGAGAAGATAAGGGAAATGGCTCGAGTGATAGAAGTTTCTAGAAAGATTCAAGAGAGACGATTACATTGATTTGTATATGTCGTGAGGAGAGATGAATAATATAGAAGAAGAATGAACAGATTAGTACCCAGGAAACATCCATTTGTATATAATTCGTATATTTAACGTATACATAGTTTAATATACGTATAGAGTTTAAAATATATACGTGTATTTTATACGTTATTAATTTCAACGTTAATAATACTTGATATATACGTGTACTTTTTACTTACGTTATTATTAAACTATATTTATACTTTTATTTTACGTGTTATTTAAACGTTTAAAACAATTATAAATTAAACATGTTTTAAACATATTTTATAAATTAAATATTTATGTGATTATTTTGATATTAATTTTATACGTATATTAAACATGTAATAGTAATGTCGATAAGGCTGTATTACAAGAATTCATAAAATACGTGTATTATAAATGCGTTATATATGTTAGTAGTAATAAATGTTTTTTTTATACCTTTATTAAACGTATAAATTTAACGTTAATTAGCACTAAATTTTTAATATAAATAAAACGTATATTATTAATGCAAGATATGTTTAGCTCATATAAAACGATTTTTTTACGTATATATTATGTATTATATTAGCGTATAATATTACTAAGTTGATTAAAATTATTTTTATGTATTATATAAATGTGTTATGTATATCTATCTAATATAGAAAGTGAATTTATATGTTTTTTAAACATATAAAATTAACTTTCATTAATATTTAGAATCATTACCTACTTATCTTAAGCATATATTATTATTATTATTATTATTATTATTATTATTATTATTATTATTATTATTATTATTATTATTATTATTATTATTATTATTATTATTATTATTATTATTATTATTATTATTAGTTATTATTATTATTATAAGTTATTATTATTATTATTAGTTATTATTATTAGTTATTATTATTATTGTTATTATTATTATTATTAATATAAAATTTGTTAATGCCAATATCTATATAATTCCATAAAAACTAATTTCTAACATAGATATTTGGTGTTACATTGACGTATAATAACATATATGTGAGTAACGCATTTGATATGTATTATATACAATCATTATATATCTAGCTAAAAGTAAATTTATGCATTGTACGCATGCTCTGACTAGTGTACGCATGCGCAGTGCAACACATACGTGTACATATCTGTGCATTTACGTGTGGTGTAGTGTGTTATGGTGTTCAAATATTTGTGTTGCTCTTGGCACAATATTTTTTAATAGATAGTTAATCAACTATTATATCTTTGGAGTTTTTATAAAGGTAAGAAACAGATGTATTAATAGCTAACTGAAACAAAAATCTAACCTTAAATTGCTAGATTTGCATGCCATGTATATTTTCGGTATAATATACATTTACTGTACACGTTGTAGAAGTGTTGAAATTTGAATACAAATTCCGTAGACTCCTAACAAATAAATACTGTTATATGAATACAATCACATACAGCGTGTTTCAAATAAAGTGTAATTTTTTTAAAGGCATATAGTACTGACTAAATTAAGTAAAAAAAGCATAACCAACATAGGTCCGATCTTCAATAGTTTACGCGGTATGAGGCAGTGAAAAATGAGTTTTTACGGGGTTTACCTTTGGTATCTTGGAAACTATAATAGTTACGACTTTAATTAAATAAGACTTTTTGTTTACCTTTAAGACATCAACTTAGATGTGCTTTTGTTTTTTCTTTTTAAATCAAATAAATGTTCTAAGTTAAATGTTGTGGCGACATTGGCCAATATTTAATTTTCATATAACTTCCTAACTATTAGAAATTGAGAAAAACGTTTCATATAAAATTTAATTAATTGTTTCTAATTTAACTGTCGTCACATTGCGCCTATATCGCTATATTTTTCTTGCACCTGTTCTATGTAGGATACAAAAGAATGATAGCAATTGTATGACACCACATTGCATTGACAAGAACTCTATAAAATTTCACAAAAATACTTTTCTTATCTTAATCATTATTTTTGTTTGGAATAAAAAATAGGCCTTGAGATTCCTTATGTTTATTTTAAATTATCAATATTGGACGTTGCGTGCTATATATGTATTTGCACATCATCAGCAAAATTACAATTTATAAGCCATGTATTTACAATTTATTTATATTACATAATTTTGTTGATAATGGATTTAAATAAATCCATGTGTCTAAAATTTATTAAACGCTGCAGAAGATAAAAACTTATTGTAAAATATAAACTATATTTTTTTTTGTAGTGAGGACCCCAATTATAGTTATGTAATAAAAACGAGGCTGAAGATTGCCTTTATATAAATATATTTGTTATTCAACTAAAAATAAATATTTTTTTCCAGTGTCAATCCAACGATGTTTCCGAGCTAGGGATACTACAGCTACATAAAAGGAAATTGCAGAAGCTGTCAAAGACTGGTTAAAGCTCGCAAAATCGAGATATAACTACGGAAACAAGTAATAAGAAAAATGTGTTTTATATTTTATATTTTTAACACATTAAATATGTGTATGTGTGTTAATTTATTATATGTAATTTTTTATCATAACTGTTTTTATATTGAAACCTGCGAATAATAAATATTTCTAATTTTTATATGTATCTAAGTATGCTTCACAAATTTTTGTTCTTTGTGATGGTGTGCATATGCATAATTTATATAAATGATCTACATTGTACGTGATTTAGAAATATAATCAACAAAAAAGAAACCTGGGATACGAATAAAGTAAGTATTTAATAAATAATAAAATACCTAATGTATAGTATAAGAATAATTATTAAACGATAATAATTTAACGTTTCTAATAAACGTTTATGAAACCTTTATGAAACAAGTTTATAATACGTAATTTAGAACGTATATAGAGATATATATTTTAACAGTTTTTAAACGTTTACCGTAAACATTTAATACACCTCTCTATTAAATAAAAAATATACGTAATTCAGAAACGTTTATTATATTATTAATTTTAACATAGATTTAACGTTAGTATAAAACGTATTTTATTTAGTTGAAGAAGCGGACATTTGTCCATTTATTATACCATTAGTTTAAAACCAAATATAAACGTTTATTAAACGAACCAATGTTTCCTGGGTAGTAGAAGGTAGAAGAAGCAGAGGAATACTAAAGAGAAGATATAAGGATTGTATTGCGGAAAATTTGAGAGAAAAGGAACAGAATTAGGACGACAAGCAAAACAGAAATGAGTGGAAGAAGTAAATCAAGAATAGCGCCCCCTAACATCAGATTTTTATTTTCTAATTTTAGTTTATACGTCTGTTATTCGTATTTTAACATAATTAAAAAAAATATTTCGTTTGTTACAAGTAGATAAAACACTTTTTTAAGTGTCCGTTTTTCTTTTGGTCGCGAGTGTAAATCTGAATTGTGGAGTAGTCTACATTTTATTAATATTTTAATATTTAAGTTAATTGCTGTGGCACGACAAGTAAAATACGCTTACGGAATATAAGTACAACTATAAACATAATACAATTTTAAATAAATTCTGAGTGAAACATGATGAAATATATTGATATGTACTCACAAATTGATTTTACTGGTTATTACAACATAATAAAATTTTCCGTTGTTTTATTTGACACTTATTTTGATATGACCCTACGTGTTATTGCGCGGATGGCCTTTATAAAAATGGTTCGATGCTCTCTCACAATTACAATCACCAAAAATCCAACAACAATCTCAGCTGTCACAAGTAAACCCACTTTTAGTCACAAATATACATTTACTTACTGTACAATGATATTTAATGAAGAAGAATACAAATACACACGATTATTAACTTTATATATTTTAAGTTTTTTGTTTCAATGTATGTTATTATTTTTACCTTTTTGACATATCTAAAAAAAATTGCCTTCTTTTTTTTATTATTTTTTCACAGCTAACTTGGCGCTGCTACACTACGGATCTCGTTTTTCTAAATTTTTCTCGTCCTCTTATTAAACACTTACCGATTTTGTACCGTACCGTAATATACTATAGTAAATGGAAAAGAAAAATGTACAAAATTCATATTAAAAAAAAAAAAAAAACTATAATACAGAATATGTGATTAGTTGTAATACAATAAATTAAGATATATTTATTTGAAATCGTCACTAATGTGGACAAAAATCGTCATTGAAAAGTTCAGAAATCGGCACTAAAGTAATCAATTATACGACGATTTCATGAAAATGCAGTGTAACCTAATGATAATTATAGCACATATAAGATAATTTGGGTAGGTGTACGATGTACAATAGTAAATTTGTAGATAAATTGACAAAAAATATGTGCAAGAAGAACGAATTAAATAAATCCGATGAACAAGCTTGAGATAGACACACATAATTTTGAGTATTCATTACGATAATTTCAATGTCCAGTGTCCAGAGGTTCGCAACACTGAACATAAGTTCGTTTGTTTGACTGACAACAATTGACAGATATGTCAACATAACTTTTAAAAATAAATATTTCTTTCATTTTCACGAAAATTCGATTTCAAATAAAATTTAATATGCACCTCGACACTGATGTTCCTTTATATCACTCATACGATTTATTTTATTCGGTCCTTCGGCCTCAGCAACTAAATTCCAAATTCGTGATAAAAAGTAAAACTTCAGTACCTTCATACAAATTATGTAAATGCCCAGCCCTTGTTGCATCATTCCTGGTAACTTTCCATTAAGTAACATTAAACCCTATACAGCACAAATGTCATACCACCTAAGTAGTTAAATAGCTCATCTCAGACATGTAAAGCAGAGTTTATGTCGGTCTGTAGAGAGATAAAGTTCATATCATATCTTGTTGTATCTTGTACTTTAAAATAAAACTTTTTAAAAACATTAAATCGTATTCCATTGATTTAATTGGCGCAGTCGCGGTAGGATGCCCAAAAGGCTTTAAAACTCCGAAGATTTTCGAAATTCGAATCTCCAATTTGTTGAAGAGTTCAAGTCGTCACTTTTAAGTGTTAAACGCGGCATCCACGAACCATCAAGTTCCCTGAGTGTTCAGAAGTCCGAAATCTCACCACGACAATTATTGGTGAGATCAATTCGTTGAAGATTTCACACTTCAAAGAGTGGAACGAAATCCAGAAGTACCAGGCTACAAGACCCTCTACACCCACACAAACCTCCGACGAAGAAAGGCTGATCATATCGTCGTTAATTCCGAGAGTCACCAGAAGCGGATCGTTCGTAGAAGACATCTCGACCCCACCACCTGAGCGGACATCAGGAACCATCCCAAATTCACTCCACAAAGACCATGAAATTGGCCGTCGTGAATTTATTATTAATATTAATGTAATTTTATTACATTCTACTATTCATTGTTGTTAAACAACTTCATATTTATTCAAATTAATATTTACAAGTATATTACATTCTACTATTCATTGTTGTTAAACAATTTCATATTTATTCTAATTAATATTTACATCATTTTATTTAAATATCACATACACACACAATGAATCCACCAGCTCCACAAATCCAGCCAGCCACTTTGAATTTAATCCCCAGAATCCCTAACGACATTAAAGAACTAATAGATATCATACCCGAATATGATGGGAGCACTGGCACCCTCGCGCACTTTATTAACATCTGTGATGAAATGATCGAAATAATCGATAAACAAAATTTATCTGCAATTATTAAACGAATAATTTTGCATACAATTCGAAAGAAAATAACTAAAGAAGCCAATACAAAACTGCTATCATGTGTCTATCCCATATTGGTTCATATGTTCCTTCAACTTCTACAGCATTGATTGATATTCTTGAGAGTACGTCTGCGTTCACGTGCTTCTTCCCCGCTCTATGTTCAATCTTGTATTCATATTCTTGGAGAGTAAGCGCCCATCTTGCCAAACGTGATTGTGGATTGCTGATCGAAAATAGCCATTTCAGTGGTTGATGGTCAGTTATTATTGCGAATTTTCTTCCATATAGGTAGCATTGATAGTATTTTACACCCCAGATTATCGCAAGACATTCTTGTTCTGTGGTAGTGTAATTTACTTCCGCTTTATTTAACTGACGACTTGCAAAAGCTATTGGCCTCTCGTATCCATTGCATTTTTGACTCAATATGGCACTTATGGCTTTACCGCTGGCATCGGTTGACAAGATGAATTCCTTGGTGAAATCTGGATGGGCTAAGACTGACTCGGAACAGAGGGCATTCCTTAATGAATTGAATGCCTTTTCGCAGTCTTCGGCCCAGATGAACGGCTCACTTTTTTGTGTCAATTTTGTGAGAGGTTTTGATGTTTTTGCGAAATCCTGTATAAATCTTCTATAAAATCCTACTAGGCCGCAGAATGCCCTGATCTCCTTGACTGATTTTGGTTTTGGATAATTTTGTATGATTCCTGGATCCGGTTTAACACCCTTACCAATTTATGATGTGGTCTAAGTACTTCGTTTCAGTCTTCAAAAAATTGCATTTACTGGGTTGCAATTTAAGGTTCGCCTGTCTTAGTCTCTTGAAAACCTCCGTGAGTCGTTTGAGATGATTGTCTGCTCCATTTCCATTGAACACGATGACGTCATCTAGGTATACTAGGCATTGTTCTCCTCTTAACCCCGATAACACACTGTTCATGAGTCGTTGAAATGTGCTTGGTGCGTTTACGAGTCCAAACGGCATCTTTGTGAATTGATAATGCTCTCCATTTGTCGTGAATGCTGTCTTCTCTCTATCTTGGTCATCTAGTTGCACTTGCCAGTAGCCGGATGCTAAATCTAGGGTAGTGAATAGATTTGCATTCCCCAACTGGTCCAGGGTTTCTTGCATGTTGGCTACAGGGAAGTAATCCTTCTTTGTCACTTTGTTTAAACCCCTGAAGTCGATACACACCCTTATTTTTTCCTCTCCGTTTTCGGATTTCTTTGGTACGATGACCACTGGTGCTGACCATGGTGAATCGGATGGTTCTATTACCCCTGCTTCACGCATTTTCTTTAATTCATTAGTCAATGGTTTTTGTTGGCTGTGAGGAACTCGATACGGTGCTTTAGCTATAGGCGGTACATCTTCAGTGATTATTCTGTGTTTCACTTTATGTGTGCACCCTAGCTTAGTGTCCTCCCATTGAAAAATGTCTTCATATTGTACCAATAAATTCAATAATTTACTTTTTACCTCTTCCGGTAAATATTCCAAGTTGAATTGCTCTTCAATGCACCTGTTTCCTTGAACTCTTACAGTGCATACGGCCTGTTGCCTCTTATTCTCAGCTGCCCTGATTTTTCCAGCTTGCTGACTTCTTTCTTCAATGGATCTGTGTTGTCCTTTCTCCTGTTGAGCCTGTCGATTTCCAGCGCTCTTAACTTGCGAATTCTTCTGTGCAATTCTTCTTTTTCCAGCTGTCCCGTCTTTCTGGTATTGTGGTCCAGATGACGTGGAATACTGTACTTTTTCATTTTTCTGAGCCTGTTGGTTTCCAGTGCTCTTCCCTTGAGAATTCTTCCTCACTCTGACTACAGCTGTCTCGACTGGTCCTCTTGACGTGGTCGACGAATGCTGCTCGTTTTGAGCCTGTTTATTTCCAGCGCTCACCCCTTGAGATTTCTTCCTTTTTCCGACTACAGCTGTCCCGACTGGTCCTTTTGACGTGGTCGGCGAATGCTGCTCATTTGGAGCCTGTTGACTTCCAGCGCTCCCCTTCTCAAGTACGGCCGATTTGCCGATTACCATATTCTTCCCTAATAGAAGCTCTTGATTTGTGAAGTTCATCAACTTTACCGGTACCTCTTTTTCTGCTTTTGTTATGACTCTTGCTGCCATAACCCCATGGGTCTTCAGTTCTTCAGGTTCAACCACAATGTCTTGCCCTGGATTGATCAGATCCTGGACTGCTGTACACACGAATTCACAATTTGGAGGAATCTTCACGGCGCTCTTCAATCTAACCAATCCACTGGTTTGTGTGACTGATTCTTCTTGATTGAGGAAGCCATTCCCCGTATTTTGAACTTCTGTGTCCCTATCTTGAATTGTGATGGTTGCCTTCTGAGTACGTGCCTGTACATTGTTTTGCTTATCTTGCAGTACTGCCTCTTGACCTGCCCTGCTGACGTCATTGGTTCGTGTTTCGCAATTTACGACGTTGAGTGCTACGGTGTCCATGTTTTCTAAGTCGTGATTGCTCAGCAGTTTTAGGCATATGTTTTTAAAACGAACCTCCTCTCTTGGTGCACATCAAATTTACGTATAAAATCTCTACCCAATAAACCGTCGGCATCCAAATCTAAATCATCTGAGCAAATAAATGTTTTAAGGCGAAAACTAGAATTTTGACATTCATATTTTAATTTACTTGTGCCGTAATATGATACTGGTGCGCCTGATATAGATTTTAATCGCCCAACATCTACTTTTGTAATCAAATGCCCCTTAGCAAATCGTTTTTTAAGGATTGATACTCTTGATCCCGATTCTATTAATAATTTTACTAAAATACCTCTAATTTTGACTAAAATAAAATTTAAATCTTCCAATGTTCGAATATTATTAATTTTGAAAATTTTATTTCTTACTGATACCTCCCGAGACGGAGCACTCGCGAGAGGTAGTTCCTGTTTAAATGCTGGGGTCTTCGTCCTTCCTTCGTCCTATGAATGTCCTTGTTGTGCCTGTAACCCGCCGTTGCGCTGTTGGCGTTGTACCTGTTATGATTTCGTCTTCGCTTCTGATTAGTACATGTTTTACTTTGTATAGTGCCCTTTTTTCGCCCAATCTTTACGCGGAAATTTTATCCTATAATCCCGTTCCGTATTTTTACAAACACCGTTTATTCTTGTATATGCCGATTGATTTGAATTTTTACTTACAGTCCCTATATCTGAACAATTATTTTTTTCCATTTCCAATTCCCATTCCTCCTGTTCTGCCAATTCGACAGTTTCTTCAAATATTAAGTCGGTCCGACACTTCAGTATTACCTTAATACATTCTTTAATTTCTGCTCTCAGGTCTTCTTTAAATCGAGATAAAATTTGATAATCTATATAACTTTCATTCGCACATTCTATATTTAATAATTCTACCTTTAGATCCCTTAAACGTTCTGCAAAATTTTGTACTGATTCCCCTACATTTTGTGTACAATTCCAAAATTCTCTGTTAATTTGGTCTTCATATCTACGTTTAGCAAATCTTTTTATAAATTTTTGTCTAAATTCTGCAAATGATATAGTTACAAGATGTAATTCTCTAGTGACAATAAAAATTTAAAGCATCCCCATTTAATTTTGTACGAACCAGGTCTACTGTATCTCTGTCATCACACTTTATAATACTTCTTCTTACTAGTACTTTGCTAAAAAATTCTTCTACATTGTCACCATTAAATTCTGGTATTTCTGCTATTACAGCACTTCTTAACGATAACATTTCTGCTTCTGATTTAATCGTTGTTGCCAGATTTAATTTATTTGAACTACCCGCCGGGCTACTACCAACAATACTGCCCGCTGGCATGTTTATTAAATTTAAAAAATAATTTTGTTACAAAATCGTACTCCGCGAGTGGACCAAATATATTAGCCACCCTGGGCTGGCAAACTACCCCAAAACCGCTGCCACCAATTTGTAACCCGCCTTTATGAGGCGAATTAGCAAATAATATTTTAAGATGGGTTCTTGCCAGACTGGAGGTACAATTTAGTAATCGCCAAAAATATAATAAGTAATAATAAATGTTCTTACCGTTGTGACGTTGCTCGTAAAAGAGTAAAGGTTCGAAATAATAATGATTTATTATAACTAAGTTTATTGACTAGTATAAAGATGAGTTGATATATTTACAAATGATAGATCCGACTGTATGGATGAATGGTATTCTTCTAGTCTCTCTCTTGATGGACCTCTCGATGGACTCTCACCGGACTCTGTCTTCCCATCGTCCATACAGTCTTTTATATTACTGTAATGCTAAGTCAACTAATAATTGAGGTGTCACCTAATTACCAAATAAAGAAACAATATTATAATTGCTCCATATTGCTTATTCTGCAATATTAGTGATTACTACTGCTGAGTGTAATGACCTCAATTGTGTGGTGACCTAGTCTTACATATATATATATATATATATATATATAAAAGTTTTATTGTCAACGATATAATATACATATAATCTTACATTCTTACATTTTTGCATTTAATGTTTCGAGTTGATAACTCTTTACAATATAAGGATGTTTATTATTTATCTGAGCTTTTACCTTTATTACCTACGTTCTTATTATGAGAAAAAAAGACAAAAAAAAAACTCACTAGCTTCAGTTTACATTAATATGCAACAAATCCCATTTAACAACATATTATTATAGCAGTAGATGTTTAGTCCTTTTGTGTCTATATTTTTTGTAATTCAACGTATTTATAGTATAGTTGCCTATTGCATTAATTAGTTCATTATCATGTGTTTCGCACTTATTAAAAAATTTAACAGTGATTTTCTTAACATGTTCTTTTATAGTGGCAATATTTGCAATCCTATGTAGTTTACTAATTTTAGTCCATCGAGGGGAGTTAGTTATTATTCTGAGACACTTATTTTGAGTCACTTGTAGTTTATTGTAATTTGTTTCACTTGTATTAGTCCACACGGGACACGCGTATGTTATAATTGGTCTTATGAATAGTTTATAGATAGCGAAAACTCGGCTACGCCGAGCTTCCCCTAGGTGGATAGTGTTTTATGATTGTTTCCATGCAGTCCTAAATTATAATAGTTGCACGTTTTTAAAAAGTGCTACCGCCGTTGTTTTCAGCATTTTATGACTGTTTACACGCATTCCCACATTGGAAATGTGCATAAGCATACAAAGTGCTAACGCCGCTGCCTCTCCTAAGATATCCACATGAATTAACATTCTTAAATTCAAACATTAGTTCCATTTTAGTGCTGCGATCTTATTTCCCATCGCCTATAGCAAATACTCAAAATAAAATTGTATCATCTTCTTGAAATGTAAAAATTTATTCAGTACCCAAAAGTAACTAAGTAGCCGTCAGAGGCGCTAATACACATAATGTGCACATCGCCCATATGGAATTTGAATTAAGTTGGTATAATGACAATTCTCGCATAACGTATTGACGGTTTTGTGTGTGATGAAAAGTCATAATTGTTTTATTGTGAACGGTTGTCATATTTTTTTTACAAAAGGGTTACATATTATCATATCAATGGTTTAGAATACAAATTTCAAACTGCACACATATTATTCTATACATTTCTTGACGTAGACATTTTCCTAATGTACAAATATGGCCATCGAAGTTATATTGCCCTGTACATTTCTCGTCTTGTATATTCGTGACTGTGTACAAATCTATATAACCTATTGCTGATAAGCAATGACCGCGTTCAGAACTTCCCATCTCAACGCAGGCCACGCAGGCATTAGCAGTTCCGAAATTTCCCGAACACGACTAATGGACGAATCCGATTGATTCAGCAATTGTATTTGTGTTACATCAGCGCCCAACCTTGCGCATCGCTGCTAGTGCTGTTTAGTAGGTTACCTCTACATACAGAGTATGGCCTTGGGCCAAGATCGCCGCCATTTGCGGGCCAATGTCAAACATTCTGAATACTCATTTCCCTATTTATTTAAATAAATAAAAGTATTACATGCACTTTAAATATAAATATATATATATATATATATATATATATATATATATATATATATATATATATAAAAGTATATTTACATGTGTTATGCATTAAAATAAAACAGTCACGAAAATACATAATAATTTGCGCAACAATAACGAATATGACAGTGGCCCGCAAATGCTGGACAAAACGCGAGCCACGTATTGGCCATACCCTGAGTATACTTTGGATCAAGAAAGATGACTATTCATGGTCATTTGTTCAAAATAAAGAATACACAGCACTTTATACAGTAGTAGCTTAGCAACATTTCATGTTAGAAAGAGAAAGATTATTTGACGTATGTCTATTCAGTTTATGCTGTGTGACAGATATACGTAAATAGTGATATTACTTTCCAACACATTACAAATAATAATGACGTATGTCGTAGAGTTACAGATATCTAATTATCTACTGCACTGCCCTCTGTCCTAATAGTTACCCAGTGACTTTAACAGTTAAATCAAATTATTATTCCATGGTTTTTGTCAAGTCTATGTTTTTGGGTTTTGCAAATACATAGGTGAAGAGCATAAATCTTTGAGAAAGGTGTTATTTAAAAAGAAACATAATTTTCAAATAAATTATACTTATTTTTGTCAGTTAAAATGTATCCATAAATATTTCATGTTGCACGTCTATGTATACGAAATGCAGTGAAATTATCTGCTAGTAACCATACGGTTAATAAATGACCATGAATTATCATCTTTCGTGAATCAAACTATACATAGGTACCCTGACACCTTGCCTAACACACATTCGCAAGTTTCTACGATATAGGCGATGGGAAATAAGCAATATGACATCTGGTGGTATTTTGCGGAACTATAATTTCTTGAATGTATAAACACAAGTGTTATCTATTATGTTTATAATATGTACGTTTTCATATGTAATATATCTTAATATTATATACTTAATGCAAAAAAAAACAATTAGTAAATGTCAAATTATCCCGTTAACATTAGTTCCACTTTAGCGCTGCGATCTTATTTCCCATAGAGTACCAATATACTCAGGCAAGGTATGGCCATGACGTGGCTCCCGTTTCGTCCGCCATTTGTGGGCCACTGTCATATTCGCTATTGTTGCGCAAATTATTATGTATTTTCGTGGCTATTTGTTTTATTTTAATAAAAAACGTATTTAAATATACTTTTAATATTTATTTAAAGTGTAAGTAATACTTTTATTTATTTAAATAAATAGGGAAATGAGTACTCAGAATGTTTGACATTGGCCCGCTAATGGCAGCGATCTCGGCCCATGGCCATACCTGTATATATAGATACCCTAATTTCCCATCGCCTATACTTAAGAGTAAAAAGTAATTTGCCGGCAAATTTAAAAATATTATAAATAATAGAAATTTCATCTTTGTCTATAACAGGGGTTTTTATTGAAAGTTTTGTGAATATAACTAATTTTATAAAATATTTAAAAATGTAAACATAAAGCTTGAAGTAAAGTATGGTTCAAAAAAACATTAATAATAATAACATAAAAATACGTCTTACATAAATTATTGTAGATACAATATAATAAATACAGAATAACATACATAAAACTATTTTATTTAATCCTCCTCTTCTTTTTTTGTTAGGAGCAGATTATAATGCTGACTTTTCAGATGTCGCAGGTTCAGTCCTAATAAGTAATAATAAAATATATTATTTAAAATTAACTAAAGTAATAATTATGTACCTTATTTTTTTGATAAAATTTAATGATTTTCCAGTCGCAGCACCGGCTATTTCTGTTGCCTTTTCCAAGGGAAACTTCTACGCATCGGCAGCTTTCTGCTTGTCAAAGATGTCCACAACATTCAAATAATATTTCTGGCTTCAGAATCAATGTTTTTATTCGACTTACTACTGCTGCACAGGCATTTTTAGAATAACTACAAACAAAAAAATAATAAGAGAAAAAATATTGTCACAATAATAACTCACTCACCTTATATCCAAAATACGTTGTAAAATCATAAAAACCATACAAAAACAAATCACCTAACCTTACAAAGCAAAGAAAGTACGCATTTCGTTGGGATAGGTCTTGCCATAACAACTTGTCTATTGAAATGTGAGTGGGGGCATCCGATTTAACTTGTGAGTTTTACGTTAGATTTGGCGGGAAATTATAAAAATTGACTCAATGTATTGTAAATTATTTAATTAAGGACAGTTTTAATTAATAAATTAAACAAATATTTATTTTTATATTATAAGAGGTTTTAATTTTTACATAAAATTACATATTAAAAATAGGCACTGGAATAATACGTATAAGCACATCTAATAAATAATATTTTATTACTTAAAAAAAAGCATAGTAAAATGACATCATATAATTAATGTCGTCTAAAATAAGATACATTTAAAATAATATTCAGAATACAAAGTCTTCATAATGTTTAATTGGCTTTATTGTTAAATATATTAATTTATTGACCTTTCAAGATGTCGGTAGTTGTCCGGTCAGCCATGGCCAATTTCATTCAATTGCACTATGCTTATTAAGACCGTCTCAAATCGTTGTTTACCTATATAAAATTTTATCGTGAGCTTTTTACAGATTTGGCACAGATAGTAGTGACATCTGGTTATTTTTATTTCAATTAGAAGGTTATTGTCGTTGTCCACGATCCTCTTTGGTCTTTGTCAGTTTAATAAAAGTAAATACATTACTTAATTATTCAAATTAGTATTTATTTACGACAGATAATTTCCCAGAATGGTACAATGTTACGCCGTGCGTGGCGCCACTTAACGTACTAAATCTGTTAATTTCGTTCGTGTAATTTTAGTTATATTTCAGCCGGCCCACAGACCATCTACACTATCAGACTTGCCAACTCTATAGTAAATATAAAAACGCAGTTCGCAGCACCTCTGGCCTTGCAGGGATGAACTAAACTAAAAAGGCGGGAAAATTGAATGATAGCTTCAAATAATTCAAATTTAAAATTCTGTCATTCTGTAACACAATATTTAATTTTTATATATCGATAATACTTTTGACAAGTGAAATTTTAAAATAGTTTTGTCAGGTATTTTTTATTATATAAAAATTATCGATATATAAAAATTAAACTATTGTGTTACAGAATATATTAATACTTAAATATAGAAAATCTGAAAGTACTTAATAAAAGAAAACATTTTTCTACTTCTATGCTTTAATATACTTATTAAATATATGTCATACGTACTTGAATGACACTCATTATGATACAAATTTTCATTTCGATACAGATTATCATTATGATACAGATTTAGTTATTATTTCGATACAGATAATCATTGTGATAGATTTTGTTATCATTTCGTCACAGATTATCATTATGATACAATGAATTTTATAAAAAAAATATTGGTTTAGAAAAACTAATGTATGTAACTCCACGTATGGCTCGTATCGCAAACTTCATGCAGCAAAACGTTTTCGTCTCTTCGGTGTAACCGGTGCAATATTTCCCGTATTATCGGAAAGAAGTTCAATGATACGCCTGTCTTCGGTGTTTCTGGATCAGCAACTGAAAAGACAAAAAAATATTAGTTGACAATTTAAAATAACTTTCAAAACTCATAATTAACCGTAAGTTAAGTGCAATATAAAACTAAAAATGATTTAAAATAAAAGCATACCAGAAACAGAAGCAGTAGCATCACCAGCAGAACATTTACGTGTTTTCGGTGTCCTTCGATAGCAGGCATATTACTAGCAAGAACTTCAAATACTGGTTCCTCTTCCTCCATCATTTTTGAAGCAGCAACTAAAAAATAATAATAAATTATTAGTTATTTCTGAAACAGTTTTAATAAAGAAATAAAGCCTTCATGGAAATACGAAAACAGCAAAGTTTAATAATCTTACGTAAAGAAATATTTCGTAGTTCGGCGGTTATGCATTACTTAACCTGTAATTTCAAAGCAATTTTAGTATAAAGGAATATCTTACCAGAATTAAAAACGTCCACAGGTATTTCATGACGATTCAAATTCTTTTTTTCCGAAATTGCTTATCAGTAAAATGAAGTCGGCAGACCCGGAATCCTCGATCTAATATTTGCTGGTACGACAATTCGAGTAGATCAAGACAACCCATCCGGATGATCCATTCCCGCCGTAGGCTTTCCAATCTTGGAAAACAAAACATATGCCCTTGTTCTTCGACAGGGAGACTGTTTGTAATACATTTATGATGGACACATGTTGGTTCCTGAAAAAAATAACATTATTTTATTTTAATATAACAATAAAACACATAAACTTATGATCAAGGCTAAGAATGTAATCAAATTTGAATTGTTTATACTTACAGATCTCGTCATTTTTCACAATATGTATAATTACCACTATACCCACTTAATAGAACACAATTCGCTGCTAGTAACTGCACAACTAAATTGCACAAAATGGTTTGAAAAGCATTGACTTAAATCAGAAGATTCTGACAACTTTCAGATCAAATTCAAACGCGACAAACGAACCGCCCCAATTGCCTGGTTACGATACTAGCACAGATACTAGCGCTTTTCTGCGGACTGGTTTCGCAGGGATGAACTATTGCTTTGCAATTAGAAAACCATTAAGGTGTCAGCCGCCTGAGCCGGCCATAATAACCGTAGCAGCGTAGCACAATTGAATGGGCCAGCTGCATAAATTTCATAAGAATATAGTAAAAATAGTAAGGTTTAAGGTTATAATTCTATCTGCAATTTGTTTCCACTGCAAACTCAAAAAGGATACTTTGCTGCCAGCAGTCTTTGAACGACTTTCAGCTACACTGTTCTTAAATGATAGTAAATCCTTTTCATTTCTTCCAATTCAAAAAATATTTTCATTTTAAGGTTTAGATTCACAAAAATCTTTTTCTGTTTCTCTTGTTTTCGTCTTCTACCATATTCTTATTATTCTTCTAATATTTCTTCATCGCCGAATTATTTCTTGAAGTTCATACTGTCTTTCTTGTCATGTATTAATTTCTTGCCCTCTTGTTTTTGTTCATCACGTTCTCTCATAATTTCTGTTTTTCTATTTACGGAATCATTCCAAATTTACTATAAAACAGACGTGAAATAAATGTCTGTTTGTAATAAATATCTTGTATTTTGAATTTTCGACAAATTATGAGAGTTAATTAGTTGGTACATACTTTCGTCCTGTGTAATTCAGTAAAGAAGAATAAAAAGCCACAAAACATTTTTTTCATATAAATGTAGATATAATATTTGATTTGGTTCCTTTCTTGTTTATTATATAGCTATTTTCCTATAAGTTCACACACAATTTATACATATTGACCATTGGAAAACATTTCTCATAACCTGAAAATTAATGAAAAATTACAAAAATATATAACATATTATATACATTCTTTTTGCATACTTACAAGTAATGTAATCTGTTTTATCATGACTGTAATACATTTAAATGATAATATATCCTTCTAATATATTCTTAATTAAAATATATTTCCATTGTAAGGATGAAATTAATGTTAAATGTGTCGTGACCTTGGTTTCTTATTAAGTTAATTATGGCACATTTGGTAACACTGTCTAAATACATATGAAATGTCAAAAATTATAATTCTTAAATACAATGTATTACAACTTTTTTACCTATGTCGCACTTGTAAAAGGGTTCGATCCCGACCGACGCCAAAAATTACATCGAATTTTAATGGCACAAAATTGACCCCTGTGGTGCACTCTCCACGCCATCTATGAGTGCCCGTGAGGTGACGCCTGGTAAGCGCCCGGACGGTACAAATATTCCATCATTACCGATATCTGTACAAAGCAGATTGGCACACCCAGCAATGGGTAATATGCCGTGATGAAATATTTATTTTATTTTATTTATAATTTATTTGTGATACGTACACAATATACAAAGTAACAACTGGGGGCAGACAGACAAATATTCATTGTCGTCCTCAGCATTGCATTTAATATGGAGCATATACGACTTATACAATAGTATACATTGTAATTATATATTATGTCTATAGTTAACTCATGTGCATCAATACTTGATACACAAAAATAGTATCACAATGCTCTGGTAAGCGCCCGGACGGTACAAATATTCCATCATTACCGATATCTGTACAAAGCAGATTGGCACACCCAGCAATGGGTAATATGCCGTGATGAAATATTTATTTATTTATTTATGTAAGTATTGTCAATTGAAACAAAATTCTTGAAAATACTTTATTTTTATAATCGTCTAAAAAATATCTCGCTCGAAAGTAATATCGTATTGTTCGTGCATTCCCATTCGCACGTTATTATACTGTTATAAGTATTTTGTGAATGCGTGACTTGTAAAATTTAAAATTATTTTTTATTACATATTATGTATTAAAATACATCTATACCTGCTACTACAATGATTTTATAAATATCTCGATAAACATTTATAAAAAATAATCATAAGCATTTATTACTGATAAAGAAAAACCTCGCCCAAATTTTTTTATATATTATTATGAACCTGAGTGAAGAAAAATTATTGATATTACATCAACGTTTCTGTCATTACAATAACCATCTTCAAGATTAATCAATGTCTCTTTAGGATGTCATTACATAGAAAACACAATATATTAAATTATATATAAAACATTCCTCAGAATTGAATAGAAGAATAAATGAGATAAAATAAATAATGACATACAATTAGGTTAAAATAAATTTAAAATAGACAAGAATATAAAAAATGGTTAACAACTTTAGAACACAATCGGATAAAAACTGAAAATTACTTAAATATAAAAATTTAAAATACGGTATTTATAGTTTCGGGGACATTATTGGAAGCGCGGCCCCCCGGCCGACTTATCTCTGCAAAATGTTATAAGAACTCGGTTAAATAAAACTTTTGGAGGTAAAGTCAATATTGCTCCTAGGTGAAGCCAAGGTATATCACTAGTTTTATACTATGTAGAGATGTGCATAGCACTGCGCAACATTATTCCTGCTTAAATTTTATTGGTGCATCGTGTATAATGAAATAAAAAGTTCAGTATTTTAAAAATTTAAAATCAGTATTGTAATTTGTATCAAAAATAAACTTGAAAATTTATTTCTGTCTTTTGAACTGCGATCATATAAGTTAAGGTGTAGCAAAAACAGCGTTAAATATTACATGTGATACACATATACATTTCATTAAAAAATACTGTTATTATAGGATAGACAAACTTAATTTGACAAAACAAATATTTAATATGATCAAAATGTTTGAAATATGGATGTAGTTTTCTTACTTGCAAATGAAACATATATGTATCTATGTGAATAATGTTTTTGAGATATGGAACAAAAAAAATATTTCTTTTATATCTTATACGCTGAGGTACCTACATATAAACAAGTTTATGAAAGATGTGAGAAAACTAGTAGGTAATTATTAAATAAAAATAATGATTGTTATTCCGATCATCCAATTTTACAAGCGATTACTTACGAAAATATGCTAATATAATGTATAAGTACTTCAGTCTTCTTAGTTGGGTGCTCAGAGAGCCAGTCAATATTTTTAATTTATTAGAAAATCAATTTCATACTTTTTTGGTCTAGGCGTCAGATGTTGCGATACATATATTAAATAGTCCTTATATCATAATATTTATTTAATAATTCATGTACCTACGGTTAAACTTTGTTTCAAAAGGAACCTTGTAACTTGTATATATTTAGGAACACCTAAACTAAAAATTTAATTTGTGGCTGTAAAACAATCAAAAAATATGCTAAATCATCTAAACCCCAGTGCAAGTATGTTTACCTATTCTAAAAGCATTTGGTTACTTTAATTCAAATTTTCAATATGTCGGAAGCAGACATAAATTTGTATAAAATCTGATGTGGCCAACACATGACCTTCCGTCTTTTCTATGTGTTTTATATAAATTACTCACAGATAAGGTAGTGTCCTGCAAAAGATTATATATTTCCAGTAAAATTATTTCACAAACTATGCAAATTATACTTGACACAGAAATCTGTCAATTACTAAAATATACTGTTTCTATTTGATTTACATTGTGCTTACAGAAACGTAGGTTGCAAGATTTATGAATATTAATTTCTTTATAATTTTTCATCTCCAAATACTTTGAATATAAAGAAAAAAATAATCAAATCGTACAGAGAATAACATATATTTGTGATAACAAAATGTCAAAAAGAGATATTTAACATAAAAAAAAACTGTTAAGACCTGCAAATAAGAGTACTTCCGGTGTACCAATTTAATTAAGTCTTTATACGGACGTACAAAAGAATGAAAGAATTATAATTTTTGGAATTGTAGTTGGAGTTATCGGAGAACTTTTTTCACACATACACACAATCAAACACACACACACAGAGTGAGAGATGCGCACACATACATACGAGTATATACAGACATCATCGTAAAAATAGTAAAACGAAATTTTTGACCAAAGACAATACCTTCCTCACCTAAGGTAACGGAAGATAAAAAAACAAAATCACAGAGAGGAAGAACAAAATTATTTATTTTAATAAAATTACAAATAAATGTGACATTTCGTTAGCAATGTTAAAATATTTTGCACATAAGGCGTATAAATATACATATCTGCAGACCCATTTTATTAAACATGCAGAACGAATTTTGTTTTATTTGATTTATTTGAAGAATTGCATGTAAATCAAATTTAAACAAATAGTTTTCAAAATATTAGTAAAAAATGTAATTTAAAAAAAATCATGATCCCATGTTAGACGATTATGTTCGTATTCCATGTTAGTGCTACAGTACATAATATTTGGCAACAGTGCAGGGTGCCCGATTGATAGCTTTTTGTAAACGTATATTAATTTTGGACGCCAAATTGTCAGTAATACGTACAAAAATATACGCGGGACGGCAAAAACTCGTATAAAGTACGGAAGTCAAATATACGTGTATATTGTTTTCTTTAAATACGAATTTTTCGAAATATCCTTATGCTCACATTATTAGGTGGGGTGAAACATTCTATATACTCGAAGAAGTAGACGCCTAGGACCAGTATTTCCCATAGACGCCAAATGCATGTTTCTATGTACGGAAGTCAAATTGATAGAGAGATGTATATATATATACAGGTGTTTCCTTTAAAACAACCAGCGCTTTTTTGGGCGAACTAATGACTTTAGAGAAAAATGTTATATACAAAAAATTACCAGGAAAAAGGGCTTAATTTATGAGGAATAATAAATAAAAAATTCAACCAGTGGTTCTCAAACGGTAGAATAAAATTATATTTTTTTAAATGGCAACCTATATACATTTTTTGTCCATTAGATAGAGAATTTTTTTTCTGATTTCAACGATATAAATATGATATGGGGTTGTATAACAATTATTTCGAGAAAAATGATATTAAAAATCAGAAATAATTTTACAATATTGAAGTAGGCTATGCAATAAACAAATGTAAACAAATGATACAGGTGACAGATAGTTTTGTTACTTAGTTATTAAGTGTTTGTTTTCGTAATTGTTAATTACTTATTAATAAAAAATGGCTTTGCAGTTGCAAGAATTAACAAATTTAGACATTTTTCTCTAAAGTCATTAGTTCGCCCAAAAAAGCGCTGGTTGTATTAAAGGAAACACCCTGTATATATATATATATATATATATATATATATATATATATATATATATATATATATATATATATATATATACAGGATGAGTCACCGAAATCGCCGTCTTCGATATCTCCCTTGTCGTTAGAAATACAGCATAAGTTTATTAACAGAATTTATTCATCTACTCAAGGAGCATAACGTAAAATTATTTTCACATATACAGGGTGTTGCATTACGGCTCGGCGAGAATAGTTTCTCTTTTTTTAAATGGAACATCCTATATATTTTTATATATTTTGAATTGTATTTTATTCACCTATACGAACATATGAATTTTGTTTTAGTTTTCCACGGCGTTGCCAAGTTATTCCGTTTTTTCTCTAAAAAAGACCGAATACACGCGTTGCTTTATAAAGGCTTACTGAAGTTATTTTAATAGTAAGAATTAAGAATTTTCTTTTCTGTATAACTATAACTATATTCTATGTTCTGACATATTTCTTTTTAAATGTATTTATACAGGCTGTTCAATAAAGCGAATCAAATGTGCTCAATTTCAAATGACTATAACTCGTCATTTTCAAATGGAACACCCTATATTTTATTATTCAGTTGTGTGTATTTTTGTATTATCTTCATATGTTATTAAGGGTATCCCATGCCTAAAACCAATAATTTCGGAGATTTTCACCATTTTTCTCTAAATTTATATATTTAACTAAAAATTAAATGTAGTATACCATGGATATTGTTTTTTGAATAAGAAATAATTGCAGTAATGATAGTATGTTCATTAGCCAGGTTATTATTAATAACAGAGGGATTAAGTAAATTAATTTATTAATATGAGTCTCTCGCAAGAAGAACTTACGAATATAGTGTATGCTGGTCAGGCCAGGCGTCACCTCACGGGCACTCAATGCTGGCGTGGAGAGTGCGCAAGAAGAACTTACGAATATGGTGTATGCACTTGAAGCAGCGGAAACAAACCCTCTTTTGGCATAACGGTTTACAGGAAGACGTCATCCAAATCCGCGTTCTTTTGAAAAACTAAGGGAAAGGTTTGAAAGAACTGGTCATGTTCAGTACGACAAAAGAGGGTTTCTTTCCGCTTTTCCAAGTGCGTACACCATATTCGTAAGTTCTTCTTGCGAGAGACATTTAATTTTTAGTTAAATATATAAATTTAGAGAAAAATGGTGAAAATCTCCGAAATTATTGGTTTTAGGCATGGGATACCCTTAATAACATATGAAGATGATACAAAAATACACACAACTGAATAATAAAATATAGGGTGTTCCATTTGAAAATGACGAGTTATAGTCATTTGAAATTGAGCACATTTGATTCGCTTTATTAAACAGCCTGTATAAATACATTTAAAAAGAAATATGTCAGAACATAGAGTATAGATATAGTTATACAGAAAAGAAAATTCTTAATTCTTACTATTAAAATAACTTCAGTAAGCCTTTATAAAGCAACGCGTGTATTCGGTCTTTTTTAGAGAAAAAACGGAATAACTTGGCAACGCCGTAGAAAACTAAAACAAAATTTATATGTTCGTATAGGTGAATAAAATACAATTCAAAATATATAAAAATATATAGGATGTTCCATTTAAAAAAAGAGAAACTATTCTCGCCGAGCCGTAATGCAACACCCTGTATATGTGAAAATAATTTTACGTTATGCTCCTTGAGTAGACGATTAAATTCTGTTAATAAACTTATGCTGTATTTCTAACGACAAGGGAGATATCGAAGACGGCGATTTCGGTGACTCACCCTGTATATATATACATATGTGTGTGTGTGTGTGTGTGTGTGTGTGTGAATGTGTGTTTGTGGGTGTGTGTGTATGTATGTGTATGACGATTTTTTCATAGACGATAACTCCAACACTACAATTCCAAAAATTATAATTCTTTCGCATTCCTTTTCTTTACATCCATATGAAGAGCTGAAAATTTTGGTTATAATTGGTCTATCGGAAGTATTCGAAGATTTTTTTTCTTAAAAAAACGCGGTTAAATATTATTTTTTGACATTTATTAATGTTACAAGGAAATATAAAGAAATCAAATTGCATATATAAGCCAGCAATGCTATAACCATGGCAACAACTACTATATTAAGAAAATTCTAATTGACAGATGTCAGTTTTAATGTATGTAGCAGAGAGATGGGGATGTTGAAATGTATATTGGGGACGACACGGAAATATAGGATAAGGAATGAGAAGATAAGGGAAAGGGCTCGAGTGACAGACGTTTCTAGAAACAGAGACGATTATAATGGTTTAAACATGTCATGAGGAGAGATGAATAATATATTGGAAGAAGGTAGAGGAAATAGAGGAAGACCAAAGAGAAGAAAGAAGGACTGTACTGCGGAAGACTTGACAGAAAAAGAAACTGAATGAGGACAACAAAGAAAATAGAAATGAGTGGATGAAGAAAATCAAGAATAGAACTCCCTACCGAATGGGAAAAGCTAAAGACGAAGAACAAAATGTCAGTGTCAAGTGCAATTTAAATTGTTTATGAAATAATTTGACTAGAATAGAATCTTTACAAGAAAATTTATGTATGGAATTTGTACATAATACACAGAATTGACGGAAGATAATGTGCTAGCCACATCAGATTTTTTAAAATAACTTTGAAACTGATTTGCTATTGCCTACATTTAGTTGGTTGTACATTATAAGTGGTACAATATTACGGTGCCCCCAAAAATCTCACCCTAAATATTATTTATATTATAAATAAGCTAAAAGCAAATAAAATTATATTATTATAATACTATATCTTTCAGTGAATATGTAATGAATGCTATTATTACTCATGAGAATGAAGTTTACATCACTCGCCTTCCGGCTGGTGATGTATATCATTCGAATGAATAATAGCCATTACATGCGAATAGAATACTATACTTTATCCACTATTGTCAAATAATAACATATCAGTGACATATGTATTGAAAAGTAAGTAGAATTTGTTCACTGACAAATTAAAAAAAAAAATGTTTACATAGATAATTCTAGTCATCGTTGTTCTTGTAACAAAATTATGAAGTGATTTGACATTTAACAGAATATTTTAAAACCGACTATTCAGCTACAGTTTAAGCTAGAGCAAAATAAAAGTATGAAAAATGACAAAACTAGGGTAATTTTGCCTTTTTATGTGGAAAGGAAAATAATTACATATTAAAGGTAATTTTGTTTGTACTTTTTCAAACATAGGTTGGATTTAAATTTAACATAACGATTGAATAATATTATTCCATCGAACTGTCAATATTGTTCAATTAGAAATAGTAACGAAGGTCATTAATTGACAAAAATTGGTTGAATTATGGGTATATTATTTTAGAGTTATGGATACAATTATTTTATTAAATTGTTATTTATGTATCAAGGCACTGAAGTTCTATTTTTTATCACAGATGTGTAATTTATTTGCCGAGGCCCTTAGGACCGAGGAAAATAAACTATATGAGTGATAAAAAGGAACTTTATTTGAAATCGAAAAATTGTGAAAATGAAAGGAATATTTATTTTTATAAGTTATATAACTGTCAGTCTGACATTCAGCGTTGCTAATCTCCGACATTGAAGTTATCGTAGAGTAGATAGCGCTCAAAATTAAATGATTTGTCTCAAACTATTTGGTTATTTCTTCTTGTACATATTTTTAGTCATTTTACGTAAAAAAAATTGCTAAAATTATCTTACATGTAAAATAATTACGCTTGGCAATAATACGATTTCAAATAAAAGTAAACTTTACACCAAATAATAGTTATTTATGATATAAGTGTTAAAACGTGACAAACTTCGAACAAAATAAAATCATTTTTAACAAGTAGGTATATCATACACTATTTTTTCAACATACATCATTTTTACCTTCCGTCACCTTTAGGTATGGAAGGTATTGTCTTTGGTCAAAAAATTCAATGATGAGTTTTTACTGAATAAGCATGTTTTAGGGTCCCTATAATACGATATTACCATTTTTACGATGATGTCTGTATGTCTGTGTGCCTGTGTGCCTGTGTGTCCGTGTGTCTGTGTGTCTGTGTGTGTGTGACAAAAGTTCCGAATCCCATAACTTCAATACCACGATTCCAAAAATTATGATTTTTTCGTATTCCTCAAGTTTACATCCAGAAGAACAAGTGATTAGATTATGGTTATAATTGGTCAACCGGAAGTAGCCTCATTTGAAGATTTAACAGTTAAATTTGATTTATTGACATTTAATATTATTATAACTTAAAGAATATATTATTCTCTATACGATTTGATTACATTTTATACTTCATATTCAATAGATACAGAGTTAAAGAATTTTAAAGAAATTAAATTTTATAATTCAGCCAGCTATGCTAAACATGGAAAGTACTGATATATTCATATAATTCAAATTGACAGATGTCAGTATGAGTAAAAAGTAAATTAATGTGGCAGAGATGAGGATGTTGAAGTAGATGTTGGGGAACACACGGAAATATACGGTAATAAAATAACTCTAGTGTTACAATTTTCTAGAAATATACAAGAAAGACGATTACATTGGTTTGAACATGTCATGAGGAGAAATGAAGAATTATATTTGAACAAGAATGAGTAGTTTAGTAATGGGAGGTTGAAGAAGCAGAGGAAGATTAAAGATAAGATGGAAGGACTGTATTGCGGAAGACTTGAGAGAAAAAGAACCGAATGAGAACGACACGCAAAAATAGCGACCCCTAACGAATGGGAAAAGCTAAAGAGGAAGATGTCAGTGTCAAGTGCAATTTGAATAGGTAGCTTGTTTATGAAATAATTTTACTGGAAATTTAGAATCTTTTGCAAGAAAAATTATGTATGGAATTTATACATTATACACAGGATTGACGGAAGGTATTGTGCTGCCCACAACAGATTTTTTCATTTAAATTTGTATATCTAATAATTTTTTAACATATGACAAAAATCTCGATTTTTTGTTCCATTCGTCATTACCAAGAGAAATAATTCACTTATAACACTAGTGTTAAGAGCATTGTATACTCCTATACTAAAATATAAAGCGAAAATTCAAATAAATTGTTCCTGTACCAGAACTATTAACATTTTAAAAAAATCAATTTTAGACAAACATATTTCTAATATGAACCTGCTTTTAAAAAAAATATTATTGAAATCTATCAGTAGTTGACTTTGAATTTAATGGAAAAACAAGAAATGCTACTGAATTTTGGGTTCCCCATTAAAATCAAAGTCCAGTATTAATAGATTTCGATATTTATTTTTTTTAAATGCAGGTTCGTATCAGACGTATGTTTGTCTAATATTGAATTTTTTAAAATGTTAATAGTTCTAGTACATGAATAATTTATTTGAATTTTCGCTTCATATTTTAGTACAGGAGTACACAATGCTCTTAAAAAGTAACAAAGATCGAAGATCTGTCACTTTTCAACACTGATGTCATAAAATGACATTTTTAATCCTAAAAACAAACATTAAAAAGCTTACTTTCAATAGATTTGTATAAAATATGATACTAAAGAACGAGTTTTGCAAGATATGTTTTTTTTGCATGCGTCAAAATTTAGAAAACGAACTTGACGAGTTTTCTAAATAACAAGTGCGGACAAAGTCTTATAAAATAAGTACGTTATATTATTTTTTATATTTAAATTCTCGTATATACTCAAAAGTTTAAAAAATTGCTATATTAAACCGAGTTGATTTAGGGAAATTTGTATAAGTAATGAAATGATGTAGCTGGTAACGTTGGATTGAAATTTACTCATTTATTTGAAAGTTCTTGTCAATTATGATTTATGAACATAAGTAAATGTAAGATGTTACCAATCTTCTAAAACAAAAATTGCGTATTGAAATGAAGTGTCTTTCGATACGCAATTGGGTTTTGCAATGACTTCATTTTGAACGCAAAGTATAAAAATAATATAATATGTACTACTTAAATAAAGTACTAAATAAATACAAATTTAAAAATCTGATGTGGCCAACACAATACCTCCCGTTTAATTTAATTTTTATTCATGTACATACTTAAAATTAAATTAAATAAAAATACCGGGTTCGGTCCCGACCGACGCGAATTTTAAATGGCACAAATTGATCCTTGTAGCAGACCCAGCAATGGGTAATATGCCGTGAAGATATATTTATTTTATTTATTTACCTATATTCATTACTGATGTAGAAAGTGCACCACAAAGGTCAATTTTGTGCCATTTCAAATTCTAAAATATTTGGCGTCGGTCGGAATCGAACCCGTTCCCAAGATTCGCGTGAAGTGTCGCCTGGTAAACGCATACACGGAACAAATATGTCATCATTATTACCGACATCTGCGTACAAAGCAGATTGGCTCACCCATCAATGGGTAATAGGGCGTGATGATATATATTTTTATTATCTTACCTATATTTTTACATATTTACTTTTGCTGGAAACTGTATTAAGTTCCTTTTCATATAATTATTGTTCCATTTACTATTTTCGTTATAAAACGTTAATATTATTATTTGAAATGATTATTTGGTTGACAGTGACATATATCTGTCAGTTACAAACATTTGAGATCTGAATTGTGTAACCATGTGAATGAGTTGTTTAAAACTTAGGCTCCGGGATTAAAATTATAGATAGTTTTATAAATTTATCCATAAAATATATAGAAAAAGTATTAATGCAAACCTGTAGAAAATTTAATAATATTTAATTTTTATATAACATAAATATCGAAAAAATAACATTTAAAGGTATTTTTCGAAGAAAAACTGTTTTGAGCTTCCAGTGTGCCATTTCCGGTTATCTGATTTACATCTTTCCATATAAGAGTAAGGTAGAAATACAAGGTTTCAAAATTTTCTGAACGATTTGAGTTAGAGCGTAAAGAGGATCACACACATACACACAGACATCGTGAAAATGTTAAAATTGGATTATAGGGACCTTAAAACGTAGTCATTTACCAAAATCTCGATATGCGATTTTTAGCACGATCCATATACCTCCCTTACCAAGGGTAGCGGGAGGTAAAAAGGACAGTAATTTCACAATAAACATATAATACGTAATTTACGATAATACATATTTACGTTATGTTCATTTCAAATTGTATGTACATTTTTATTGACATATTATTTTGCTATGAAATTAAAGTACAATATAAACAAAACCCTATGAGTCAGAAATAATTCATTTAACGTGGAAAGAGAAAATAGGTAATACTGTACATATATACACCACATTGACTTTGGAAATAATTTACCGTTATTTACGTTTTAGACAAGCAGTGGGTAGTATATTTGAATAAATAAACATTTAAATATGTAAATTATTATCAGAAATTATTTTCTTTGTTTGATAAGTAATATGAGAAGCAATTTCATGATTCAGTTAAGTGTTCAGCTCGTAAATCGAATCTCTTTCCTACGCTTTACAAGTACATTCAATTTACTTTTTCTCATCGGCAGTTTGCCTAAAGGTTTTTCCAAGATTTTATAGCTTTATAGAGTAATGAATCTTTGTTTACTTCCAGTTTTTTTTTCTAATTTTCTGTTGTGTACTTTAAATTAACAACTGTATTTGGTTTATTAGTTTTTATTCGGTATCGTATTACAATACATTTTACAATACATTACATGTTGACAGGTTGTTCTTTTGTTACATCATTTATATCTGTATGCCATCTATGGACGTGGTTAATAAACATTTATGATGAGAGTTGGCGGTTATTATGAATACATAACATCTCTCCCTTTTTTACTTAGAAACATAATATAACGGTCGTTTTAGTGTTCTTCGTGGTCGCAATGTTGTTGTAGTTTTTTCATCTGATCCAGCAGGTGGAACTTCAGTCTTATTTGACCTCGGTACTACTGGTCTTCCCTGCTTATCAACGGAAACAACAGGATTGTCTGTCACTGGTTCTGGCCTAACACTCGTATTCTGAAACTCCAATGAGTCTGAAACATAAAGGTCAGGATTTGGAACCGGTATTGTGGATGGTTGTTGAGGAGTTGGTAATTCGGGAATAGACTCGGTTATTTCTGTTTCTCGAAGGTCTATTCTAGGTAGTTGTTCCTCAAAATCTTGCTTGTGTGATTCCAATTCTTCCCTGGCTAAGTCATCTTCGACTCTTCGTCTTAATTGGTCAATATGTCGTTTGATAATATTGCCATTTGATAATTGGATTCTGTATGAGACTGGACCGATGCATTCTTGAATACGTCCTTCTAACCATTTTGGCCCTATCATGTTGTAGTTCCGGAAATAAATCAAATCTCCATGGTTGAAAGAACGAAGATCCTGCCTCGAATCTCTGGTAGGTGTTTTGTTTGCTTTCAATGCGTATGGATGCATTTTATCCAATACGGTTCTCAGCTTCCTTCCCATCAAAAGTTCGGCTGGTGTTTTAAAAGTTCCTGCATGAACGGTTGTATGTTGACGGAAAAGCATTCGCTGAACTTGTAATTCAATATCTCCTTCTTCCAGCTTGGTGAGAATTTTCTTCGTAACCTGCACCATACGTTCGGCTTGTCCGTTACTAGATGGGTGATATGGAGATATATATATATATATATATATATATATATATATATATATATATATATATATATATATATATATATATATATATATATAACTCTATAAGGTTCTTCTTATAAAATTCGTGGAGCTCCTTCGAGGCGAAAGAACGTCCGTTATCTGATATAATGAGATCAGGAATTCCCAATCTAGCAAATATCTTTCTAAAACTCTTAATCACTTCACTTGATGCCATTGATTCCATAATGTCTACTTCAAGCCATTTCGACATTGCATCAACGACTATTAGGTAAACTTTTCCTTTATATGGGCCTGCAAAATCGACGTGTAAGGTTGACCATGGATTTGAAGGAGGTTCGACGGATTGACGTGGAGCTTTTGGTGGATTGTTTGCATGAATTTGACATGTTTTACACTTTGCCACGCAATTCTCGATGTCCTTATCAATGTTAGGCCACCATACGTAACTACGAGCACATGCTTTCATAGCTACAATTCCTGGATGGTTAGCATGAAGCAATTCTAAAAATCTCTTCCTTGTAACTTCAGGAGCTATCAGTCGGTTTCCCCAAAGTAAACAATCTTTGTGGACGGAGATTTCTGTTTTTCTGCGATGGAATGGTTTAAATTCTTCCATTATTTCTGTATTTGGCCATTGATGCCAAGTCCAATACAGTACTTTTTTTCAAAATTTCATCTCTTTCCGTGTATTCACGGATCTCATTCACTGGAATAGGCACATTTTGTGATTCCAGCAACAATATGTCTCCTGGAGGTACCTTCTCGTCCTTCTCAGCCTGTTGTGGTAATCGACTTAGGAAATCTGCATTGACATTTTCTTTTCCTTTTCTGTATTCCAGTGTATAGTCATAAGCACTTAAAATCAAACACCATCTTAACATCCTTGGAGATAAGATAGTCGGAATTGGTTTTCTTGGTGACAACAGTCCTAAAAGAGGTCGATGGTCCGTTGTGACTACAAACTGTCTTCCTGCAACGTATTGGTGAAATTGTTTAACTCCTTCGACAATGGCTAAAGCCTCTTTGTCAATCTGTGCGTAGTTTCTTTCAGACTTTCCCAAAGTACGAGACCAGTACGCAATCGGTTTTTCTACATTCTTCTCGCGATGAGCCAAAATTACTCCGATTCCATACGGTGAAGCATCGCAACTTACCACTAATTCTTTGGTTTCATCAAAATGAGTCAATACTAAGTCTGATCTCAACAGATCTTTTAATTTGCAGAAAGCTTCTTCGTGCTGTTCTGTCCAAAGCCACGGTTTATTGTCTAGTAATCTATACAATGGTTCCACAATGGTTGATTTCCCCTTCAGGAATCGATTGTAGAAATTTACAAACCCTAAAAATGACTGTAATTCTTCTTTATTTGTGGGTCTCGGAACTTCTCGGATTGCCTTCACTCGTTCTTCGGTAGGTCTTACACCTTCTTCTCCAATACTATATCCCAAATATGTAATTTTCTTCAGTCCAATTTCGCATTTTTCTTTTCTAACTGTAAGTCCTGCATCCTTTAATTTTTCTAAGACTTTTGTTAAATTTTCGTCATGTTCTTCTCGATCTTTTCCGAACACGATAATATCGTCCAAATATGCCTTCGCTCCTGGAATGGATGCCATTAGTGAATCCATAATTCGCTGAAAAAGGCCTGGTGCTATCGATATTCCGAAAGGGAGTCGCTTTACTCGGAATAACCCTTTATGTGTATTAATTGTAAGGATTTTTGCTGTCTCATCATTAACCCGGAGTTGCTGATATGCCTGGGATAAATCTAGTTTTGTAAAGAACTTAGCAGGCGTTAACAACGTTATCATCTCTGTAATCGTAGGTAAAGGATACGAATTCTTCTGTAGTGCGTTGTTTACCGTACTGCGGTAATCCCCACATAACCTTATTTTTCCGTCTTTTTTCCTTGACGTGACCAATGGGGTTGCCCATTCCGAATAATCAGTTGGCTCCAAAACTCCCTGTTGAACCAACTTTTCTAACTCTTTATCCAACGTTGGTTTCAATGCAAAAGGGACCTGCCTACTTTTCAAAAAAATAGGAGACGCATTTTCCTTTAATTCCAACTTAATTGGATCTCCACGGAATTCACCTAGTTTCTCTCTAAAAACTGTAGGATACTCTTCAATTATTGGTAAAGCAACTGGTAAACTTCCTCTAGGATCAGCACTGATGCTACACACACCATTTACTGTGATACCCAATTCTCCAAACCAATTTCTTCCTAGTAGATCATAGCCTCCACTATCTGACACAACTATTTTTAAGTATTTTTGTACGTCTTTGTACTGTACCTTAACCATTGCCTCTCCCAAACTTTTAATTTTCTGATGTGTCCAGGTATGTAAATTCCATGTCGTCTTTTGTAATTTCGTATACCTAGTACGAATTTTATCCCAAGTTTCTTTTTTAATGATTGTACAAACTGCACCTGAATCTACTTCCATTTTAACTGCGGTTCCATTTAATTTTACGTTGGCAACAATCTTTTCATTATTTTCATTTCCTTCCATTGTCTGAATGGAATTAAGTGTATACAAATCACACTCGTTTTCGTCTATCCAACTACAATTTCTTAATTTATTGGATTTTTTGGTCGTCGCTGTGTGCGATTCACTTGCCTTATCGTTTTCTTGTTTTTTCTTTTTATAACAAGCATTTTGAATATGCCCCTTCTTTTTGCAATAGTGGCATACCGCGTCTCTAAATTTACATGTCTTTCCATCGTGTAATTTGTCACAATGACGGCAAGGATTCAATTTCTTTTGGTCGCTCTGTGTATTTTTTTGTTTATTCACCTTTAAAATCGCATTTCCTGACAGGTTTCTGATATCGTGGACATTTTTCCGTGCCGTTTCAGCCGCAATAGCTAATTCCAATGCACGATCGAAAGTAAGGTTAGGTTCCGAAAACATTTTTTTCTGTAACCCTTCGTCTGCGACTCCACACACGATACGATCTCTTAACATGTTATTTAGTTCTGTAAAATTACAAAATTTACTTAATTTACGGAGATCTGCTACGAATTCTGCAATCGATTCGTCTCTCCGTTGCGTTCGTCTATTGAAATTAAATCTTTCTACTATTTCGTTTGGTGTTGGGTTGAAATGATTCTTTAATTTCGTTACTATTTCATCGTATGTAAAATCTTTTGCAGTGCTTGGCGTTAACAAGGACCTTAGGACTTCATATGCAGAAGCGCCAAACTGTGCCACAAGTATTGCGCGTTTTTTACCAGCATCCGTAATATTGTTTGCTTCGAAATAGAACTCCAATCGTTCTTGATAGTTTGACCAAGATGTATTAATATCAAATGGTCCCAAATGGCCTGCTGTAATATTTTCTGCCATTTTTTAATAATACGCAGTTTTATTTTTATTACCTCGTCGCCAATTATATGTTGTGTACTTTAAATTAACAACTGTATTTGGTTTATTAGTTTTTATTCGGTATCGTATTACAATACATTTTACAATACATTACATGTTGACAGGTTGTTCTTTTGTTACATCATTTATATCTGTATGCCATCTATGGACGTGGTTAATAAACATTTATGATGAGAGTTGGCGGTTATTATGAATACATAACATTTTCTTTTATTTTCAAATATAGGTACTTTGTTTATCCAGATTTTTTTCAATAATTTGTTGTATTGTATATTTTAATAGTGGTATATTCGTATACAGTATTTTCACTATGGTTGTTGTATTTATTTATGCAAGAAATATACTGGGATGTATCCAGTAAAAAAATGTTAATTATAACATGCCTTTAAAAAATTACATTTTTAACATACTGGTTCATAATAAAATAGTTTTTTGTATTCTCTAGGCAATAATTTGACACTTCTGTTAAAATCATAAATTTTAATAGGTCTGTTAAACACCAGAATGAAGTGTTTAACCAGACATAAAAAAGCACGTAAGTAATGTAGATAATACTATAACATAAATTAATAAACATGAAAAATCAGATGTGGCCATCACAATACGTTCCCCCAATTCCATTTATCTTGTACAAATCCCATACAGAATGTTTCTTGCAAAAGATTCTATATATTTCCAGTGACATTATAATACAAACATACTATGTAAATTACACTTGACACTCATATCTGTTAATTCGAATTTTCTTAATATAGCAGCTCTTTCCATGATTATAGCATACCTGGCCGATTTATGATATTTAATTTCTTTATATTGTTTAACTCTATATCCATTGAATATGAAGTATAAAATTTAGTCAAATAGTGTAGATAATACAATATTCTGTAATATTTATAATAACATATCAAAAAATCTGATGCGACCAACACAATACCTCCCGCAATTTACCTATGGGGTCTCGTTGCCGCGTGCCTGATGTCTGGTCGCGAATCTGGGGAATCCGATTCCATCCCAATCAACGCCAAATAATTCGAATTTTAAATGGCATAAAACTAACCCTTGTGGTAAACGCCCGCACAATACAAATATGTCATCATCATTATCGAAATGTGTGTACAAATCAGATTAGCACACCCAGCAATGGATAATATGCCGTGATAATATATTTATTTATTTAAATACATACCTGCATATTTACTAATGCTAGAAATTATGTATATTAAGTTCCTTTCCATATAACTATTGTTCTATTTACAATTTTCCTTATAAAACGTTTCTATTATTAATTTGAAATGAATATTTTTTTGACAGTGACATTTATCTATCAGTTACATACATTTCAGCTGAACTATGTAACCATGGAGATGTGTTTAAAGCATAAGCTCCGAGATATAATTTTTATATTATTTTATAAATTTATCCATAAAATATAATATATAGCAAACCTGTAGAAAATTGAATAATCTTTAATTTTTATAATAACAAATTGCGAAAAAATAGGGTATTCTCTCATGATTACAAATATTAAAAAGTTATTTAAAATACTAAAGTTGATTGATAAACGAGAGAGAAAAAGCAAAAAAAAAACATGTTATAAATTGATTGTTGCAAAAGATATAAAGCATTAAAATTTTGATGATGTACTAGTTGTACTACCAATGGGAGACCAGTTGATATCCCTACTACATGCTCGAATATAATAACACGCCGCATCTTAGGTACGTACATGCTCGGGTCTACTTCGGTTCGTTCGGGAGTATTCGTAGTACAGCTGTAGGGATGGTCTGTATTTTTTTGGTGTTATTCGCTGTCATTTGACGTCCATTATCTAATCGTTGCTTTGTGCTTTGGGTTTTATTTTCATTTTTCATCATAACTTTAAATATTGTTTAAATATGAAAACTGTAAGTGAAAGAATTAAGAAATGTTTCGGGTGCCTTACAGGATTTTTCCGACATATAAATCATAATCATTTGCATATCAATTTTGGGCAAATTGCTTGAATCTGCTTGAATGAATCCTGCCTCCATTGCGTATCTACAAGAAAATATTTATTAGTAAAGTATTTGTTGTACGATTGTGAAAGATGAATAAAGGTATGAGTTGTAGTATGTATAATATAATATAAGAATTACTGTGACAAAATTATTTAGAAAAATCTAACCATTAATAAAGTGCAATACAATTTTATCAAAATTTGATAAATGATTTGAATGTGTACTTATCACAAAGAATTAAGCAGCACAGGAGTATTTCAGTAAGAAATAATAACAATAGAACTCCACGAACAGAAGAAACAAAGCAACAAACATAAGAAATAAACTCGAACTAATTCAAACAAATTCAAAATTTCTGAGTTAACTTTTACGATACAAGCACCACCTAGTGGCCACGAATATAGTTTGAGAATGTCAAAATGTTTTTGTAGTACAAGAAAATAAATGTAATCATTTACTTAAAATGGTTTTCTTATAATTATCTTTACTTTTTTTTAGTAATAATATGTAAGATTACAATTAAATATATTTGATTTCCTACCTTTCGCAATACTACTGAATACCATCTCGAAAACTCATGAACCACTGATTGTACACCGCTGGTACGTACAACTAGTACGTCACGTATCACGTGATCCACCAAAATTAAATTTTAAAAATTAATATCTCGCTTATTAAAAGGAATTTTTAACTCGGGTTTTCACAGGTACTCTTAGAAATACCTGTTCTTTAAGAAAAAATAAAATAAAAAAAATATGCGAGAATACCCTATTACATTTAAAGGTATTTTATGAAGAAAAACCATCTTGAGCTTCAAGTAAACTGCCATTTCCGGTTATCCGATTGCCACCAAAATCTAATGGCTTCTTTCCATATATCTTATACTAATAAGGTAGTGCTGTCAAGAACCGGAAAAACTATCCGGATACCCGGGTAGTGGGACCGATCTTCGTTTCCGAGTAGTGGAACAGATTTTCGGTTCCGAGTAGTGAAACCGATTTTCGGTTTCGGTTCCGGATAGTAGAACTGAATCGTATCAGAGTTATGGAATCGATGATTAGAATATTCAATTATAATTTGAAATTATCTTCGCTATTCTTGAGTAATAAACAAATTTTCTGTTTTATTTGAGAAATATCGTATGAAAATATTGAAAATAATGATGTGTTAATATTATTATACCGAACGCAAGAGGATGCTAAATTTTTTTTAGAAAATGTAGCAGCATAATGTAGTAAATAATTGCAGATTACACTTTCAGTTTCGTATTTACAATTTTCATTCAAAACGGTTTATTTTAATAGCTTGACGTGTTATCTTTTGGTTTTGAGTTAACGGTACCTACATAATTACAATAGGGACCATAAAATTGAACGCATCGAGGACAAAGTAATGGATATTTCCAAGAACTTCACTTGCTAGCTTATATTACTTATACTTTACTTTATTATCATTTCGCAATTAGTACAAATGACAAATACTAATATTTTTATCAACATTTTTAAAATGTTGCCGTACATAAATTACGTTTATTCATTTTTCTACCGATAATTATCAATGAAGGTAAAAAGGGGGATGACATTTTCTCACATAGTGAGATTTCCCAAATTCTAGGAGTTTATAATACACAACTGAACTTTAAGATTAAAATAAACTGAAAGGTGCGTTTCAAAGTACAAATCCTATAGAAATTGAAATAAAGGGACCAGTCGAGGAAAGTGTACCTGCTTTTTGGTCGTTTCTAAGAGAATTGCATTATATCAGTTTATCAGAATATCTGATACCAATTTTCCCAAATTATTATGCCTGTTTTTTTCTACTTCATTAATTATAAAAAATATCTTTCAAAATAATGAACTTGTTATTCATAATAATAACATATTGATTCATAACACATACCTAAATCTAAGACGGGATTGTAATAATGTTCAAAGATCTGAAAAGTATCCAAGATCGATATTCATATTATCAGTTTCATAATAAAGATTCACCCTGTTTCGGTCCCAGAATCCAAAACCGATGAGTTTCAATTACAGATCCGAAAACCGATGAGTTTCGGTTCCAAAACCGAGAACCGATGAGATTCGATTCCAGAACCGAGAACCGATGAGATTCGGTTCCAGAACTGAGAACCGATCAGATTCGATTACAAAACCGAGAACCGATGAGATTCGATTCCAGAACCGAGAACCGATGAGATTCGGTTCCAAAACTATGAGTTTCGGTTCCAGAACCGAGAACCGGGTAGTTTCGGTTACAAAACCGAGAACCGGGTAGTTTCGGACTCGGAACCGGGTAATTACACGTTCAAATAACCGGGTACCCGGGTAATTTTGGAACCGGAATCGAACCGAACAGAACCGGAACTGGTTTCCACCACTAGTATAAGGTAGAAATACATGGTTTCAAAACTTTTTGAATGATAATATTGAGTATAGAACTAAAATGTGGATCATACTAAAAGAATATGGCATACCGGAGAAATATATAAGATTAATTAAACTATTGTACAATATATACTCTGCACGAATCGAGCACGAAGGGAAACTAACAGAGAAAATTAATATACATAGCGGTGTTAGACAAGGATGTATTCTCTCACCACTATTATTTCTAATAGTAATGGATTGGGTAATGGCAAGAACTACGTACAATAAAACCGGAATCCAATGGAACCCATTCCAGAAGCTGGAAGACCTTGAATTTGCTGATGATTTGTGTCTAATAGCAGAGAAAAAAGGACATATCCAGGCGAAAACAAATAAGTTAATAACTGTAGCTTGTGAAGTATAGGTTTGAAAATAAACGAGAGGAAAACAAAACTATTAGCCAGAAAAAAAGAATATACACAAAGAGTAAAAATAGTGAGTGAAGAAATAGAAGAAGTAGAAGAATTCTGTTATTTAGGAAGTGTGATAAACATAGATGGAGGAACAAAAAATGATATAAACAGGAGACTAATTCAAGCACAAAAATCCTTCAACATGCTCCAGAAAATATGGTCATCAAACGAAATTTCCCAACGGACAAAACTAAGACTCTTCAGGACAAACGTAAAAAGCGTGTTGTTATACGGCGCTCAAATATGGAATAATAACAAACAAGATATAAAAAGACTACAAACATTCACGAATAAATGTTTAAGAACTATATGCAGGATATTTTGGCCTCAAAAAATAACAAACGAAGAATGGAAAGAATTAACGAAAAGAATCACTGAACAACCAACACAAGAATAACAAAGAAAAGGATAAAGGTGCGCAGACCTAGCAAGTCTGCCATCACAACCAACGGTTAGAAACGACAATATACTTTGCCGCCCTATGCTCCAATAGGAGCAAAAGGAAGAAGAAGAAGAAGATTTGAGTTAGAGCGTAAAGAGCACACACACACACACACGGACACGCACACGCAGGCGCACGCACGCACACACACACGGACACGCACACGCAGGCGCACGCACGCACACACACACACATACACACACAGACATACATACATACATCATCGTGAAAATGTTAAAATTGGATTCTAGGGACCTTAAAACGTGGTCATTTACCAAAATCTCGATATGCGATTTTTAGCACGATACCTGTACCTCCCTTACCAAGGGTAGCGGGAGGTAAAATCATGTTTAACAGCAATATTTGGATATAGCTCAAACTAAAATAACCGACTTTTTCTTAGTAGGAATATGCAATACTATTAAGATTAATAAAGATCTAAAAGAAAATATTTTAAAATCTGTCACTGAAATTAATTTGGAAAATAAATTCAATGACAGAACAAATATCAGCATAAAAATATATCTTGACTATTTAAAAGACACGGCAATTGAGAATGCAACAAAATCTTCACATGGAAATAAATTTTCAGAACCACTGATACTATTTTTTCTGTATATTTTCATTATAGGTGGAAGATTGTTATACGAATTTTATATTTCATGATCCTATTACATTAACAGGATCTTATCATTTTGAAATAAAGCGAAGTGAACGAGTAACAATAGTGAAAAAATATAAAGAATTTAAATCTTTGTTAAACTGAGATTATCTTGTACTTCGAGGTTTTTTAAGGGTGCGTTTTCTAAACAGCGCCATGATGTAGTAGCGCTTTAACGTACAACTACTATATATATACAAATATTAGAGGCAATAGGCTTAGACCCGGAATATATACAAAAACCTCAACAAATAAAAAATAAGATATCTAAGCAGGGGTTTCTATGAAATAAATTACCTATAATTTTATAAATATATTATTTTTAAACTAATTATATCATTATTATTACACATGCCTTATAATCAAAAGAGTTTTATTGACTTTTAAGAACAATAAATCTATGTCACTTGTCGGTATTAACCATTGCTTACCGACATGTTTAACCTAATATCCATTTGCCGAGGATTAAAAAAAGTTCTGAACAATAGAAGAATAATTTGTAGAAACGCGAGAACAAAGGGCCAGTGAACCATTTTACTTTATTACCCATATATTCCTATCCCCACTCAAAAATACAAAGGGTAGATGCGGCAGGTATAGATAAATCGTGTCACTCATTTGCGAATTGCGACACGAGTGGACATAATTATCAATTGCAAATAAGTTGATTTTATTTTTATTTTATACAAATGTTACTAAAATTATACAAATCTATATAAATATTTTGTTTTTCTCAAATATTGTTAATTGTTTATTTATTGTATTTTTTATCTTATTTATTTTAAGTTTATTTCAATTTTTAGTTTCAGTAATTATTTATATAACTTTACAAAATAAAATATTTCCTTTTTTGTGAATTAAAAATTAAAGATCTAGAATTTAACAGTTGACTTATTCTAATAAATAACTGTTCGTATATGAAGAAAAATTATGATTCTGAACATTTGTTTCGATTTCTTTGCCCACACGACTTCATTAAAACTTCTTTGAAATAATACAAATAAAATATTTTTTACAATTATATTAGTTTATTTGTAGAATACATTTTTTTTTATATTAATAATGTAAAAAGTATTCCATTTGTTGCAATTAAAATCAATCTTATTATCAATATTATATTTTGTCTCATTTTAAATTTGCCACGCTTTACTCTATAATACCGACACACGAGGATAGACATCTATAGAAAATAGTGTGAACTGTTTGACGAAAACTTTTGCTACTGAGGCCAATTATTTCACCATATATTTAGACACCAATTTCTCAAAATCCAGCAGAGCAATAAAGTTCAAATTTAGTATTACTAACATATTTTACAAACTTTATGGTTTGAGATAAATTTGGCGCGATTTTATCATTCAGTTAGAGAAATATTTTTTTTTATTATTGTCAACAATAACGTAAAATAACTAAAATTTATTTCATTCCAAAAACAAAAAAATATGTATTTTAATTATGTATGTTTAAGAGAAATATCATTACACAAAAAAGAGAAATTGTTGACAAAAAAAATCACTATTTTGTGTATGCGACCCGCAATACGTTAATGCACCCTTAAATGTGAAAAATGGTACTTATTTAATAACACATTTATATTTTTTTTATTAACATAATATGTACCATGCGATTAAATAAACATAGATTATATACAAAAATAATTGATATTATACAATGTTCATACATTTATTGCCCAATAGGAAATACATTCGGAATAGCGGCAGTGCACTACAATATTGGCAATACTTTGACAATATTGGTAATACTTTAGTAATACTGGCATTAAACTGGTAATACCTAGTAATACTAGCAATACAAAATTGGGAATCCCTGTACATTTTTTGCTAGGTGGGTGACCCCTCGGTTTCGATACAGGAGCAAGTATAGCTAAAGAATGTTTAATTTTACAAAGAAAAACTCATTTTATTGTTTTAAAATACTGTATAATGCTCTTAATCAATTGATTTAATATTTTTGCATATGTAAAAGATATTTTTGCGACTTGTGTGCCTATGTATGTGTGAGAGCATGCGCTCCTTAATTGTATGCGCGTGTATGTTTAATTGTTCATAATAATGTTCCACGACGATCTTACGTTATCTTTATTATAAAAACTATTCATATTATTTTAGAAAATTTGGTATCTAGGGGGTTTCTGAAAAACCCGTTCAAACTAAAATATTTTCAAAACAGTAGCACTTCCAGTGTAACCGGAAGCGGACTCTAACTTTCTTTTTTTAAATGGAATACTATATTTTTCATTTTATAATTAAATTCAGCAGAAATCCGGAGACATTACTGAAGACTTTTTCTGGGAAGTACATACATTATATTATTTCTTAATGTATTAATAGTTAAATATTTAAAATTATAGGTATATTACACATATCCTTCAAAAATACTGTCAATCCTGACAATGAATTGGAAACATTTCGAAAAATTAGAAGAGGACAAAATTCATAAAATGAATTTAAAATTAAACAATCTAAATATAAGGAATAGATATATGTAAGTAGAATTTTTGGTGTAGAGTGTAGGTATACAAGAAATGTTAAATAGGGCGCGAGCAGTCATATGATTTTGTTGGGCTTGACAAGCAGATATGGGGGCCCATGTCAGAATGATAGCTAGTAATTATGTATATAGATGTCAAGTATCATAATTTCTCATTCTAAATTTAGTGATTTTCCAATTCCATGTGGTTTATTTACTTCGACAAGTAAATTCCACACTCCTGGTGACAAATTAACTACGTGTATTTAGAAAATCTTGAAATTCTGAATGAAAAATTGACAATTGACATCCGTGTACATAATTACTAATCATTCTGAAACGGGCCCCCACATCTGCTTGTCAAGGCCAACAATGTAACATGATTGTTTGCGCCCTATACTTATGTAACCAAAAAAGGAAGTGGCGTGAGGTATTGTGCTGGCCACAACAGATTTTTTTTTTCAGCGAACATGGGCGAATGTCTTTACCATAGTTACAGTTAAAATGATTGACAACAATGTATTAGCGCGTTTTTTTAACTGAATATAGTTATCAAACTGTCACTTTCAAAATGATGTATACAATTGAAGAAAAAGTACAAATCATAACATGGAACAAGTCCAATATGAGTCTAAGACAAGTTCCCGATATATTTGCTGCTACTTTTAATAAGCGACCCACTCCAGCAACTATAAGAAAATCTATAATAATTAAAGAACTACAGGATGCGTCAATGGAAAGCATTAAAAGAAAATCAGAATAAGTAAATAATTAATAATGACATACATAAATTGTTAGTTGGGAACCTTTGTATGAAATTGATTAAGTAGAAGTAGACCTTTAGGTTCACACATCGTTTATTAACACCTAGAATACATCAATGGACGTTTAGGGTGTTTATCCACTCATTATCAGCTGATTAGAATTACAATAGGTTACAAGTACATAGTGTAGACGGTTATGTTGGGTTATTTAGTTTAATAAAAACACGTAACTTGATGTAACTATTACTATATTATCATAATTAAACAAACAGAACACTACTATTTACTACAAAATAATTATGTGGTGAATTCTTCTCCAATACTGTAGTTAGGGGTCTATTATTTCCTCTCCCTGGAGGTTCACGAAACATGCTGCTGTGGAGAAAGCAAAACGGGCTTGTGTTTTAAAATGGAATAACCATTCGTATATTCTTGCATGTTTTAAAGCTTCCTCCTTGTAAACCCGCCGAAACATTGCCACAGTTTCAGCTGCTGATTTCTCTAACAGGATATAAAACTTTCATGTCGGTCATTGCAAAAATCGTCGGGCACGTCAAACACCGCTTATGAAAAAATCACACCGCGAGCTCAGATGTTTCCACAAGAATGACGCTTGGGCAGCAGATCCAAAAGGATGTCTAGTAAAGACACCTAAAGGGACAAGTCGGAACTAGCTCCCTACCATCCGCTAGAAAACAATTCTCGTTATTTTTGGGTACCCCCTCATACATACAACTGTTTTTATACAGTTTTTATAACATTCAGAACCGTGGATGATACAATTACTTAAATACGAAGAAATATTTTGTAAAAAAAAATTCATGAACTTCATTGGAATTTGATCCCAGAACCTCCCTATTACCGGTAGGATGCTCTAACAAACTGAGCTATGAAATTCCTCTGAGAAGTGATTTTTTACCTATCTCAATGTTAGACTATATACAAGTATATCATACCCTCCTTTTGGAACACTGAGTATGTAATAGACAGCGCGACACACTTGGTGGTTTAGGGGTTCCTAAACCGCCAAGTGTGTCGCGCCGTTTAATAAAAAGACAATGCCCCGCAAGGAGGATAAACTTTTATACAGGTGTAACACCAAAACCGACCACCGCCATTATTTGAGATTATTTTATATCCTTACATAACAAAAATATTGAGAAAAATTCAATTCATATTTAAATAAATTTTATTTTTATAATTATTTTTCAGCAGGCTACGAATGGAAAATAAGTGAGCTTAAATTAAAATGAAACAAATATTTGTTAACAACGTTATAAACAGTGTTGTATTTGATTTCTATCCTAAATAATTCAAAATTACAGATAGTAGTTTTTGTTTTTCATACATAGCCTACTGAAAAATGACTAGAAAAATCAAATTTACTTAAATTTCAATCGTTTTTTTTTCAATATTTTTATTATGTAAGGATATAAAACTAATACATGGTTGAATTCAGAACAAAATACGCTACCGAATAGGTATAAAAAGTATGTATAATCCCATTTGAAAATATATAACTTTATGTAGCAAACTGAGAACCACTGGTTTAAAAAAATATTTTCTTCTTAAATGGGATGTTCCATTGGTCTTCTAGAATTTTGTTCTATAGTATTTTTTTGTAACTATAATAATAAGGAAATAATGGCGGTGGTCGGTTTTGGTGTTACACCCTGTATAGACCACGAAGCACAATACAGAAGGAGAGGGCGGTTGAACCTCAAACGTGGCTACGAAAGTATGCTGAGACAGAAACAAGCGATGCTAGAGAGAGACAACATATAGAGCCTATCTACATCACTATGTTATGAGTATTATGGAATAAAAATAAAATATATACATAAATAATCTATTTATTTAAAATAAAAACTATATAAACTAAGGTATATATTTACATTTTAATAATTATTGATAAAGATTTTAAAAAACTAACTACATAACATAGTAATTTTGAATTTTTTGTAAGATCCTTACATTTAAATTTTATATTATTTTGTTGCATATGATAATATTGTCGTATTCGCATGACAATAAATTCGTGAATAATATACGAGAAGACCAATGTTTTGTGTTCAGTACAAGGAAAAGTAAAATTATAATTTTCCATTATGGTCAAGATTGTTTCATGATATACTTGATCTGAGTCCATAAATTTTAATAAATTATACAAATACACAAAAATTAAAAATATTTGTATTTGGATGTGTTAAAAAACCCCTATTTTTAAAATCTGTCATTTTAGCTTCAGGAGGATAAGTATTTTCATTTTTAAGAGCATCTATGCCTAATTTACAATTTGTTCTTTTTAATCGTTCGTGGGCACGGTAGTGGTAAAATATTATTTTCCCTAAGAAATCTATACTGGGATTTTTTATATGTAGAAGCAAAGTTGTTAATAGCCATTCATGGTTACCTTCTACCTGATTTGTTTTTATTTTTACAAAAACGTAAACACTGTTGTTGTTTTGGTATGTTCAATTTTTTTAATTCGGTTTCCAAATCAGTAGTATTAACAATCTTCATCTTAACTTTAAAGCTGCTGATCACCGATTTCAAATTATTTATACTACTATTTAATGTTTTAATTCTTCTCTTTTGATTATTAATAATTAATTTTGAATATTTTTTAAAGCAATTCTTACATGCTATTTTTTTTGTTTTTCTTAAATCAGCTCTTTTTTTCTGTATTCGTAAATTTCTTGAAGTCAACTGACAATATTCGCAATTTTCATTAATATTTTGTACAAATCTGGAGCATTTTATGTCTCCAAATATTAATTTTTTTATCAACATGTGCCGTTCTACTTTTCAATATTTCTTCTTGTGAATAAAGGTTCGTATTTGGTCCACCTCTACACAAGTACAGACTGTTAAATTCATTTAAAATTTTACTAAAATCATTCAAATTATCAATATTTGATTTTAAATCGTTATTTGGAGGTCCTATTATGTTGTCCTAAACGATATATTTTAAATTACAATCTTCATTTAGAACAATTTGTTTCTCAGGAATTGGACGTCCAACTTGCAGCATTACATATTTAGTAAAAAATAAAAACTTCTCAGTTCCATTTGTTATTTTGTTTTGCGCCCATAAATCTGGTACGTATATTTGTGATTTCCAAATTAAACTGAATAATGGATCTTGCTCTCCAGAATTATTATTTTCAATAATACTTTGTTCCTCGTGTTCAGGTGTAATCATGGCACACTGATTCGAAATTTGTAAAATAATAATAACTTGTTTGAATTGATAATTTTAATTGTAAGACATACATACCTGTTACAACTTTCGGCTTTTTTTGCAATAGATTCGGGAGAATTTGAGGGCAAATATTTATTAATAATTCTCCTCTTTTTTGTATTTTTTGTCATATATTTTGTACACTTCGGAAAAATACATGGGATGGCATTCGATTACAGTCTACAACGACCCAAAGGAATCTAAAATTATTTATAAAAATATAATCATTTAATTAACTTATAAAACAGAATTTATCACTCACTGTGTTTATTCCATTACTCCATGTTCTTATAATATCTTCTTCACAAAAATGTTTTTCACAAACAGTCTTTCACAGATAAAATTCTGTCCTTTCTGGGAATTTGTCTTTTCCATTTTTCTAACAAATCTAAGTCTTTAGGTACGGAAAACACGCTTATTTTATTTTTATTATTATCATACCCACTGGTGCACATAGGAACAAAACATTTTTTACCCATTTTAATAATTAAATGATTTAAAACTTATTCATATATCCCATCAACACAATAGGGCACGCGCGGCGAAAGAGTTGGCGCCTGGTGGTAAGATGAGGAACTAGAGTAATGGTGATCGTTTTCTGTGTATACATATGTTTTGTGATTGGTTTTTCCGGTTTTTCCTGCGTTGAGAAAGAAAGTGATTTTAGGTGAATTATTTTATTAATATAAAATAAAAATGGTAACCAGGATATACTGCTCCGTGCCACAGTGTAAAAACTATGCGAGCAAGGATATTAGCCTGCATTATTTTCCTACAACACCTCATTTGAGGAAAAAATGGCAAATTGTTCTGAAAATAGGGAAAAAAATAAGTAAATACATGGCTGTCTGCTGCATACAATTTAATGATAGTGACTTTCATTCAAGTAAGTAATTTAACATTGCGTACATTGTATGGAAACTAATGACGACATATATTTCAGATCCCTTGAACATTAAAAAGCGTTATTTAAAGAAGGGAGTATGTCCATCTCAGAACCTACCAATTAGAAGTATTAAAAGAATATTACCCGCAAAAAGAAAAGAGAGAAATGCATCAAGAAATTGTACAGATTAATTACTTTTATAAATGTAAAACATGTTGTAAATACTCTGTAATTTACTTACAGGTTTATCTACAGCTACAGAAAGTGTTTCGACCACGGAAACCCATGAAGAAGAAAAAACAGATTCTGCACATAGTGAAGAAGTAACAGATTCCTTGCATAATCAAGAAGAAAGAACACATTCCTCACATAATTTAAATTTGTTAGCCGAAATATGTGCAAAACAGCTAAACATGACTTCGAAAAATGTTGAAATACAGTGCAATATTATTGACCACAACAAAAAGCCTATAGAATCGATTCTGCAACACTCTGATGAAACATTTAAAATTTATACTGGTATACATATAGATCTTTTCAATACTTTCGTGATTTGTGTGGAAAATTTATTAGAAGATAACGATCATTTAAATATCAGTGATGTGCCAACAAAAATTTTAATCTGCTTAATCAAATTAAAATTAAATCTTCCCTTCACAGTAATGTCAGGATTGTTTTTATTACACAGATCAACTTTAAAAAAATCGTTTGAAATAATGTTGCCAATTTTAAAATCGGCTATTGAGGATGCAATTTATTGGCCAAGTATTGAAGAAAATAGAAAAAATATGCCGTCTTGTTTTGATAAATATTTAAATACAAGAGTAGTACTCGATTGTACTGAAATATCTGTACAAGCACCGTACTGTTTGAAATGTAGAACAAGAACATATTCTTATTATAAAAGCAAGCATACATTTAAATATTTAATTGGGATAACTCCGGCCGGAACAATTAGCTACGTTAGTCCAGGATATGGTGGACGAACAACAGATAAAACAATTTTGATTGATTCGGGAATTATTACAAAACTTGAATCCTACGTGGATGCTGTAATGGTTGATAAGGGTTTTCATATCGACAAAGAAACTATGGAAGCATGGATTAAATTAATCAGACCTCCATTTTTAAGGTCTCGTCCACAATTAACTAAAAATCAAGTAAGATATTAATTCATCATTTTTTTATTTATTAATTACATTCTTAAATATTTTAGGCAGAGATAACAGCAGACATAGCACGTGCAAGGATATAGTCCGCGAGCCAGCAACAGATTTTCATGACCAAGTTACTCTCGGGCGATAACTTGTAAAATGCTTCAGAGAGTTGTATCATGAAGCTCCGTGAACGTCAGCTGCGGTTCGGTGGGTGGGTTAAGCAGCGGTAGCCTCCCACGCACGTTGAACAAAAAATGAATTTTAATCATTTCCTCCCGATTGAAAATTTATCAAATTATAGCTAATCCAATATCTTAAAGAAAAAAAAAGTCAGCCTACTATAAGGTGGTGGATAATACGTCAGCTGGTCACACGAACATGATAAAAAAATATATATGTTCAGTCATTTCTTCTCAATTGAAAATTTATCAGATGACAGTTTATATGATATTGTGAATAAATAAACATGTCAGCGGGCTAAATCTCGGTGGGAAGATTGTCAGCTTATGCTCTGAAGGGTATAACGCAGGAGCCAGACAGAAGCATCTATCGCCTATTTAAATGCACCAGCTGACGAGTTTTCCCTCGGCATATTGCTAGCTGATTTTTTTTTATTACTTACAGGATCATATTAACTATCAGCTTGCAAATTTTTATCCGGGAGGAAATGACGTATCTAAAGTTATTCGACATTATGGTTCATGCTCTAACTGAAAGATATAATCTTTTATATATATATATATATATATATATATATATATATATATATATATATATATATATATATTTATCATGTTCGTGTGACCAGCTTACGTATTATCTACCACTTTATAGTCAGCTGACTTTTTTTTTCTTTAAGATATTGGATTAGCTATAATTTGATAAATTTTAAATCGGGAGGAAATGATTAAAATTCATTTTTTTTTGCAACGTGCGTGGGAGGCTACCGCTGCTTAACCCACCCACCGAACCGCAGCTGACGTTCACGGAGCTTCATGATACAACTCTCTGAAGCATTTTACAAGTTATCGCCCGAGAGGAAATAATTGACCAAATTTGTACCCTGGCTCGCGGACTAATACATGTTGAAAGAAGTATACAACGTATAAAAATGTTTAAAATTTTATCGGAAAAAATACCTTGGACGATGGCACCCTACATAGACGATGCAATAATAATTATTGCATCTATAACAAACTTATCAAATCCTATTTTTAAAATAGATAGTAACAATTTATAGACTATAAAGCTATGAAACTTTAGATTAAACATTTTACTATTAATAAAACCGTTTAACAAACAAAATATTTATATATACCTATCCTATATACTATTTACAAAAAAGTGGTAACATATTTTGAAAATACGCTTTTTCCACTTTGTGCACAGCACTAACAATAAACTTTTCATCGTATTCTTCTTCTAAAATAACAAAAGTATTATCAAAAGAACTGAAAATAATAAAGTGACATTTTTTTATATGCAAAATAAACATATTAATTTGTATTTGTAAGTAATACGAATGGTTTTTCTTCAAATTGTAAATTCCATCTGAAAATACTAAAAAAGGAAGATTTTGCAACATTTCAATTGCAGTTAATTTTTTTCCAGCAACAGGACATTTTATTTCTATTAAGATTTCCAAGTTTTCAATTATACCATCGGGACTGCACGCCAGCCAGTTATAAATGGGATGGATAACTAAACCTACTCTCAAAGCATTCTTGCCTACATATTTCTCATAAATATTTCTAGCTGGATCTTCTTGTAAAATATTGCACTATGTTTTTACAATTTCATATATTAGGAATTTAGATGAGCCTACCTGCATCTGTCCGTATCTTGTATTTGCATTTCCCGTGAATTTTTTATTAGTGTACAACTTACACTTACGCTCCCAATCTGGATTTTTATTAAATGTATAAGTATAGATTCCATAAAAGCGACTTGCAGTTATTCTGAATTTTCTTTCTCTATGCCAGATGTCGTTTGTTTGGTCTACAGTGTCTTTACAAATTTGTATACATTGATCTACAGTTTTTAATATATTATTCTTATAAAAACTATTAATAACATATTTTTCCTTTAGCAGAATGGACGATGTCATTAAATTTTCATAAACTCTATCTACAAACTTATGGCTTTCATAATTTAATTCTGTTATTGTAGTAGCAATATCATGACTGGGTTCTTTGCTTTTGTCAAAATATCGAGCCAAAGCAGAATTCTTTTGACCTACAATTTAATATAGTTTCATAAAGACATAATTTTGATCTATAGTCATGCAACTAAAAACCCATTATTACAAAAAAATAATACCTTAAGTACAAATATTTCTTAATAAACTACTATAATATCGTATAATGAAAGTAAGTACTTCATGCTAATACATAATAGCTAATAATATTTTCCTATCTTTAGCAAAATATACGGTAAGTACAATATTTTAAATATTAACCAGTACGTTGCAAATTTCAGGAAACAAAATGCACATCACTACTTCAACCTACTTATATTTTAGATTAAAGCTACTTTTAAAACGTGCAAACAACAACAAAGCATAATTATTTATATAAACTAATATACGTGCTACAAACTATGCATACTACTAATTCTAAATATACAGAGCACCTGTAGATATATACTTATTGTCAAACTGTAAATAAATTCATATAAAAAATTAAAACGAATTCTTCGTAATGTTTTCCCTTAAAGAAATATTTTTAAATTATTACAGTCCAGCAGAAGTTGCATATTTTTTGTTCGTGTTTGCGGTTTCGATATAATGCGCCGGGTATTTCTTTTCACATGGCAAAAATTCTGCACTTTTGTAGCTTGATCATAGTCGCGTTGGACTTCTTGTGCTGGATTTTTTCCCCATTTTTGTTCAACATCAGTTGAAGAGAGTGATTCTAACTGGTTCCTATAATACAATACATTTCTTAATACCACATTTTTTCGGAAATAAAAATAAACTTACTTGTTCGCGTATAGCAAAGTAGCGACTATATGCTTGCAACAACCACCTTCTCCAGCTTTACAAGAACATTTGCAGTCCCATTGTTTTATATCGCCAGGAAAAAATTTAATGGTGACGGTATGAGGCTTATGCTTTATTCCAGAACTTTGCACAACATATGCTACAATGTTCATTTCATCAAGCATTCCACACCGTACCACATGATCAGCCAAAAATACAGCCTCTCCTTCCCTTAAAGGTCTGACTCTTTTGCCAATGTATTGGAATAAATCACTCAATCTCACGGCCATTTGTGTTATATATTTTTTAACTTATAAAAAATAAAATGAAACAGTATCAAAAATTATATTTTATCTCACATAAAATGAAAAATATCGGAAAACAAAACCAATCTGTTGTATATACTTATATGCTCACAATGACATTTATCACCATTCCGTCGCCATTTTGGAATTTTCGGCGAGACACCTAGCGGCAATGCGCATCCCCTATTACAGCATCAAAAAATAATCAAGTATATTTCGTAGCAAACATAGGTATATAACAGACAGTTAAACATACGTAAATAACAACAATAAAAATAAATAGTGTTTAGCAAGTGAAAATAGTACATTAAAACACAAGTATCATAAGGCAATCTGTTAACGTACGAGTCCAAGTTTGGAAAACGAGCCGCTAGGCGAGTTTTACAAAGGACGAGTGCGTCAACAGGCCTTATGATACGTGTTTTTTATACTATTTTTTCTATTGAGGTAATTTTACGATTAAATTTATTTAAATTGCGACGTCAAATTATGACTAGGTATTTTTTGTTAGTTATGTTTATGTTGGTAACGCTTCCCGCTAACAATTGAAATTTCATATTTTCTCAACTATTGATTAATTAGTGTATTGCAAGGTGTATTGTATTTATGATTCAAGGTCTGATTCTGGTTGTGAAATTAATATTATATTTCTTTCTAGTCCTATCACCTAAAGAAAGTATAAAAATCCATAATTAAAAGTAATATGTTGAAATATTATCAACAACTTACCATTTTAAGGTTACCTGTCATTTGTCAGTTATGAAAGTATGACTACCAACTCTAGAACATGAAAGGCGCCAAAAATAGTACGCTTATAGATCTTCTAAACGTCGTGATTGCAGCACAAAACAGTGCGTTTATAGAAACATAAGAACACCGAAATAGAAAAACTGATAACCAATATTATTTTTCTATTTCGGTGTTTTTATGTTTCTATAAACGCACTGTTTTGTACTGCCCCAAATGCGTTGCGTACATTTTTAAGCATGTGACACGGATCAGGGTACAAGTACACATTTTCTTTGGAATCTGGATGATTAAACCACGATACTGATCCATTAATATGACATCCCATCTTCGACATCATTGTTATATTTGACGCCGCTCCATCAAATGTAATAGAAATAATGCGAAGTCCAGCTTCATAACATTTAGACAAACATATATTAATTAAATTACATCGCTGATCTGCATTAACACCATCCACCAGAAAATAAGCGGCAGGAATTTTCCATGCTTCATTGATGCAAACAATCATAAAGACGAGAGCGTCCTTAGCTTCAGACATTGATTCTTCGTCGTTTTCTACACCAAAATCTACATATCCATGGTACTTTTTCCCATCAAATTCAATCGTACGTCGTATCGACATTTCGTCTATACAAAGACTTGCTAACAAAGGTCTATCTGAATACTCACAACGGATCTTAATAGCACGAAATGCTTCTGCTGTGAATCCTGGGGCACCATCAATCGAACTATACCACTTGGAAATGCTCTTAGGGTGAGGAAGACAAGAATTAAATGCAGTACGCACATATTTGTAAGCAGCTGGTGAATAATAATGCAATGTTACTGCGAATTTTCTTAATTCTGCACTATACTGACGAGAAAGTTTAGAATCTCCACTTTTGCCAAGTTGTCGCTTTAAAATGTCCGAATTTGGACTCCCAATATTCTTTAAAACTTGTAGTTGTTCATCTTGCAACAAATTTTGGCTTTTTATACTTTTTAACACAGAAGATAATGTCGCTATTCTTCTTAAATTTCTTCGTTTTGTTTGCTGTAGCTGGTTAACTTTTTTTCTGTATTTACTTTTTAAAAATTTTATTTGCCTAAGTAACGAAGCTTTGGCAGGGGATATATCACGGTGCATTCTTCGAGCTAGCGAAAAAGATGTAGTTCGTGACATCATTCTAAGCACAGATGATTTTTGTTGTGGTACTGGTAATAATGTGCTTGTCAATGTACTTGTACTTTCACTAATATTTAGCGTTTGAGGAACATCATCATCTGCAGTGGAAGTTTCTGTGGAGGTATTCACATCAATTTTTATTACTATGGGCGTTATTCCACTGATTGTGCTAAGTTCTCGCCTTTCTAGTTTCCGGCGTGGGGTTTTAACTGTCTGCAATTATAAATTAAATTAGTTTAATAATTAACTGTATTCAAAATTAAAGAAAAGAATCACTATATTATTACCAATTTTCCTAAATTTGCTCACCTTTTGCAAATATGAAGGATATGATGGAAATATTGAAGGCACAGCGAAATCCCTTAATCTTACACACGACAAAGATGTTCTGTCAAAACAATCTTCTGTGAAATGTTCGGAACACAGAATACTGGTATCTGTCGGCTACCAACCAACTCTTCTTATCGCTTTTACCCAATTTGCTCGCCTCTCCGGGTGTTTTGGAAATCTAAATTTAAACAACAGACATTTTGCTAATTACACGATATATGTTAATAAAAGATAACTTACTTGTGATATGTAATTACAGCTCTTTTTTTGTTTAGCACTTTTTCTCGATGATCTATTACTGCATCCAAACGCACAACACGCCGGCATATTTGAGGATAAAGTATTTATCAAATTAAAGTTACTAATAATAACAAAAGATACAATGTTTCCAATAAAAGTATAGCTCTTAACAAACAAATAAAGTCACAGGAAAGACACGAACTGACACAAACACAAACACGCTACGTTCAATGCACGATAACTATGTTTAGGTTCATCCCAATATGGCGGCTGGCGGCCAAACAACTACATGCGATCCCCGCGTGCCATCAAGCACATAGATTAAGCACTCCCTCTACCTACTTCTATAACTCAATGGATATACTAATGGCAACGAATTGATGCCGTGAGTGAAACAGTAAATACGTAGATAGAGACAGGAGATAAAGTCTAACCTTCGTGAGCTGTGTTCGTTACTTCGTTAGTCTGACTCATTTCTTGCCGGCTTAAATATTGTGTTGATGGGATATATGAATAAGTTTTAAATCATTTAATTATTAAAATGGGTAAAAAATGTTTTGTTCCTATGTGCACCAGTGGGTATGATAATAATAAAAATAAAATAAGCGTGTTTTCCGTACCTAAAGACTTAGATTTGTTAGAAAAATGGAAAAGACAAATTCCCAGAAAGGACAGAATTTTATCTGTGAAAGACTGTTTGTGAAAAACATTTTTGTGAAGAAGATATTATAAGAACATGGAGTAATGGAATAAACACAGTGAGTGATAAATTCTGTTTTATAAGTTAATTAAATGATTATATTTTTATAAATAATTTTAGATTCCTTTGGGTCGTTGTAGACTGTAATCGAATGCCATCCCATGTATTTTTCCGAAGTGTACAAAATATATGACAAAAAATACAAAAAAGAGGAGAATTATTAATAAATATTTGCCCTCAAATTCTCCCGAATCTATTGCAAAAAAAGCCGAAAGTTGTAACAGGTATGTATGTCTTACAATTAAAATTATCAATTCAAACAAGTTATTATTATTTTACAAATTTCGAATCAGTGTGCCATGATTACACCTGAACACGAGGAACAAAGTATTATTGAAAATAATAATTCTGGAGAGCAAGATCCATTATTCAGTTTAATTTGGAAATCACAAATATACGTACCAGATTTATGGGCGCAAAACAAAATAACAAATGGAACTGAGAAGTTTTTATTTTTTACTAAATATGTAATGCTGCAAGTTGGACGTCCAATTCCTGAGAAACAAATTGTTCTAAATGAAGATTGTAATTTAAAATATATCGTTTAGGACAACATAATAGGACCTCCAAATAACGATTTAAAATCAAATATTGATAATTTGAATGATTTTAGTAAAATTTTAAATGAATTTAACAGTCTGTACTTGTGTAGAGGTGGACCAAATACGAACCTTTATTCACAAGAAGAAATATTGAAAAGTAGAACGGCACATGTTGATAAAAAAATTAATATTTGGAGACATAAAATGCTCCAGATTTGTACAAAATATTAATGAAAATTGCGAATATTGTCAGTTGACTTCAAGAAATTTACGAATACAGAAAAAAAGAGCTGATTTAAGAAAAACAAAAAAAATAGCATGTAAGAATTGCTTTAAAAAATATTCAAAATTAATTATTAATAATCAAAAGAGAAGAATTAAAACATTAAATAGTAGTATAAATAATTTGAAATCGGTGATCAGCAGCTTTAAAGTTAAGATGAAGATTGTTAATACTACTGATTTGGAAACCGAATTAAAAAAATTGAACATACCAAAACAACAACAGTGTTTACGTTTTTGTAAAAATAAAAACAAATCAGGTAGAAGGTAACCATGAATGGCTATTAACAACTTTGCTTCTACATATAAAAAATCCCAGTATAGATTTCTTAGGGAAAATAATATTTTACCACTACCGTGCCCACGAACGATTAAAAAGAACAAATTGTAAATTAGGCATAGATGCTCTTAAAAATGAAAATACTTATCCTCCTGAAGCTAAAATGACAGATTTTAAAAATAGGGGTTTTTTAACACATCCAAATACAAATATTTTTAATTTTTGTGTATTTGTATAATTTATTAAAATTTATGGACTCAGATCAAGTATATCATGAAACAATCTTGACCATAATGGAAAATTATAATTTTACTTTTCCTTGTACTGAACACAAAACATTGGTCTTCTCGTATATTATTCACGAATTTATTGTCATGCGAATACGACAATATTATCATATGCAACAAAATAATATAAAATTTAAATGTAAGGATCTTACAAAAAATTCAAAATTACTATGTTATGTAGTTAGTTTTTTAAAATCTTTATCAATAATTATTAAAATGTAAATATATACCTTAGTTTATATAGTTTTTATTTTAAATAAATAGATTATTTATGTATATATTTTATTTTTATTCCATAATACTCATAACATAGTGATGTAGATAGGCTCTATATGTTGTCTCTCTCTAGCATCGCTTGTCTCTGTCTCAGCATACTTTCGTAGCCACGTTTGAGGTTCAACCGCCCTCTCCTTCTGTATTGTGCTTCGTGGTCTATACAGGGTGTAACACCAAAACCGACCACCGCCATTATTTCCTTATTATTATAGTTACAAAAAAATACTATAGAACAAAATTCTAGAAGACCAATGGAACATCCCATTTAAGAAGAAAATATTTTTTTAAACCAGTGGTTCTCAGTTTGCTACATAAAGTTATATATTTTCAAATGGGATTATACATACTTTTTATACCTATTCGGTAGCGTATTTTGTTCTGAATTCAACCATGTATTAGTTTTATATCCTTACATAATAAAAATATTGAAAAAAAAACGATTGAAATTTAAGTAAATTTGATTTTTCTAGTCATTTTTCAGTAGGCTATGTATGAAAAACAAAAACTACTATCTGTCAATTTGAATTATTTAGGATAGAAATCAAATACAACACTGTTTATAACGTTGTTAACAAATATTTGTTTCATTTTAATTTAAGCTCACTTATTTTCCATTCGTAGCCTGCTGAAAAATAATTATAAAAATAAAATTTATTTAAATATGAATTGAATTTTTCTCAATATTTTTGTTATGTAAGGATATAAAATAATCTCAAATAATGGCGGTGGTCGGTTTTGGTGTTACACCTGTATAAAAGTTTATCCTCCTTGCGGGGCATTGTCTTTTTATTAAACGGCGCGACACACTTGGCGGTTTAGGAACCCCTAAACCACCAAGTGTGTCGCGCTGTCTATTACATACTCAGTGTTCCAAAAGGAGGGTATGATATACTTGTATATAGTCTAACATTGAGATAGGTAAAAAATCACTTCTCAGAGGAATTTCATAGCTCAGTTTGTTAGAGCATCCTACCGGTAATAGGGAGGTTCTGGGATCAAATTCCAATGAAGTTCATGAATTTTTTTTTACAAAATATTTCTTCGTATTTAAGTAATTGTATCATCCACGGTTCTGAATGTTATAAAAACTGTATAAAAACAGTTGTATGTATGAGGGGGTACCCAAAAATAACGAGAATTGTTTTCTAGCGGATGGTAGGGAGCTAGTTCCGACTTGTCCCTTTAGGTGTCTTTACTAGACATCCTTTTGGATCTGCTGCCCAAGCGTCATTCTTGTGGAAACATCTGAGCTCGCGGTGTGATTTTTTCATAAGCGGTGTTTGACGTGCCCGACGATTTTTGCAATGACCGACATGAAAGTTTTATATCCTGTTAGAGAAATCAGCAGCTGAAACTGTGGCAATGTTTCGGCGGGTTTACAAGGAGGAAGCTTTAAAACATGCAAGAATATACGAATGGTTATTCCATTTTAAAACACAAGCCCGTTTTGCTTTCTCCACAGCAGCATGTTTCGTGAACCTCCAGGGAGAGGAAATAATAGACCCCTAACTACAGTATTGGAGAAGAATTCACCACATAATTATTTTGTAGTAAATAGTAGTGTTCTGTTTGTTTAATTATGATAATATAGTAATAGTTACATCAAGTTACGTGTTTTTATTAAACTAAATAACCCAACATAACCGTCTACACTATGTACTTGTAACCTATTGTAATTCTAATCAGCTGATAATGAGTGGATAAACACCCTAAACGTCCATTGATGTATTCTAGGTGTTAATAAACGATGTGTGAACCTAAAGGTCTACTTCTACTTAATCAATTTCATACAAAGGTTCCCAACTAACAATTTATGTATGTCATTATTAATTATTTACTTATTCTGATTTTCTTTTAATGCTTTCCATTGACGCATCCTGTAGTTCTTTAATTATTATAGATTTTCTTATAGTTGCTGGAGTGGGTCGCTTATTAAAAGTAGCAGCAAATATATCGGGAACTTGTCTTAGACTCATATTGGACTTGTTCCATGTTATGATTTGTACTTTTTCTTCAATTGTATACATCATTTTGAAAGTGACAGTTTGATAACTATATTCAGTTAAAAAAACGCGCTAATACATTGTTGTCAATCATTTTAACTGTAACTATGGTAAAGACATTCGCCCATGTTCGCTGAAAAAAAAAATCTGTTGTGGCCAGCACAATACCTCACGCCACTTCCTTTTTTGGTTACATAAGTATAGGGCGCAAACAATCATGTTACATTGTTGGCCTTGACAAGCAGATGTGGGGGCCCGTTTCAGAATGATTAGTAATTATGTACACGGATGTCAATTGTCAATTTTTCATTCAGAATTTCAAGATTTTCTAAATACACGTAGTTAATTTGTCACCAGGAGTGTGGAATTTACTTGTCGAAGTAAATAAACCACATGGAATTGGAAAATCACTAAATTTAGAATGAGAAATTATGATACTTGACATCTATATACATAATTACTAGCTATCATTCTGACATGGGCCCCCATATCTGCTTGTCAAGCCCAACAAAATCATATGACTGCTCGCGCCCTATTTAACATTTCTTGTATACCTACACTCTACACCAAAAATTCTACTTACATATATCTATTCCTTATATTTAGATTGTTTAATTTTAAATTCATTTTATGAATTTTGTCCTCTTCTAATTTTTCGAAATGTTTCCAATTCATTGTCAGGATTGACAGTATTTTTGAAGGATATGTGTAATATACCTATAATTTTAAATATTTAACTATTAATACATTAAGAAATAATATAATGTATGTACTTCCCAGAAAAAGTCTTCAGTAATGTCTCCGGATTTCTGCTGAATTTAATTATAAAATGAAAAATATAGTATTCCATTTAAAAAAAGAAAGTTAGAGTCCGCTTCCGGTTACACTGGAAGTGCTACTGTTTTGAAAATATTTTAGTTTGAACGGGTTTTTCAGAAACCCCCTAGATACCAAATTTTCTAAAATAATATGAATAGTTTTTATAATAAAGATAACGTAAGATCGTCGTGGAACATTATTATGAACAATTAAACATACACGCGCATACAATTAAGGAGCGCATGCTCTCACACATACATAGGCACACAAGTCGCAAAAATATCTTTTACATATGCAAAAATATTAAATCAATTGATTAAGAGCATTATACAGTATTTTAAAACAATAAAATGAGTTTTTCTTTGTAAAATTAAACATTCTTTAGCTATACTTGCTCCTGTATCGAAACCGAGGGGTCACCCACCTAGCAAAAAATGTACAGGGATTCCCAATTTTGTATTGCTAGTATTACTAGGTATTACCAGTTTAATGCCAGTATTACTAAAGTATTACCAATATTGTCAAAGTATTGCCAATATTGTAGTGCACTGCCGCTATTCCGAATGTATTTCCTATTGGGCAATAAATGTATGAACATTGTATAATATCAATTATTTTTGTATATAATCTATGTTTATTTAATCGCATGGTACATATTATGTTAATAAAAAAAATATAAATGTGTTATTAAATAAGTACCATTTTTCACATTTAAGGGTGCATTAACGTATTGCGGGTCGCATACACAAAATAGTGATTTTTTTTGTCAACAATTTCTCTTTTTTGTGTAATGATATTTCTCTTAAACATACATAATTAAAATACATATTTTTTTGTTTTTGGAATGAAATAAATTTTAGTTATTTTACGTTATTGTTGACAATAATAAAAAAAAATATTTCTCTAACTGAATGATAAAATCGCGCCAAATTTATCTCAAACCATAAAGTTTGTAAAATATGTTAGTAATACTAAATTTGAACTTTATTGCTCTGCTGGATTTTGAGAAATTGGTGTCTAAATATATGGTGAAATAATTGGCCTCAGTAGCAAAAGTTTTCGTCAAACAGTTCACACTATTTTCTATAGATGTCTATCCTCGTGTGTCGGTATTATAGAGTAAAGCGTGGCAAATTTAAAATGAGACAAAATATAATATTGATAATAAGATTGATTTTAATTGCAACAAATGGAATACTTTTTACATTATTAATATAAAAAAAAATGTATTCTACAAATAAACTAATATAATTGTAAAAAATATTTTATTTGTATTATTTCAAAGAAGTTTTAATGAAGTCGTGTGGGCAAAGAAATCGAAACAAATGTTCAGAATCATAATTTTTCTTCATATACGAACAGTTATTTATTAGAATAAGTCAACTGTTAAATTCTAGATCTTTAATTTTTAATTCACAAAAAAGGAAATATTTTATTTTGTAAAGTTATATAAATAATTACTGAAACTAAAAATTGAAATAAACTTAAAATAAATAAGATAAAAAATACAATAAATAAACAATTAACAATATTTGAGAAAAACAAAATATTTATATAGATTTGTATAATTTTAGTAACATTTGTATAAAATAAAAATAAAATCAACTTATTTGCAATTGATAATTATGTCCACTCGTGTCGCAATTCGCAAATGAGTGACACGATTTATCTATACCTGCCGCATCTACCCTTTGTATTTTTGAGTGGGGATAGGAATATATGGGTAATAAAGTAAAATGGTTCACTGGCCCTTTGTTCTCGCGTTTCTACAAATTATTCTTCTATTGTTCAGAACTTTTTTTAATCCTCGGCAAATGGATATTAGGTTAAACATGTCGGTAAGCAATGGTTAATACCGACAAGTGACATAGATTTATTGTTCTTAAAAGTCAATAAAACTCTTTTGATTATAAGGCATGTGTAATAATAATGATATAATTAGTTTAAAAATAATATATTTATAAAATTATAGGTAATTTATTTCATAGAAACCCCTGCTTAGATATCTTATTTTTTATTTGTTGAGGTTTTTGTATATATTCCGGGTCTAAGCCTATTGCCTCTAATATTTGTATATATATAGTAGTTGTACGTTAAAGCGCTACTACATCATGGCGCTGTTTAGAAAACGCACCCTTAAAAAACCTCGAAGTACAAGATAATCTCAGTTTAACAAAGATTTAAATTCTTTATATTTTTTCACTATTGTTACTCGTTCACTTCGCTTTATTTCAAAATGATAAGATCCTGTTAATGTAATAGGATCATGAAATATAAAATTCGTATAACAATCTTCCACCTATAATGAAAATATACAGAAAAAATAGTATCAGTGGTTCTGAAAATTTATTTCCATGTGAAGATTTTGTTGCATTCTCAATTGCCGTGTCTTTTAAATAGTCAAGATATATTTTTATGCTGATATTTGTTCTGTCATTGAATTTATTTTCCAAATTAATTTCAGTGACAGATTTTAAAATATTTTCTTTTAGATCTTTATTAATCTTAATAGTATTGCATATTCCTACTAAGAAAAAGTCGGTTATTTTAGTTTGAGCTATATCCAAATATTGCTGTTAAACATGATTTTACCTCCCGCTACCCTTGGTAAGGGAGGTACAGGTATCGTGCTAAAAATCGCATATCGAGATTTTGGTAAATGACCACGTTTTAAGGTCCCTAGAATCCAATTTTAACATTTTCACGATGATGTATGTATGTATGTCTGTGTGTGTATGTGTGTGTGTGTGCGTGCGTGCGCCTGCGTGTGCGTGTCCGTGTGTGTGTGCGTGCGTGCGCCTGCGTGTGCGTGTCCGTGTGTGTGTGTGTGTGCTCTTTACGCTCTAACTCAAATCTTCTTCTTCTTCTTCCTTTTGCTCCTATTGGAGCATAGGGCGGCAAAGTATATTGTCGTTTCTAACCGTTGGTTGTGATGGCAGACTTGCTAGGTCTGCGCACCTTTATCCTTTTCTTTGTTATTCTTGTGTTGGTTGTTCAGTGATTCTTTTCGTTAATTCTTTCCATTCTTTGTTTGTTATTTTTTGAGGCCAAAATATCCTGCATATAGTTCTTAAACATTTATTCGTGAATGTTTGTAGTCTTTTTATATCTTGTTTGTTATTATTCCATATTTGAGCGCCGTATAACAACACGCTTTTTACGTTTGTCCTGAAGAGTCTTAGTTTTGTCCGTTGGGAAATTTCGTTTGATGACCATATTTTCTGGAGCATGTTGAAGGATTTTTGTGCTTGAATTAGTCTCCTGTTTATATCATTTTTTGTTCCTCCATCTATGTTTATCACACTTCCTAAATAACAGAATTCTTCTACTTCTTCTATTTCTTCACTCACTATTTTTACTCTTTGTGTATATTCTTTTTTTCTGGCTAATAGTTTTGTTTTCCTCTCGTTTATTTTCAAACCTATACTTCACAAGCTACAGTTATTAACTTATTTGTTTTCGCCTGGATATGTCCTTTTTTCTCTGCTATTAGACACAAATCATCAGCAAATTCAAGGTCTTCCAGCTTCTGGAATGGGTTCCATTGGATTCCGGTTTTATTGTACGTAGTTCTTGCCATTACCCAATCCATTACTATTAGAAATAATAGTGGTGAGAGAATACATCCTTGTCTAACACCGCTATGTATATTAATTTTCTCTGTTAGTTTCCCTTCGTGCTCGATTCGTGCAGAGTATATATTGTACAATAGTTTAATTAATCTTATATATTTCTCCGGTATGCCATATTCTTTTAGTATGATCCACATTTTAGTTCTATACTCAATATTATCATTCAAAAAGTTTTGAAACCATGTATTTCTACCTTATACTAGTGGTGGAAACCAGTTCCGGTTCTGTTCGGTTCGATTCCGGTTCCAAAATTACCCGGGTACCCGGTTATTTGAACGTGTAATTACCCGGTTCCGAGTCCGAAACTACCCGGTTCTCGGTTTTGTAACCGAAACTACCCGGTTCTCGGTTCTGGAACCGAAACTCATAGTTTTGGAACCGAATCTCATCGGTTCTCGGTTCTGGAATCGAATCTCATCGGTTCTCGGTTTTGTAATCGAATCTGATCGGTTCTCAGTTCTGGAACCGAATCTCATCGGTTCTCGGTTCTGGAATCGAATCTCATCGGTTCTCGGTTTTGGAACCGAAACTCATCGGTTTTCGGATCTGTAATTGAAACTCATCGGTTTTGGATTCTGGGACCGAAACAGGGTGAATCTTTATTATGAAACTGATAATATGAATATCGATCTTGGATACTTTTCAGATCTTTGAACATTATTACAATCCCGTCTTAGATTTAGGTATGTGTTATGAATCAATATGTTATTATTATGAATAACAAGTTCATTATTTTGAAAGATATTTTTTATAATTAATGAAGTAGAAAAAAACAGGCATAATAATTTGGGAAAATTGGTATCAGATATTCTGATAAACTGATATAATGCAATTCTCTTAGAAACGACCAAAAAGCAGGTACACTTTCCTCGACTGGTCCCTTTATTTCAATTTCTATAGGATTTGTACTTTGAAACGCACCTTTCAGTTTATTTTAATCTTAAAGTTCAGTTGTGTATTATAAACTCCTAGAATTTGGGAAATCTCACTATGTGAGAAAATGTCATCCCCCTTTTTACCTTCATTGATAATTATCGGTAGAAAAATGAATAAACGTAATTTATGTACGGCAACATTTTAAAAATGTTGATAAAAATATTAGTATTTGTCATTTGTACTAATTGCGAAATGATAATAAAGTAAAGTATAAGTAATATAAGCTAGCAAGTGAAGTTCTTGGAAATATCCATTACTTTGTCCTCGATGCGTTCAATTTTATGGTCCCTATTGTAATTATGTAGGTACCGTTAACTCAAAACCAAAAGATAACACGTCAAGCTATTAAAATAAACCGTTTTGAATGAAAATTGTAAATACGAAACTGAAAGTGTAATCTGCAATTATTTACTACATTATGCTGCTACATTTTCTAAAAAAAATTTAGCATCCTCTTGCGTTCGGTATAATAATATTAACACATCATTATTTTCAATATTTTCATACGATATTTCTCAAATAAAACAGAAAATTTGTTTATTACTCAAGAATAGCGAAGATAATTTCAAATTATAATTGAATATTCTAATCATCGATTCCATAACTCTGATACGATTCAGTTCTACTATCCGGAACCGAAACCGAAAATCGGTTTCACTACTCGGAACCGAAAATCTGTTCCACTACTCGGAAACGAAGATCGGTCCCACTACCCGGGTATCCGGATAGTTTTTCCGGTTCTTGACAGCACTACCTTATTAGTATAAGATATATGGAAAGAAGCCATTAGATTTTGGTGGCAATCGGATAACCGGAAATGGCAGTTTACTTGAAGCTCAAGATGGTTTTTCTTCATAAAATACCTTTAAATGTAATAGGGTATTCTCGCATATTTTTTTTATTTTATTTTTTCTTAAAGAACAGGTATTTCTAAGAGTACCTGTGAAAACCCGAGTTAAAAATTCCTTTTAATAAGCGAGATATTAATTTTTAAAATTTAATTTTGGTGGATCACGTGATACGTGACGTACTAGTTGTACGTACCAGCGGTGTACAATCAGTGGTTCATGAGTTTTCGAGATGGTATTCAGTAGTATTGCGAAAGGTAGGAAATCAAATATATTTAATTGTAATCTTACATATTATTACTAAAAAAAAGTAAAGATAATTATAAGAAAACCATTTTAAGTAAATGATTACATTTATTTTCTTGTACTACAAAAACATTTTGACATTCTCAAACTATATTCGTGGCCACTAGGTGGTGCTTGTATCGTAAAAGTTAACTCAGAAATTTTGAATTTGTTTGAATTAGTTCGAGTTTATTTCTTATGTTTGTTGCTTTGTTTCTTCTGTTCGTGGAGTTCTATTGTTATTATTTCTTACTGAAATACTCCTGTGCTGCTTAATTCTTTGTGATAAGTACACATTCAAATCATTTATCAAATTTTGATAAAATTGTATTGCACTTTATTAATGGTTAGATTTTTCTAAATAATTTTGTCACAGTAATTCTTATATTATATTATACATACTACAACTCATACCTTTATTCATCTTTCACAATCGTACAACAAATACTTTACTAATAAATATTTTCTTGTAGATACGCAATGGAGGCAGGATTCATTCAAGCAGATTCAAGCAATTTGCCCAAAATTGATATGCAAATGATTATGATTTATATGTCGGAAAAATCCTGTAAGGCACCCGAAACATTTCTTAATTCTTTCACTTACAGTTTTCATATTTAAACAATATTTAAAGTTATGATGAAAAATGAAAATAAAACCCAAAGCACAAAGCAACGATTAGATAATGGACGTCAAATGACAGCGAATAACACCAAAAAAATACAGACCATCCCTACAGCTGTACTACGAATACTCCCGAACGAACCGAAGTAGACCCGAGCATGTACGTACCTAAGATGCGGCGTGTTATTATATTCGAGCATGTAGTAGGGATATCAACTGGTCTCCCATTGGTAGTACAACTAGTACATCATCAAAATTTTAATGCTTTATATCTTTTGCAACAATCAATTTATAACATGTTTTTTTTTTGCTTTTTCTCTCTCGTTTATCAATCAACTTTAGTATTTTAAATAACTTTTTAATATTTGTAATCATGAGAGAATACCCTATTTTTTCGCAATTTGTTATTATAAAAATTAAAGATTATTCAATTTTCTACAGGTTTGCTATATATTATATTTTATGGATAAATTTATAAAATAATATAAAAATTATATCTCGGAGCTTATGCTTTAAACACATCTCCATGGTTACATAGTTCAGCTGAAATGTATGTAACTGATAGATAAATGTCACTGTCAAAAAAATATTCATTTCAAATTAATAATAGAAACGTTTTATAAGGAAAATTGTAAATAGAACAATAGTTATATGGAAAGGAACTTAATATACATAATTTCTAGCATTAGTAAATATGCAGGTATGTATTTAAATAAATAAATATATTATCACGGCATATTATCCATTGCTGGGTGTGCTAATCTGATTTGTACACACATTTCGATAATGATGATGACATATTTGTATTGTGCGGGCGTTTACCACAAGGGTTAGTTTTATGCCATTTAAAATTCGAATTATTTGGCGTTGATTGGGATGGAATCGGATTCCCCAGATTCGCGACCAGACATCAGGCACGCGGCAACGAGACCCCATAGGTAAATTGCGGGAGGTATTGTGTTGGTCGCATCAGATTTTTTGATATGTTATTATAAATATTACAGAATATTGTATTATCTACACTATTTGACTAAATTTTATACTTCATATTCAATGGATATAGAGTTAAACAATATAAAGAAATTAAATATCATAAATCGGCCAGGTATGCTATAATCATGGAAAGAGCTGCTATATTAAGAAAATTCGAATTAACAGATATGAGTGTCAAGTGTAATTTACATAGTATGTTTGTATTATAATGTCACTGGAAATATATAGAATCTTTTGCAAGAAACATTCTGTATGGGATTTGTACAAGATAAATGGAATTGGGGGAACATATTGTGATGGCCACATCTGATTTTTCATGTTTATTAATTTATGTTATAGTATTATCTACATTACTTACGTGCTTTTTTATGTCTTGTTAAACACTTCATTCTGGTGTTTAACAGACCTATTAAAATTTATGATTTTAACAGAAGTGTCAAATTATTGCCTAGAGAATACAAAAAACTATTTTATTATGAACCAGTATGTTAAAAATGTAATTTTTTAAAGGCATGTTATAATTAACATTTTTTTACTGGATACATCCCAGTATATTTCTTGCATAAATAAATACAACAACCATAGTGAAAATACTGTATACGAATATACCACTATTAAAATATACAATACAACAAATTATTGAAAAAAATCTGGATAAACAAAGTACCTATATTTGAAAATAAAAGAAAATGTTATGTATTCATAATAACCGCCAACTCTCATCATAAATGTTTATTAACCACGTCCATAGATGGCATACAGATATAAATGATGTAACAAAAGAACAACCTGTCAACATGTAATGTATTGTAAAATGTATTGTAATACGATACCGAATAAAAACTAATAAACCAAATACAGTTGTTAATTTAAAGTACACAACATATAATTGGCGACGAGGTAATAAAAATAAAACTGCGTATTATTAAAAAATGGCAGAAAATATTACAGCAGGCCATTTGGGACCATTTGATATTAATACATCTTGGTCAAACTATCAAGAACGATTGGAGTTCTATTTCGAAGCAAACAATATTACGGATGCTGGTAAAAAACGCGCAATACTTGTGGCACAGTTTGGCGCTTCTGCATATGAAGTCCTAAGGTCCTTGTTAACGCCAAGCACTGCAAAAGATTTTACATACGATGAAATAGTAACGAAATTAAAGAATCATTTCAACCCAACACCAAACGAAATAGTAGAAAGATTTAATTTCAATAGACGAACGCAACGGAGAGACGAATCGATTGCAGAATTCGTAGCAGATCTCCGTAAATTAAGTAAATTTTGTAATTTTACAGAACTAAATAACATGTTAAGAGATCGTATCGTGTGTGGAGTCGCAGACGAAGGGTTACAGAAAAAAATGTTTTCGGAACCTAACCTTACTTTCGATCGTGCATTGGAATTAGCTATTGCGGCTGAAACGGCACGGAAAAATGTCCACGATATCAGAAACCTGTCAGGAAATGCGATTTTAAAGGTGAATAAACAAAAAAATACACAGAGCGACCAAAAGAAATTGAATCCTTGCCGTCATTGTGACAAATTACACGATGGAAAGACATGTAAATTTAGAGACGCGGTATGCCACTATTGCAAAAAGAAGGGGCATATTCAAAATGCTTGTTATAAAAAGAAAAAACAAGAAAACGATAAGGCAAGTGAATCGCACACAGCGACGACCAAAAAATCCAATAAATTAAGAAATTGTAGTTGGATAGACGAAAACGAGTGTGATTTGTATACACTTAATTCCATTCAGACAATGGAAGGAAATGAAAATAATGAAAAGATTGTTGCCAACGTAAAATTAAATGGAACCGCAGTTAAAATGGAAGTAGATTCAGGTGCAGTTTGTACAATCATTAAAAAAGAAACTTGGGATAAAATTCGTACTAGGTATACGAAATTACAAAAGACGACATGGAATTTACATACCTGGACACATCAGAAAATTAAAAGTTTGGGAGAGGCAATGGTTAAGGTACAGTACAAAGACGTACAAAAATACTTAAAAATAGTTGTGTCAGATAGTGGAGGCTATGATCTACTAGGAAGAAATACAATAAAAAATAAAAACAATACATCCTTCTCAAACACTATTCCCATTGATATCAGCTTCTTGCAACAAATATATGTGTTTATAAACTTTATTGTATATACAGATTGGTAGGTTTATATTATTTACTGCTACACCATTCCCATGTATTTATAATATAAATAATTGCTATTTACAGATTGTTATACATGTGCAAATAAAAGATTATAAGTGATTCAAATACTTGATTTATTTTTTGATGCTGTAATACAAGAAAACTAATAAATGTTTGTTAACTTTCACAATTTATTTCGTTGCGACATCTATCAGTGCTCACTATAACTTAACCTATTCCAATTTAATAATTTTATTTTGTTACAATTTGTAGGACGGAGTGTACTTTTTAAATATGTAAGCGCGCGAAGTTGATACGCGCCAACTTCATGGGCTAGATTTGTACGTTATGACACAGTGCTTGGCAGGAAATGTACAGAGCGATCTATGTACATTATGACGCTGCATAAGGCAAGAAATGTACACTTTGATGCGCGCCAACTTCATGGGCTAGATTTGTACGCTATGACACAGTGCTGAGCAGGAAATGTACAGGGCGATTTGTGTACATTATGACGGAGCGTGTGTTCCCCTGAAAAACAAATATATTTCAATATATAAAAATAATGTAAATAACACAAATATGAATTAACTATTATCTACCTGTTTCATAAAATTTTACAAATATGAAAGTACTTCTAATAAGTATATTTAAATATATGTAAAAAGAAAATTGAAAATTTGCATGTTTAAATTTTTATTTGGTATGGATTAAAAAAAGAAAACGTTTTATAAAAAAAAAAAAATACTCTAAATTCATACAGATAGCCAGAAAGAAGATTTACAACTTTATTATTGAATTATAAAATATAAAAATAAATAAAATAAATATATCATCACGGCATATTACCCATTACTGGGTGTGCCAATCTGCTTTGTACACAAATATCGGTAATGATGAAATATACAATGTGTCCCTTGATTGAGTAACCTATACAAGAGGGAAAAGATCTTTATTTCTAATTTTACAAAAAAAAAAATGTTATAGGAAGAACTTTTTTTGCTTAACTTGAAACTCTTACTTTTGTCATTTACACCTTTAATTATTAATATTTTAATTTCCATCCTCGAAATTAGGAAAGAGCCTTCGATACATGGCTTGCTTAACCCACTTGCAACATGTGTCATGTTTAATATGCCATGTGTGGTTATTTTTTTATATCGTTAAAGTAATATCTCAAAACTTATTTTCATTGCAATATTTGTATGTAGTTTAATGTATTAAAAAATCGCATAAGAGATACTATGTCCGCCTTAACATTTGAGGAAGTGAAGAATAGCTTTAAAAAGCTGCGTCGGAGAATTGAGTTATGTAGCGACGAAGGTGGAGGGTTAATAGAATAGTGGATGATGAAGCTTCTTGACTGGATGTGTGTATGGAAATGAATAAATTACTGGATTGCAGTCAAAATATTTATTCAAATTTCGGCCTCTACCGGTTTCGGCATGTTATGCCTTCTTCAGGAGCTACAATTGATACAATTTTTTTATAAAAACATTTTTAAAAACATCGTATTTTTATATAAAACTTACGTGATTTTTTTTTCTACATTTGTATGTACACATTAAAACAGGGTTACCACTCAAATCTTACAGTGAAATTCCCTGACTTCTCCAGGTTTTCCCTGACCAAACACATATTTTTCCATACTCATTGCCTACTTTAAAAAATAAATTAAGGGTAAACACGTTACTTTTGATTTCATAAAGAGCATTTATGCACATATTTTCAGAAAAAAACAAACAAAATAAAAATTCTACTTAATAATCATAATATAATACAGATTGTTTAAGGTCTTTTTGTTTTTTTTTTATTGGGTGATACTACAGGTCAAAAGAAGACGAAAAACATTAAAACACTTTAGTAAAATATTTATAATTACAGAGTTACAGGCATTTAAAAGTGCACTTCATCAAGCACAATTTTATTAATAACTCTGGTACTAATTGCACGAAAATTTTGAAACTTGGTATGAGGGTACTACTTATTTACATGCACATTTATACTTTCTTTTGTTATTGTATCTCAACCAGAGTCGTCTCGTATGGGGAAGCCATGAACATTTTTTATCGTTATTTTTTTACCCATGAACATTTTTTCATTTTTACACAAAATGTACTCTTAATAAAACTTGATAAACGCAGTAGTTTTGGAGATGTTTTAATTTTTAGAAAAAATCATTTATCCATAAAAATTAGATAAAAGTTAAGAAACAAACAAGTAGTAAAATTTTAGTATTATTTTATAAAAATTGTTCAAAATGACCACCTTGAGCACGAATACATGCGTGACACCGGCGAATTAATAAATCATATACTCTATGTATGAAATAAAATATTATTTTGAATTTCACGTACAGAATTAACTCTTCGTGCTCAAAGTGGCCATTTTGAACAATTTTTATAAAATAATACTAAAATTTTACGTACTTGTTTGTTTCTTAACTTTTATCTAATTTTTATGGATAAATGATTTTTTCTAAAAATTAAATATCTCCAAAACTACTGCGTTTATCAAGTTTTATTAAGAGTACCTTTTTGTGTATTTTTAAACTGTATCTAATATTTTATAAGTAAAAATGAAAAAATGTCCATAAGTAAAAAAATAACGATAAAAAATGTTCATGGCTTCCCCATATGAGACGCCTCTGGTTGAGATACAAAAACAAAAGAAAGTATAAATGTGCATCTAAATAAGTAGTACCTTCATACCAAGTTTCAAAATTTTCGTGGAATTAGTACCAGAGTTATTAATAAAATTGTGCTTGATGAGATGCACTTTTAAAGGCCTGTAACTCTGTAATTATAAATATTTTACTAAGGTGTTTTAATGTTTTTCGCCTTCTTTTGACCTGTAGTATCACCCATTTAAAAAAAGGACCGTAAACACCTGTATATATATTGTATACAATTATAAATAACCAATAAAATATTTCTGATTCAGTTTTTCCCGTAACTTTATCAGTTCTCTGTCTCTGCCTTTTCAAAATCTGTGCAGTCCGTTATTTTGCGTTTTTTACTTTCAAGAATTTTTATCTCGAAGTAATTGTTCTTCCGTAGTTTTTTTTTTCTTTGCATTGAGAGCCTCTTTATAAATTATTGCTTGATCTTCTTGTGTATCTTGGCAACTTTTCATTGATTTCTACATTTAGTGATCCACCAGCATTTTTAATGCCATCATAAACCAATCGTTGAGTAATGATAGAATTTTCATGAAGATTCTCGACTAAAAGTTCCTTATTTATTGAAAAACCGGACTCTAACATCAGCTTGCTTGACGTATAAATCACCCAAATTCAATTTTTCGTCAAATATCTTCAATTCATTAAGCATAGCTTCGTATTTTATGAATTCTTGATATTGTTGTTGACTCTTCTCAGCTACGATGCCATCAATTTTGTCTAGCTAATGAAGCTCTTGCAATAATAATTTAAATCTAATAATAGCTTCTTTTCCATTGGACAATATTAATTTGGGATCCAAAGCAGACATTCCTTTCACAATCTTAAATCTCAAACAACATCTTTCTAAGATTTTCTGTGTAACATTAATTAGAAAGTTTTGGCAGTCTACGTAATATAATAGCTTCTCCTTTTCAGTAGCAACAGAAGTTGAAAGGTATCGGCGAGTAGAAAATCCTATATCTGTATTCTTGGTATGCTTTTTGTTTTTATCTTCAAATCCAGATTCATTATTTGAGAAATATTTTTTTCCACCATTTCTTCTTTTAAAAACCTGCCTGCTAGATTTCTAACAACCCTTTCTAAGTCATAGAAATGGTGCCATGGGTTTGGAATGTTGATACTACTGCTGTCAAGAACCGAAAAAATTTGGAACCGGGTACCCGGTTCCAAAACTATCCGGGTACCCGGATACCCGGGTAGTGGAACCGATTTTCGGTTCCGAGTAGTGGAACCGATTTTCGGTTCCGGTTCCGAGTAATGGAACCGATTTTCGGTTCCGGTTCTGAGTAGTGGAACCGATCTTCGGTTCCGAGTAGTGGAACCGATTTTCGGTTTCGGTTCCGAGTAGTAGAACCGAATCGGATCCGAGTTATGGAATCGATAATTAGAATATTCAATTATAATTTTAAATTAGCTTCGCTATTCTTAAAAAATGAACAAATTTTCTGTTTTATTTGTGAATTATCGTATGATATTAATTTTTGTTTTTATGTACTTAATTGAAAATATTAATTTGTAAATAGTATTATACCAAACGCAAGAGGATGCGAATTTTTTTAAAAAAAATGTAACAGCATAATGTTGTAAATAATTGCAGATTATACTTTCAGTTTCGTATTATATTCACAATTTTCATTCAAAATGGTTTATTTGAATAGCTTGACCTTGAGTTATGTTTTGGTTTTGAGTTAACGGTACCTACATAATGACAATAGGGGCCATAAAATTGAAGGCATCGAGGACAAAGAATGGATATTTTCAAGAATTTCACTTACCTTTTGCAATAAGTGCAAATACTAATATTTTTATCAACATTTTTTAAATGTTGCCATACATAAATACGTGTGCTCATTTTTCTACCGATAACTATAAATGAAGGTAAAAGGGGGATGAAATTTTCTCGAATAGTGAGATTTCCCAAATTCTAGGAGTTTATAATACACAATTGAACTGAACTTAAGATAAGAACTGAAGATTAAATAAATCGAAAGGGGCGCTTCAAAGTACAAATCCTATACAAATTGAAATAAAGGCACCAGTCGGGGAAAGTGTATCTGCTTTTTGGTCGTTTCTAAGAGAATTGCATTATATCAGTTTATCAGAATTTCTGATACCAATTTTCCTAAATTTTTATGCCTGATTTGTTTCTACTTCATTAATTGTAAAAATTATCTTTCAAAATAATGAACTTGTTTTTCATAATAATAACATATTGATTCATAATACATATCTAAATCTAAGTCGGGATTGTAATAATGTTTAAAAATCTGAAAAGTTTCCAAGATTGATATTCATATATTATCAGTTTCATAATCAAGATTCACCCTGTTTCGGTCCCAGAACCTAAAACAGATTAGTTTTGATTTCACAATCAAGATTCGATCTGTTTCGGTCCCAGAACCGAGAACCGATGAGTTTCGATTCCAAGCCCGAGAACCGATGAGATTCGATTCCAGAACCGATGAGATTCGATTCCCAGAAGCGAGAACCGATGAGTTTCGGTTCCAAAACCGAGAACCGATGAGTTTCGATTCCAGGCCCGAGAACCGATGAGATTCGATTCCCAGAACCGATGAGATTCGGTTCCAGAACTGAGAACCGATGAGTTTCGGTTCCAGAACCGAGAACCGGGTAGTTTTGGACTCGGAACCGAAAACCGGGTAAATACACATTCAAATAACCGGGTACCCGGGTAATTTTGGAACCGGAATCGAACCGAACCGGTTCCCACCACTAGTTGATACTGTAACGTCGCCGCTCCGTAGCCCTCGCCGCCGCCGCGCCATGGCTGGCGCCTCTGTGTCTGCGCGCAGCGCGCTCGTTAGGACAGGTCGCGGTGCTAATCTATTGTGTTATGTTGTTTACCTATAGAAGTTCTCCAGAAAGGTCTAGAAATAATCCGCCAGGTATATAACCCGCCGCCAAAGCCAGAGAACGCACTCTGTATTATACAAGCAACGAGTACAGAAGTCTGATATAAATAAGTGTCGTGAATAGTTGGTGATATAAACAACAGTCGACAAGTGAACATAAATAAATGTAATTAGTGACATAGAGTGGTGTGAATTGTTTAAATAAATAATCATAGTGTTTAAGTGTCTTATAATATTCTTAGTCTTTAAATTAGTGTTAATATTTGTTTATCATAGTGTTAATTATTTTATAATCTTTTAATTATATTTCTAATATTCTTTTAATTAATAATATATCTGTTATTTGTTACACTTCACCCATATAAATAAAAACGTTACAAATGGTGTCAGGTGTGGGGTTGTTAAACTGTGAAGTGTAAATAAACAAAAATAAATAAAATGACGACTAAAAAAATAAAATTAAGTGAATTAAAAGTAAGTGATCTCAAGAGAGAACTGGAAGGACGAGAATTAGATACGACAGGACTGAAAAGCGTTCTACAATCTCGTCTGCGGGAAGCATTAACCGATGCTGGTGAAAATCCTGAAGATTACCTATTCGAAATTCCGGGTGACGTATCCGATATTAGTAAACAGATAGAACAAACTTCTAGTAAATTAAAAGAAAAATTAAAGCAGGAAATGGCAGAAAATTCTCGAACATTGAAAGGAGAATTGACAGAAAAATTAGAACAAAAATTGGAAGAAAGTTCTAGAAAAGCCGAAGAAAATTCTAGAACATTAGAACAAAAATTAGAGGACAATTCTAGAAAGGCAGAAGAAATTTTAGAACATTAAAAGAAGAATTGACAGGAACATTAGAACAAAAATTAGAAGAAAATTCTAGAAGTTTTAGTAGAAAAATTAGAACAAAAATTAGAGGAGAATTCTAGAAAAACCGAAGAAGACCTGAGGAATTTAAAAGATGAGTATGACAAAAAGATCGAAGAAATAAGTGAAAAATTCACTAAAATGACATCGTCATCAGCGTCAAATTCCGATGTAGTGAGGCCAGGACTACTAGAAGAAAGGAAAGTAGTAAAACCTGATACTACTTCAAAAATGCACATAAAAATTCCGGAATTCGATGGGAAGTCTTCGTGGCCGAATTATTTAAAACAATTTGAAGCGGCCGCAAAAGCGAATAATTGGACGTCCGATGAGAAGGCTACGGCGTTGACTGTCTCGTTGCGCGGAGAAGCTATCGACATCCTGCAAACGCTGAAAGAAGAAGAACAAGAAGACTACGACCAGCTAGTCAAACGATTGGATATGCGGTATGGAAATGCGCATCTGGAGCAGGTGTACCAGACGCAACTGAGGAACCGGTATCAGAGTTCAAAAGAAAGCCTTCAAGAATTTGAAGTTGACGTAGTTCGTTTAGTTCATCTCGCACATCCTACAGCTCCTGACAGCGTTTTGGAGTGCTTGGCCACTCAATCATTTATCTACGGAGTTCGAGACAGCGAAACTCAGCAAGCATTGCGATTGGCCCGTCCAAAAACTTTAATTGACGCACTCTCATATGCATTAGAACATGAAGCTGCTAAACAAGCTTCACATAACCAATCGCGAGTGCGAAATATGGATGCCGAGGAAAGGAAAACTCTGAAGATCTAGAAGAGACAGTGCGACGAATTGCAAGTGAAGTGTATACAGGAAGAAAAGGAGTCGGAAAACTAAATCGGGTTGATGCGAACGGGCAACTGTCGACCCGTAATCTAGTAGCTCCACAATCAGTTATGTCGCATCTCTTCATCATAAGGCCAATAGCATCTATGTGGATGGCTCTATTAACGGAAGGCCAATGAAAATGCTACTGGATACGGGTGCGACAAAAACTATAATTAGATCCGACTTCATAAGGAAAACTGGCAAGACGCATCTTCAACCAACTAAGTGGCGGTTACGCACAGCAACGGGAGAACAAGCTACCGCATTAGGAGAATTAGATGTCACCATCTCTATTGAAAACATCTCCTTTAAACATCGTGCGCTGGTAGCTGAAGTTGAAGATGAATTAATACTCGGAATGGACGCAATGACTAAGCATGGTTTTAAACTTGACCTGAAGAAGGGCGTGATGATGGTCAATGAAGAAGAACTCGTATTAAATCCACGAGATGACAAAGCTGTGCGCGTACTAATGGCCGAGGACGTTACCCTCCCAGAACGAAGTGAAACTATCCTGGAAGCACATTTAGATGGTAGTTTCTGTGAGGGAAGTATCGTTATGCTGGAGCCCAAGAATGATGATGCCAAAATTGGCACTGGAGTCGTTGTCGGAAAATCACTGGTCAAAGCCAGCCGGGTAATACCGGTTCGAATAATGAACGTAAATTTTGATCCTGTTGTTCTTAAAAGAGGAACAATTGTAGGAGAATGCTTGGCAGTATCGTCGATTATTCGAACTGTAAAGGCCACAGGGAACACATCTCAGAAAGTTCCGGACACGTTAATCAATCAATTGACAACATCGTTTGAAGAATTGACCGCCGACCAGAGAACCAAGGCGAAGGAGTTAATTGGGAGGTTTCAAGATGTGTTCCAATATGTCAAGAAAGCCAACGGAAGAACTAATGTAGTTCACCATAAAATAGACACCGGGGACGCAAGACCCATCCGTCAACCAGCAAGAAGACTACCACTGTCGCAAACATGTTTGCGGAAATTAAATATGAACTGATTTCTATATGAAATGAATCGAAACTTATGTAATAATACAACTTGCGTTGACTCTTAAACTGTTCTGATCTAACAATTAGTTCCTCACGGATTCTCAATCCGCTTCGCACTAATTACAGATGATCTACTCATTATTAATCTGAGAATTGGAGTAAACACTCCGATCTGGTCTGCAAGACAATGCAGTCCTACATACTCTTACGTAGGGAACTGATATAGTAAAGAGTAAACACTCTGTACGGTTACAAGGAGTAAACACTCCGTTCTGGTACAAGGAGTAAACACTCCGTTCTTGTATAAGGAGTAAACACTCCGCTTTGGTATAAGGAGTAAACACTCCGCTTTGGTATAATTTGTCTGTTAGCTCCTCTTTGGCCTGGAGCTCTCTGAGTACTGGGGTAAACCCCCCAAGTGGCCTCCAACCTCCCCTTACAGCCACCCCTCTGCCTCGCAGTTGATAACTCTGAGAATTACTGATATAAGGAATCTGGCTTTCTCATAACAACTAACACACTGTTATATTTCTTATTAATTGTACTTGCTCTTTGAGTACTTAGTCTGATAAATAAACCTGTAATAATATTAACCTGTTACCTTACCAATACGGCCAAGTGGAGAATACCTCCTCACACGGTCACTACTAACTCTATACTCTTTTGCTGTCTGGCCGTAACCTCTCTCCCTGACGCAACATCAACTATCTAATTAACCCCACTCCTTCATTACCTAATCATAATACGCTATTGTTTATCGGTTATTAAAGAATATATATAGTTACATCACTTCGTTTGCTATATTCGCGACATTCGCGACAACCACTGGCGAAGCGTGAGGAAGCAGAAAGAATAATCGAGGACATGGAGATGGAAGGTGTGATTGAACGTTCAAGCAGTCCATGGGCTTCACCAGTGGTGTTAGTGAAGAAGAAGGATGGCTCTACACGATTTTGCGTCGATTATCGTCAACTTAAAAACGCGACGAAGAAGGATAGCTACCCGCTACCTCGAATAGACGACACATTAGACACTTTGGCTGGCTCAAAAATTTTCTCCACTTTGGATCTAGCGGCTATTGGCAAGTGGATTTGGATCCAAAAGACAAGGAGAAGACAGCCTTCACCAGCGGTACAGGACTCTGGTAATTTACCGTAATGCCGTTTGGGCTCTGCAATGCTCCTGCAACGTTTGAGCGACTCATGGAAACAGTATTGGCTGGGCTATCTTGGAAAACCTGTTTAGTGTACCTCGACGATATTATTGTGGTAGGTAAGACATTCGAGGACCACATGAAGAATAGCCCGAAAAAGTGTCACCTGTTTCAGAGAGAAGTTCATTACCTTGGACACGTGGTTTCCGGTAAGGGTATTGCAGTTGACCAGAAGAAGATAAAGGCTGTGAGAGACTGGTCAGCACCTAGGGACAAACACAGTTTCCTTGGTTTGTGTACCTATTATCGGCGATATGTACCTGGATTTGCCAACATAGCCAAGCCACTGACAAGGCTTACTGAAGACGGAAGAAGATTTATCTGGGAAATGGACTGTAAAGTTGCATTTAAAGAACTAAAACATGCTTTGACAAGCGCACCCGTCTTGAGTTATCCTTTACCTGAAGGAGAATTTATACTAGACACAGATGCCAGCAACATCGGAATTGGTGGCGTTCTTTCCCAGATACAAAATGGCCTACTTTAGTAAGACCTTGTCAAAATCAGAAAGGAATTACTGTGTGACCAGAAAAGAACTCTTGGCAGTCGTGAAATCCGTGGAACATTTCTACAAATATTTGTACGGAAGAAAATTTTTGATTAGAACTGACCCTGCTGCATTAAAATGGCTGATACAATTCAAGAATCCTGAAGGTCAGGTGGCTAGATGCATTGAAAGACTACAGGAATACGATTTCAAAATCGAACACAGGATAGGTACCAGCCATCGTAATGCCGATGCATTGTCCAGAAGGCCTTGCCAAGATGACTGCAAACATTGTAGTCGACTTGAAGAGAAACAGTTTACCGTCGCCAGGACAACAGTAGTCGATGATAATTGGCAGCCCGATGGACTACGCGAAGACCAAGAAAATGACCCAAATTTGAAAATTATATTGGAGTGGAAAGCAGAAGAATGCAAACCAATATGGGAAGACGTTGCACCACACTCACAGAGTGTAAAAGCGTACTGGGCGCAATGGGACTCCATGGTGATTGAGGATGGCCTGTTGAAGCGTGTGGTAGAAAATGCCGATGGAACTGAGAAGAAAGCTCAGTTGGTCATTCCTAAGAGTAGAATACCAGACGTGTTGAAAGAGATCCATGACGGAGCTGGAGGCCATTTTGGAGTCACTAAAACTCTAGAAAGATTGCGCCAGCGGTTTTACTGGGTTAACTTCACTGAAGATGCTAAAGACTGGTGCAAGAAATGTGTGGTTTGCGCTGGAAGCAACGGCCCTCATAGACGACGAAAAGCTCCAATGCGTCAATACAACGTTGGCAGTCCATTTGAGCGCATTGCGATTGATGTGGCGGGACCATTCCCAGAAAGTAACGACGGAAATAAATATATCGTGGTTGTCGTGGACTACTTCACCAAGTGGGTCGAAGCCTATCCATTACCCAACCAAGAAGCCACCACGGTCGCTGAAACTTTAGTTAAAGAATGTATATGCCGATTCGGGGTACCACGTGAACTTCACTCCGACCAGGGAAGAAATTTCGAGTCTGCCGTTTTCCAAAATATCTGTAAGATATTAGGAATTAATAAAACAAAAACAACTGCATTACATCCGCAGTCCGATGGCATGGTTGAACGAATGAACAGAACGATCAACCGATATTTTTCGAAGGTAGTCTCCAACCACCAAAGAGACTGGGACCGACATCTTCATCTGTTCCTGATGGCTTATCGTTCATCCGTGCATGAAACAACAGGACAAACTCCTGCGAACATCTTATTCGGACGTGAGTTGCGTTTACCATGCGACTTGGTGTTCGGCAGCAAACCGGGGGAAGACCTGGCCGGAGAAGACTACGTTCTACTGCCAGCGACCGAATGAAGGACCGGTATGACATCAAAGCCGAAAAAGGTGGATATCAACCTGGGGATTTAGTGTGGCTTTACAACCCACAAAGGCGCCGCGGGTTATCACCAAAGCTGCAAAAGAATTGGGAGGGCCCCTATGAGATAGTCAAAAGAATAAACGACGTGGTATATAGAATTAAGAAACAACCTACCGGGAAGCCGAGAGTGGTACACTTTAATCGGCTAGCCCCTTTTGCCGGAGACAACCACGAAGACCATAATGGAGCAACAGTTCGTCGGATCATAGCTCATGAACCGACTTTTGACGATTTCATGGAGAACTACTCCTTTGGGCGCAAGGCGCGGTACGGCGTGACAAAAGAAGAACACCGAGATCTGTTCACCGTGTCTTCAGAGTATTCCCTCAGCCACTGCGTATCAGAAGACTTAAAGATGTCCCGCGGCATAGCCTCAGTCTTTAAGGCGAAATATGGACGACTACAAGAACTGGCCAACCAACGTCCATCTGTTGGGAAAACGTCACGACTGAGAGAAAGCAATGCAGACCGTCAGCGGTACATCTACTACCTTGTTAGAAAACCACGCTCGTACCAGAAGCCGTCGTATCACAGCCTATGGAACTCGCTATGCGATTTGAGGGATCATCTACTGGTTAGGTTAGGTTGTGGTCTAGACGGTTTGGATTGGAGGATTGTAAGGAACATGTTAGAGATCCTCTTCCATTTCACCGGCGTTGAAATTCTCGTCTGCAGCTTTAACCCTAACGGGCAGGAAAAAGAAGTTGAGCGGACCATCGACTGTCACTTCTTTAAGAATTCGAAATGCACCAAGGGTAGTACATGCAGATTTCGTCATCACGAACTGTTCCGGGACGAAAGAGTCTTAAGGATGGGGCAGTGTAACGTCGCCGCTTCGTAGCCCTCGCCGCCGCCGCGCCATGGCTGGCTCCTCTGTGTCTGAGCGCAGCGCGCTCGTTAGGACAGGTCGCGGTGCTAATCTATTGTGTTATGTTGTTTACCTCTAGAAGTTCTCCAGAAAGGTCTAGAAATAATCCGCCAGGTATATAACCCGCCGCCAAAGCCAGCGAACGCTCTCTGTATTATACAAGCAATGAGTACAGAAGTCTGATATAAATAAGTGTCGTGAATAGTTGGTGATATAAACAACAGTCGACAAGTGAACATAAATAAATGTAATTAGTGACATAGAGTGGTGTTAATTGTTTAAATAAATAATCAAAGTGTTTAAGTGTCTTATAATATTCTTAGTCTTTAAATTAGTGTTAATATTTGTTTATCATAGTGTTAGTTACTTTTATAATCTTTTAATTATATATATATATATATATATATATATATATATATATATATATATAAATCAGCTCTGCAGGCCTTGAAGGCCCATGGCTTTTTGAACTATGCCTCTCCACTGTTCCCTATTCATTATTTTTCCTTCCCATCTTGTAATTTTCATTTGGTTTATGTCCTTTACGACTGCATCGTACCACCTTCCTTTGGGTCTTCCCCTTCTCTTTTTCGCTTCGATACCTTTTATGAGGCACTGTTTGGTCACCCTGTCCTCTGACATACGTTTCACATGCCCCAGCCACCTTAGTCTTTGAACTCTTATCGTTTCCACTATACCCGTTTCACCAAACATGTCTATTGTTTCCTTATTAGTTCTCCGTAACATTATTTCACCGAACTTTTTCCCACCAAATATCCTTCTTAAAATTTTTCTTTCCCAAACTTCAAGCCTTTTTTGATTATCCACACTTAACACCCAAAGTTCACAGCCGTACAGCACTGTTGGTCTAATTACCGTCTTGTATATTGACACTTCATTTTTGCGACACTAACTTTGATTTGATAATCTGGCTTAGCGCACCCACACACTTGCTACCTTTTGATATCCTTGTCTGTATTTCTAAATCTTCTTTATTTTTATTGGTCAGTGTTACCCCAAAATAATTAAAGTTATCAACTTTTTTAAAATTGTAGTTTATACTTTCTTCACATTTAATAGTCAGACATTCTTCTGTTGAATTTTCTCTACCTATTTTCATATATTTTGTTTTTTCCTCATTAACTCTTAACCCTAGTTGTTTAGCTTTCTGTTCTATTTCCTGGAATACATATTCTAGTTCACGGCTTGTCCTTGTTACTATCGTAGTATCGTCGGCATATGCGAGTATTTGATGTCTATGACCATATATACTACCTTTTCTGTGCAGGCCTCCTTTTCTTATTACCCATTCTAGGGCTAAATTAAAAAGAATTGGCGATAGTGGGTCGCCCTGTCTTAACCCCCTTACTACTTGAAAACTTTGACTTTTTCTCCCATCAATTGTTACTTTGCAACTGGTATTGTTTACTGTCATTTCTGTCCAGTGTATAAGTTTTTCAGGTATTCCAAATTCTCTCATAATTAAACTTAATTTGTCTCTTCTTATCGTGTCATATGCCTGCTTGAAATCAATGAAAAGTATGTGAAGGTCAATATTATGTTCGTAGCTGTTCGCAATCAATTGTTTTAAACAGAATATTTGGTCTATAGTTGCTCTATTCCTACAAAAGCCTGCTTGGTATTCACCTATCACACTCTCTGCTATAACTCTTTATTTTATTTCTTATACAAATTGCTAAAATTTTGTACGCCACATCTAGTAACGATATACCTCTATAGTTGTCACAATTTGTTCGGTCACCTTTCTTATGCAGAGGAGAAATTATTGCTTCATTCCATCTTCTGGGCATTTGTTCCTGCTCCCAAACATCTAGAATTAGCTGGTGCAAATAAGTAACAAGACTTTCTCCACCGTGTTTGTATATTTCAGCTGTTAGACCATTTTCGCCAGGGCTTTTATTATTTTTCATTTCTTTTATTATTGCTATGATTTCTTCTTTGTCTGGAGGCTCTGTAAGAAATTCGTAATTTTCGTTTTCTTCCACTCTACCGTCTGTTCCACTTCCTTCATATTCTTCCTCATCTTGCTTATTCAACAGATCCTCAAAGTACTCCGTCCATCGATTGATCTTATCTTCACCTGTGATCAACTGACCTTGCTTGTTCTTGCAGTATATTGTCTTTGGCTGAAAACCCTCCTTCTGTTTTCACTGCCTGGTAGAAATTCCTAATCTCCTTAGTTCTATAATTCTCTTCTGCTTCTCTCAAAACTTCATCCATTTTATCCCGTTTTTTCCTTTTACATATACTTTTGAATTTTCTTTTTTCATTGTTGTACAGCTTTTTATTATGATCATTTTCCTTTTGCAATAGATTTAATCTTGCTTTATTCTTTGATTGTCGGATATACTCACATTCTCCATCATACCAATCTTTGTTATTTTTCTTATCATCATTTTGTAATACTTTTTCTGCTACTGATTGTACAATATTTTCTATTTTATCCCATTTCTCTGCTATGGACATTTCTTCCTTTACATATAATTGCATCTTGGTATGCACTGATTTTTGTAACGCTAAACTTAGTCGTGGATTACTTAGCTTTTTTGACTTAAATCGTATAGTGTTACTTGCTTTTACCTTTTTTGTTGGCGGTACTTCTTGTTTTAGTCTTATTTCCACCATAAAATGGTCTGTATCTGCTATAGCGCCCCTTCGACTTTTTACGTCTTTAATTATTTGCGCATATTTTCTCTCTGTAAGAATATGATCGATCTGGTTACAAGTTCGGCCATCTGGTGATTTCCAAGTACCTTTATAGATCTCTTTCCTTTCGAACGCAGTGCTCATAATTTTCATATCCGTTTCTCCTGCAAACTCTATAATTTTCTTGCCATTTTAGTTCGTTAACTATGCTTACTATGACCGCCTGTTATATTCTTATACATATCTTCTTTCCCTATCTTAGCGTTCAAGTCTCCCAGTATAATTTTTATATCATATTTCGCAATGTTATTTATTATTCTTGTTAGCTCATCGTAAAATTCCTCTTTTTCTTCTTCCTCCTTCTCGTTGGTTGGAGCGTGAACATTAATTATACTTATTTTTCTATACAGGCCTCTAATCCTTAATTTACAAATTCTTTCTGAGATTGGCGAGAACTCTATTACTGCTTGCTTCAATCTTTTACTGACCATAAAGTATTTTGTGTCGTAACCACTATTAAATACAACATAATTCTTCATTTCGAAAATATCATTCTTCTTCTGCTTTGTTTCCTGTAAAGCTGCTATGTCTATTTTATATTTTTTAAACTCTTCTTCCAAACCCTTGTACGTTCCTATTGCATTTGTGCCTTGCAAATTCCATGTTGCCAATTTGAGATCTCTGAAATTATTTTTCTTCCCTTTGTTTCTCTTTATCCCTTTACTCATATCCTGTTCCTTTTGCGTAGTCTTCATATGGCATCCTTTTTTGAGCATCCGAGAATTGATTAGTTTTTTGAAAGAGATTTCTCTGTAGATTCAGTTTCTTCAAGACATTCCTTTTCTGAATTTCATTTATATTGCTTTCCATCTACCATTAGCTTTTTGTACGTCACTTTCACTTTTTTTCCATTCTCCCTTTCAGTTTTTGCTTGTTTTCTAATAATAGATTGTATTCGTCTTTCTTCCTTGGTGAAGTCGTTATCAATATATATGGGCTTGTTTTGTAATTTCTTTTTGTTTTCCATTATTAGCATTTTATCTTCATATTTTTCCATCTCTACCCTAACTACCGGACCGTAATTGTTGTTATATAAACTTGATGCTGCTTTAATTTGATAATTTATTTGTAACTCTTTTATCATGAAATTTTTGACAGTTTCTATGGCATTTTTTTGATCCAGATGTAAACCTTTCACTACAATATTGTTACTTCTTCTTCTTTTATCCTGATCTTCCAAACGTTTTTCTGAAATTCTTATTCTGTCAGTCTGTTGCTCTAAACGGATCAGATTCTTTTATATTATGTTATTCTGATCTTGCAGATGTTCCCTCAATTTTTCTATTTCGACTTTCATTTCTTTTCTCTCTAGCCTCCATTGTTCTTCTTTCATTTCGAAATCTTTTTTCAATTCTTCTATTCCTTCGTTATTTTTCTTAATCTCCTTTTTTAGATCATCATGGCTATTTCTAACTTCATCTGTAACTTCTAAAGTCATTGCAGTGATAAGCTTTTTCAACTCTTCCATGTCCGCATTACTCATGTTAGCTTTTATTGTATTTCTAACTGGTGAACGTGTAATCTTTTGACTCTTTGTGAAGGGATTATCGTTCTCTGTACTGCTTTCGTCCCTTCTTCTTTTATTTATTTCACTACTATCACTGACGCTGTTGACGCGACCCCTAATTTTGTCCATTTGTTACGCCACTGCTACTATGCGGCCGCTTGACCTTCACTACACTGCGCTGACTTTAACCGGTTCGACTCTATCTTAACCTCACTCCACCACGTATTCGCTATATTTTAGGTTTTCTTACAAGACTATCCGTATTTATTTTTGTCACAATTTACCACTTTACTTTTACGCACTTACTGTCCAGTTACCATTTGATTTGGCACAGTAATTCCCAAAAAAAATGAGATTTATCACTGGTGCTAAACACAAACACGTTTTTCACGTGACAACCATAGGCGTACCTATTATATTTTTAATATTTATTTACCGTTTAATAAACGTATTATTTTAATTAATAATATATGTTATTTGTTACACTTCACCCATATAAATAAAAACGTTACAATACTTTCGGCAAAAGGGTTCCAGTATTTCAGAAACTGTGGCAAGAAACGCTAGTTTACATTTCATTAGTTTGTCTTCTAATCCGGTTTTTACGATTGAAATATTTGTTGGTAATTTTACACTCTTATCTGTAATGTAAGTATGGACACTGTCCAAAATCTCTAACGCTCGAGGCGCTTTCCACCCATCCTGTTTTACAAAACTTTTTCGGAAATTTATCGCAACTGGTTATCCGAGTAAATTCTCCCCTGCGAACAGGGGAATCTTTCAACAACCAATAAACTCCGGTTAAAAACTGATTGACCTTCCAATGAACTTTATTATGACCTGTCTGTAAAGAACCATGAACAACATGTAAGCCGCATGATCCTATTTCTATCATATTTGAGCCCTCCAAATCTGGATCCTGTTTGAGAAGTTTTAGAAATTTCCAATTAACGTTAGGACCATCCATAGATACCTTCTTTAAGAAAAATAAAAGAATTGGCATATAAATGTTTATTTATTTCAATTAAATTATCTGGAGTATTTTTTAAGAGCAAGGATCTTAAACCAGCCTTAAAAGCAGTTAAAATATCATCAGCACTGCAGTTGTTTAAAAATACTGAATTGTAATATCGAACCTCAACAGTTTTAATAATCTCGTTAAAAAATCGAATATGGAGATCCATCTGCCCCTTTTGAATTACCCTATTCATTGATTCATCAAAGCAAACCACAAATACAGGAACGGTTTTTATCACGTAACTTGCTTTTGTTCGCCCCATACACAGTTTTTGAGCTACCTTGCTGTCTTTGAACATTTTTTTCATCACTGGAATAGACTTATCACAAAAATTAATTGATGCATGATATTCCACTGTGTGTAAAGCCCATAGTATTTCAGCATCGATAATGTCATCATTTATAATAAATGTGCAATTAGAAATAGACATATTTTCATTATTCACACGCACTGGTTGGAAGGCATCAGTCTCTTTGGGTTGACAAATTTCTTGTTTGGTATGAAATTAGTTGAAAGATTCGGATGAAGTTCACTGTGATTATTATTAATGATAAATGTTCGTATGTTTTTATTATTGCACTTTGCAGAAACATTTTTTAAATGACCCCTACTTTTTATGTGGCTAAGCAGAGATTGCTTTCCCATGCTACTTAGCTCAAAATATTTGCAGCATATTTTACACCCGGCTTGAAATGGATTTGCAGCAACAGGTATAATAAAATTGGCAAAACCGGGGTAGATTCTTATTTTGCCAATCTGAATTAAACGTCCCAAGTAAGACAAATGACCTAAAATCGACGTCACTGTGACGTCCTAATTTACGTCACATAGACGTCCTGAAGACGTCTCAGCGTGGAGTTGTACGACGTCATTTTAAGACGTTGTTTAGACGTCATTTTAAGACGTTGTTTAGATGTCATTTTAAGACGTGGTTTAGACGTCATTATAAGACGTTGTATCGACGTTATTATAGGACGTTGTTTCGACGTCATTGTAAGACCGTGTATCAATGTCTTTTTAAGATGTTATTTCGACGTCATTTTAGGGCATTGTTTTGACGTAATATTAATGGTATAAACATAAATGGTGGTAGGAAAAATAAATAATGTAATTCTAGTTTTATTTATACTATATAATATAAAAAATATTAATGCAAAACAATATATCAACAATAAATATTAAACATAAAAAGTATTTAAAAAAAAATATTACGAAAAATACAAATTAATTATATAAATAATGCATCTTATATCTACAAAAAAATTATGGCCGCTAGTATGAACAGCGATTAAGGGTGATTAGCGAGCATGTGATTAGCATTGTTTTATCTCTGTCAATCGTTTATAGATTATTTTAGAGAAAATACTTCAAATAAGAGTTATAGAAAAATTAATTGTACGCATCTTTTATTTGAAGCATTTTTCTCTAAAACAATCCATAAACGATAGACTTAGATAAAACAATGCTAATCAAATGCTCGCTAATCACCCTTAACCCATTAGAGCCGGAATTTTTTTTTCTGGAAAATAATTATGGGAATTGTTAGCAAGGGTGTTAGAAATGAAGAAATTGTATATTATTTATAATTATTATTGTTCATTAAAAAAAAAACAGAAAAAAATGATGTTACCATATGGTAACACTAGGCTTTCATAGAGTACAAAATTAGAAAATACATGTCAATAAATAAAACATACGATATTCTTTGTAACTTTTTAGGCTGTATGGAATATTTTAAAGCATTCGATGCAAAGACCTACGTTGCATTTTGAGCATTGTATTCTTCCAACTGAAGAGCACCCTTAACCTGCACATCGTCTTCTTTTGGAATTTGGAACTGGCTCAACTAAATGACTTATATTGTCGTAACGTATGTCGTCAGAAATTCTGTTAAGACTTACACTATTTTTTGAAAGAGACGAACGTCCGGGTTCTTTGGGCATATTTTTATATTTAGTTAAATATGTAGTTACAATCTCTCTCCTAAATTCTAAATTTGTCATAGCTCTTCCTGAACATTTATATAAAATCCAAGCATTTTGTAAAGCCGAATCTATTAGCCAGGTGAATAGCGGCCAGTACCACTTCTTTCCCCGAATTCCAATTTTATATCTGTTAAGATCCTCGTCCATTCGGTCTGTTCCACCCATAAACTTATTGTATTGAGCAACAACATTTGGTCGTTGAACTTGAATAATTTTTTTTTTTTTTGAGCCTGGGAATATCTTTTTACAGATGCTAAAGGTGAAATGCCAAATGTCGAAGATATCATCGAAACCATCGCATTGTCCATCCATCTGGTCAGCATGATACCATCTGTTTTGGAAATTGAAGAATCAAATGAGCCTCTACTTTGTTTTGTGAATGTTTTTTTATACGGTAATGGACAACTTTTTGGAATACGATTTTGTCGAATCGTTCCAGTAGCACCGTAGCCACGTTCTCGTAAATGAGCAAATAATTTGAAGCTGCTGAACAAATTATCCGTATAAATCTGATATCGTAATTGTTTATGTGGCATTTCATCCAACATAACAACCAACGGTGCATATGATTTTCCAAATTTTATTTCATAATCAGTATTTGAATTGGGATTTTTACCCTGGTAAATTTCAAAATTGATGAGGTAACCATTTTCTGCGTTCAAGCACCACACTTTATAGCCAAAACGGATAGGCTTTCCTCGAATACACTGCTTACATCCATGCCTTCCATAATACCTTACCATACTTTCATCAAAATTTATATTTCCAACAGGTCTAAAATATTTAAGAAAATTTTGTTTTAGTTTTTCTGCGAACGGTCTGATTTGCCAAATTTTATTCTCTCTGTTTATTTTTGTGTTATCTGCGCAGTGTATGAATCTCATAATTTGAATAAACCTATCTCTCCGCATAGCTTCACATGCCATTTCGTTTCGCATATCCAGACATGAATCCCAATATCTTCGTTTGCCTGGAAGTTCATTATAACCACTAAGTATTAGAATCCCAATAAAACATTTTATTTCTTCTACAGTAATTTGAGGATCCGGGCAATTGAGGAATAATGCATATTTTTGACTTTCTGTAACTAGCAAATTGAAAACGTTGTCATCCATAAACAATTCAAATAACTCAACAGGTGATTTATCCCAAAATTCAGAAAAGTCCGGTTTTGGAATAGTTGTAGTTTTTTTCGAAATCGCCCATCATCCATTCCTTCTCTGCCTTATTTTCTTCTTCTATATTCTGTATCTCTTCAACATGCCTTTTGCTACCCGCATATCTAATTTCAGCCGGGGCTGATAACTGGCGAGCTGGCAAATTATCTACTAAACCTGCTTCATCTTCCTCTGCTGAATCCTCATCAGTAATTTCATTCGGTTCCGGAGAAGCAATATAAATTCCTTGTGCAGATGTATCTTCATCTGAACTATATATCATATTCAGGGCATGTTGCAAGGAAAATCCAGGTCTAAAAAAATGCACCTACAGTAAAATTTTTGAAAGATGTCCGATCAAGGGCACCTGTATCATGAACGAATTAACAAATAGGCATACATTTATCTCTTTCTTTTGCAAAGGCTGTAAGAGTGTGTGATAAGGATGGATATAACATGCTTGTCGTTCAAAAATTCATATTGTTTCGACATTCCATTTATAAACGATGCTCGTTGTTGATAATACTTTCGCTGTAACGTAAGTTTATTTATTAATTCAGATACATTACCTGGATTCATAGCCGTACGTATAACGTTATATTCTGTCAGAGTCACTGACACTGACATTGTGTCAGTATCTTATTTTTAACATATTTGGTTTTACATTTGCTTATAAACTTACTAGTTGACTTATTTTTGAATGCTTTTCCTGTAATATATATTTTTATAATAATAAAATAACAGTAGTATCTTACGTACCCTCATGAAAACTAAGCAAACGACACTACTGAATTTGTCATGATGGGCGGAGCAAAAATCAGAATTCATACAATTCGTAGATAACCTTGATCGGACATCTTTCAAAATTTTTACTGTATATTAGCCTAGTGTAACCATATGGTATGGTATGTACACATTGAAATGTTACGTAATATTTCAGATTTATAATCAATGTAAATATTTTACAAATTACAATCTTGTAGAGCCATATTTGACAAACTTAAAAAACAACATCATAAGTAATTGCAATGTAATACAAAAAAAAAAATAATACCTGCACAAACTTGAGGTCCATGATTTTCGATGTGATGTTGGGTACACTGATTTCAAAATAGATTATTGTCAAATATAATGAATAAAGCAACGAAGTATTTACACAGTACGTACAACAGAGTATCTAGAATACGAATAACACCACTGCAAACCAAAGAATGAAATGCAACTACAGCAAACGCGAAACAAGTATGAGCAAGTCAGTGTGACCATATGGTAACACTAGGACTTAATGGGTTTTAATCAGTTGTTCATACTGGCGGTCAAATGTATTTATTTGCACGTTGTTGTTTGGTGCATATTTCAACTAGTTCACCATTGCTTGTTTATATTCTTATTCTTCACAATGGCACTTCGCTTCGTGTCTTACCATATCTATAAAAAAATAATTGTCATAAACAATATAAGCACAATTTTATCTACTTACAATATACTAAATTTTCAATGTTCGCATTAAGAAATGTTATTTTCAGTATTCTCCCGTGGTAATTAAAATGCTGGACACAGAGATGTTTATACAACACGTAAACATCTCTGGCTGGACATGACACAACACACAACACAAAAATGGCGGAGGGTGCGTTCATACACATACAGTAGTCTGAGCATATGTCAATTTTTATTTGATTTATTTTTATTTTGCTGTAATTTCTTTTAATTTTAGAAAAGAGTTGTAAATACAAAAATGAAAATATAATTCTTTCGACTTACCAAATTATTCTAAAATCTCCACCTCGTATAATTTATATTCAGAATTGGGCTGCTGGGAATAATAAAATTGTTAATTGCCCGAACCAATTTTTTTTTATATTTCAAATTTTTAGGCCAAGCGCAATAAATTTTATTTTTATTACGCAGCCAACATTTCGGCAGTTTGAATAGAATTTGTACCAACAAATTCTATTGCAGCAAATGCCAATCTATAAAGAGAAATTAGAAATTAAGTTTCCATTAAAAAAAAAAAATGCAATTTGGTCAAGAACACCGGAATCGAAATATGTATTAAAAATCACTATGATGTCTCTTTGTCGATGGTTTACTTAAATCCAATCGTTCTAGGATAGCTTGAAAGGGAAGATGTAAAGATTCTTGGAAAACTTAGGAAAGTGAGATTTTTGGAGCTATAGGAAATGCTCAGGTAAAACCGTAAAACTATATAGATAAATCTTTGTTTTTATATTATATATTTCCCTTTATTTATACATTTGCTTTTGTATTAGCAACATTTCTTAAAATGTTTTTTTAAAGCACTACCTACTAGTTTGTTAAATTGTTGAAAATAAATTTTCCATGATTTTTATACTAAAAAAATATAACAGATATAAATTGTTTCCGTTTCGCATTAATAATTATGTAAACATGTAATATGTTTTAAATAAATAAAATATAAATATCACCACGGCATACACATATTTGGGTGTGCCAAGATTTTGGTAATGACAATAAATAAATATATATATATATATATATATATATATATATATATATATATATATATATATATATATATATATATATATATATATATATATTGGTAAAGGGTACGTTGTCGCCTCCAATTTAGATACTGAAGAAACGTTGTCACCTCATATATGACGCTGTCACCTCCGACTTCGGAGGCGACAACGTTTTTCCATATTCTCATCGGTTCTGGCCTTAGGACGTCATCTAAAGCCCAAAAATAAAAAATAGGTCGGAGGCGACAACGTAGCTTCCATACTCACAAAAAAAGTTTTTAGTTCCGGTATATACCGCTGGCGTTAGTGTTGCACAAAACATATAAGGGGGGCACGTTGTCGCCTCCGATTATATAAATCTCATTTTTGTATCACAAACGTTACTTTATCGCCTCCACTAAATGGCAACGCCGGAGAAGAGGTCATAAGGATGTTTTCATATGATTTCATTTCATATTTGTAAGCTCGCGAAAAAAAGACGTGCAGTGATAGTATTATGTGGTAATGATGACATGAAGGACTAAGTTGCTGTTAAAACTGTGCAGTAAGTCCTACCAAAAAGCCTTTAAGTATTACGCCAACAAATTGGGCATGTGTATATAATACTACACTATTTAAAATATTTCATATCATACGGTGTCTGAATGTTCTTCATAATACCCATTCGTTTAAATTTAAAGGCATTTAAATATTTATTAATTGATAATTTGTAAGGCTTTAATTTAAGACTTTTTTTGTATCGAGCGACAGCGGGGAGTTCCCTCACTCATTCCCTCGATAAGTCGATCGGTCCGCGCGCACGGTAACTTGAGAACGCAATCTTGATAAAAATTTGTATGCAGCTTCTAAAGAAAAATCACAGATCTAAGTTTGTGAATGGGCTAAATCGGCCCAAGATATATAAGGCCCTTTGTCATTACTTTGTTATTTATTAACCGATCGGAACCAAATTTAAAACGTACTTATTGTGATTTATACATGCTCGAATACCAAATTTAACAACTATATTTTAATTAGAAAATGTCCTTTTGGTCGTTTTTAAAATTTAAAAAATAATATAAAATTTCTCAAGAAACGGCTATTGCCATGAAAGTTTATAGGCGGATTCTAAAGTGAAATTGTAAATGAAAATTCGGGAATGAGCCTTATCGGTCCAAAAATATATGAGGCCCTTTGTCATTTCCCAGTTAATTATAAACCGATTGTGACCAACTTTGCAGCATGTTTATTCAATGTGAAACCATGGCCAAATAACAATTTTAATAGCAATATCTTCATTAGAAAGTGCATTAATATTTATTTAAAGCAAAAAAGGTCCCGCAACTAGAACCAAAAAATGTACATACAGTAAAAACAAAAATAGGTACAAATAATTGGGAACTAACAATAATTTTAGGATGGACCGCTGCAGAAGTTGATGCTTTAGAGATAGAATTTGCTACATACATACAGAAAAAATCTATTGTGGCCAGCACAATACATTCCCTCAATCCTGTGTATTATGTACAAATTCCATACATAAATTTTCTTGCAAAAGGTTCTAAATTTCCAGTAAAATTATTTCATAAACAAACTTTGCAAATGGCACTTGACCCTTATTCATTCGTTCCTTATTGTATCTTTCCGTGTCTTCCCCAACATCTATCTCAACATTCTCATCTCTACCACATTCATTATCTTTTCAGTTAGAATTTTCTTATCATAGTAGTTGTTTCTATGATTATAGCATAGGTTGGCTGATTAATAAAATTTAATTTCTTTAAAATTCTTTAACTCTATATCCATTGAATATGAATTCGTATAGATAATAGAATATTCTTTAATATTTATAATAACATTAAATGTGTAAATAATATTTCACAGTTTGTTTATAAAATAATTTTACTGAAAAAATAGGATCTTTTGCAAGAAAATTTATGTATAGGGCACAAGCAGTCACGTGACTTTCTGACCTTGGCAAGCAGATATCAGAATGACAGCTATTAATTATGTCCGTAACTGACAAATGTCAATTATACATTCAAAATTTCATTTTTCGGTATTTTATGATTCCTTTTCTCGGCAACTGAAGTCCACATGCCTGATAACAAATAAACCACATGAAATAAGAAAATCTTGAAATTTTGAATGAAATATTATGACTTTTGTCTGTTATGGACGTAATTAATAACTGTCATTTTGACACAGGTCCCCATATCTGCTTGCCAAAGTCAGCAAAGTCACGTCACTGCACGAGCCCTATACATAAATTTTCTTGCAAAAGATCCTATATTTCCAGTAAAAATATTTCATGACCAAACTATGCAAATTTCACTTGACACTGACATCTTCTTCTTCTTTAGTTTTTCCCGTTCTTTAGGGCAATCGCTATTTTTTATTTTCTTCTTCCACTCATTTTTGTTTTGCGTATCGTCCTGATTCAGTTCCTTTTCGCTCAAGTCTTCCGCAATACAGTCCTTCCATATTATATTTGGTCTTCCTATGTTTCTTTGACCTTCTATTACTAAGCTATTCATTCTTATTCTAATATATTCATTTCTCCTCATGACATGTTCAAACCAATGTAATCGTCTCTCTTATATTTTTCTAGAAACACTAAAGTTATTTCCCTTATTCTTTCATTCATTTACTTTTTATTGATACTGACATCTGTCAATTTGAATTACATGAATATATTAGCAGTTTCCATGGTTAAGTTAGCATAGCTGACTGATTTATGAAATTTATTATCTTTATAATTCTTTAACTCTATATCTGTTGAATATGAAATATAAAATGCAATCAAATCGTATAGAGAATAATATATTCTATAAGTTATAATAATATTTTTCAAGCAAAACTGTTAAAATCTTCAAATGAAGATACTTCCGGTTGACCAATTATAACCAAAATCTAGTCTGCATATGATTGTAACGAAGGGGAATACGCAAGAATTGTAATTTTTGGAATTCTAGTATTGGAGATATCGCGGCCGAAACCGCGGTCACATACACACTCGAACACACACACACACACACACACACACACACACACACACACATACAGACATCATTGTAAAAATAGTAAAATCGTATTGTAAAGACCCTAAAATGTGTTTTTGCTAAAAATATGGTGCAAACTATCAGTCTGTATATGTATTCATATTAAAAATCCAGAACGCAGATAAAGAGGTGTCTATGTGACCTCCGATAATGTGGCAACACTGTCGGAGGCAACAACGACTACAAGGTGTACGCATATATACAGTTTTCGGAGGTCACAGCGTACTTTCTGTGCTCCCTATATACAGTACCGGCCAAAAATATATCACCTTTATGTTTTTTCAGTATAACTTTTATAAAAATAAATCAAATGCGCTCAAAATTTAACAGTATATATTTGATGTAGGTTAGATCTTGTACATGATGTGTGATGAGTTTTTAAAAGAAATATCATGTGTTTCAAGCTATTTTTTGAATTTATTTATTTTTTCTCGCTTATTCTGCCGTTGTTTCTGTAATTGAAACCGCAAAATTTTGCGTTATTTTTTTTTTTGTAATATGGCAAAGACAAAAGGTACTCTAAATTTAGACGAACGACAACAAAAAGCTATTATAGAGGGCCGGAAACAAGGGCAGACGCATCAAGGAGCTCGCGCAACAGTTTCACATCGCCAGATCACCGGCGAATAAAATTCTTAAACATTGGAACCTCCAAGGAGGCTATGTTGAGAAGAAGAAAAGCGGCCGACCACGTTGCACTACTTCCCTTGTCGATCGCAACATCCTCCACGTACCCCACAGCAATCCACGTCTTACAGCGCCCGACATTGCGAAGGAAATAGCGACTCCTGGTCAGCCTAATCCATGCATACGGACCATACGTCGTCGCCTACAAGCCGCAGGACTGAATGGACGGCAACCTGTGAAGAAGGCATTCATTTCTGCCAAAAATCGGAAGGCGCGAGTGGAGTGGGCTAAAGAGCATAAAAACTAGACACCTCAGCAATGGTCTAATGTCATTTGGAGCGATGAAAGTAAGTTTATGTTGTTGATAGTGGTGGCATAAAATGGATTCGTCGCCCTAAAGGCAAACGTGTCAATCCAAAATATCAACTGCCGACTATGAAGCATTGTGGCGGTTCAGTCTTGGTTTGGGGTACTTTCTCAGCAAAAGGAATGGGTCCTCTTCACAGAAATCATGGTATCATGGATCGAAAAATGTACATAGACATACTCAAAAATGTATTGCTTCCATATGGAAAGCGTCTTCATAGTCTTGGCTTCATCTACCAGCAGAATAATGATCCGAAGCATCGCGCGCGTGACTTGCAAGAATGGTTCCGACGCCATCGTCTGACTTTTATGAAATGGCCAAGTCAGTCGCCTGACTTAAATATTATTGAACCGTTGTGGGATGAGCTGGAAAGACATTTGGCCGGCAAACGAGCGGCAAGCGCAGCCAAGAAGTTCGCCCAACTTGGAGAGGAGTGGACGAAGATCCCTCAGCAGCAATCGACGCACTCATCGCGTCTATACCAAGACTCATCCAAGCTGCGATCGACGTAAAAGGATTTGCAACAAAATATTAATTTTATTTAGTGTTAATTATTTATTAACTTCATTACTAAATATTTCTTATTTTCAGATATTTGAATAAAAATTTTTTTTCCGCGTTATTCTTACTATTATTTAGTGAAAAGTTTTTTATTAAGTAAATTATACCTAATATCAAAATATATTATGATTTTATAGACATCAATTCTCTATAAGTCAAGTTATGTTGAAAAAACTTAAAGGTGATATACATTTGGCCGGTACTGTATGACCCCATAAAAACTTAAAAATCTTTTCCCCTCTCAAGGAATTCGGATTGATTATCATTTCAACACCCCATATATACATTTTTTGTCGATGTAGCTCAATGGGAAGACCCGGAGGCCAGGTCGCCTTTTCCATGTACCGGAGGCGACAAGATACCGTGTATCAATATATATATATATATATATATATATATATATATATATATATATATATATATATATATATATATATATATATATTGATACACGGTATCTTGTCGCCTCCGGTACATGGAAAAGGCGACCTGGCCTCCGGGTCTTCCCATCGCTACATCGACAAAAAATGTATATATGGGGTGTTGAAATGATAATCAATCCGAATTCCTTGAGAGGGGAAAAGATTTTTAAGTTTTTATGGGGTCATATATAGGGAGCACAGAAAGTACGCTGTGACCTCCGAAAACTGTACATATGCGTACACCTTGTAGTCTTTGTTGCCTCCGACAGTGTTGCCACATTATCGGAGGTCACATAGACACCTCTTTATCTGCGTTCTGGATTTTTAATATGAATACACATACAGACTGATAGTTTGCACCATATTTTTGGCAAAAGCACATTTTCTGATTTCGGCAACGTGAAATAAGATATGTTCATATGGAATATAAAAATTAACTCAATTATAGAATGTTTTATTCATATGGATACAGCGAGGTAAGTATGTAATACATAATTGGTGACCGCCACTGCTAATAATCCGCTACTTGTAAATTAACCAGATAGGCTTTGAAATTAAAAGACTTGAACTTGAAAAAAAACGAAACATTGAAAAAGTATCAAACTGCAAAAAATGTTTTACGTATAGCAACTAATTTTTAATCGCAAGTTTAATTAGATGTTGCAGTTTAGATTTTAAAACTATAACGGTTCGATTTATATTTTTCTTCTGTATAAAATCTTTTATTTGTTGGCCTGATGAATATTTTTTTTACCTTCCGTCACCTCTAGGTAAGGAAGGTATTGTCATTGGTCAAAAAATTCGGTGGTGAGTTTTCATTGAATTAGAGTCTTTACAATACGATTTTGTGTGTGTGTGTGTGTGTGTGTGTGTGTGTGTGTGTGTGTGTGTGTGTGTGTGTTAGTGTGTGTGTGACCGCAGTTTCGGCCGCGATATCTCCAATACTAGAATTCCAAAAATTACAATTCTTGCGTATTCCTCTTCGTTACAACCATATGCAGACTTGATTAGATTTTGGTTATAATTGGTCAACCGGAAGTATCCTCTCATTTGAAGATTTTAACAGTTTTTCTTGAAAAATATTATTACAACGTAAAGAATATATTATTCTCTATACGATTTGATTGCATTTTATATTTCATATTCAACAGATATAGAGTTACAGAATTATAAAGATAATAAATTTCTTAAATCAGTCAGCTATGCTAACTTAACCATGGAAACTGCTAATATATTCAGGTAATTCAAATTGACAGATGTCAGTATCAATAAAAAGTAAATGAATGAAAGAATAAGGGAAATAACTTTAGTGTTTCTAGAAAGCTATAAGAGAGACGATTAAATTGGTTTGAACATGTCATGAGGAGAAATAAATATATTAGAATAAGAATGAATAGCTTAGTAATAGAAGATCAAAGAAATATAAGATGAAAGGACTGTATTGCGGAAGACTTGAGAGAAAAGGAACTGAATGAGGACGCTACGCAAAGCAAAAATGAGTGGAAGAAGAAAATAAAAAATAGCGACGGCCCTAAAGAATGGGAAAAACTAAAGAAGAAGAAGATGTCAGTGTCAAGTGCAATTTGCATAGTTTGTTCATGAAATATTTTTACTGGAAATATAGGATCTTTTGCAAGAAAATTTATGTATAAGGCACGTTCAGTGACGTGACTTTGCTGGCTTTGGCAAGCAGATATGGGTATCCGTGTCAAAATGACAGCTATTAATTAAATCCATAACTGACAAAAGTCATAATTTTTCATTCAAAATTTCAAGATTTTCTTATTTCATGTGGTTTATTTGTTATAGGAATGTGGAATTCAGTTGCCGAGAAAAGGAATCATAAAATACCAAAAAATTAAATTTTGAATGTATAATTGACATTTGTCAGTTACGGATATAATTAATAGCTGTCATTCTGATATCTGCTTGCCAAGGTTAGAAAGTCACGTGATTTCTCGTGCCCTATACATAAATTTTCTTGCAAAAGATCCTATGTTTCCAGTAAAATTATTTTATAAACAAACTATGAAATATTATTTACATATTTAATGTTATTATAAATATTAAAGAATATTCTACTATCTATACGAATTGATAGCATTTTATATTTCATATTCAATGGATATTGAGTTAATGAATTATAAAGAAATAAAATTTTATTAATCAGCCACCTATGCTATAATCATTGAAACAACTACTATATTAAGAAAATTCTAACTGAAAAGATGTAGAGATGAGGATGTTGAGATAGATGTTGGGGAAGACACGGAAAGATGCAGTAAGGAATGAATGAATAAGGGAAATAACTCGAGTATTAGAAGTTTCTAGAAAGATACAAGGGAGACGATTACACTGGTTTGAACATGTCATAAAGAAAGATGTAGAATATATTGAAAGAAGAATGAATAGCTTAGTAGTGGAAGGTAGAAGAAACAGAAGAAGACCAAAGATAAGATGAAAGGACTGTATTGCGCAAAACTTGAAAGAAAAGGACCTGAATGAAGACATCACGCAAAACAGAAATGAGTGGAACAAAAATATAAAAATTGCGACCCCTAACGAATGGGAAAAGCTAAAGTAGAAGAAGATATCGGTGTCAAGTGCCATTTGCATAGTTTGTTTATGAAATAATTTTACTGGAAATTTAGAATCTTTTGCAAGAAAAATTATGTATGGAAGTTATACATAACACACAGGATTGACGGAATGTATTGTGCTGGCCATAACAGATTTTTTCTGTATGTATGAAGCAAATTCTATCTCTAAAGCATCAACTTCTGCAGCGGTCCATCCTAAAATTATTGTTAGTTCCCAATTATTTGTACCTATTTTTGTTTTTACTGTATGTACCTTTTTGGTTATAGTTGAAGGACCTTTTTTGCTTTAAATAAATATTAATGCATTTTCTAATGAAGATATTGCTATTAAAATTGTTATTCGGCCATGGTTTCACATTGAATAAACATGCTGCAAAGTTGGTCACAATCGGTTTATAATTAACTGGGAAATGACAATCGGGCCTTATATATTTTTGGACCGGTAAGGCCGAAATTTCATTTACAATTTCACTTTAGACTCTGCCTATAAACTTTTATGGCGATAGCCGTTTCTTGAGAAATTTTATATTATTTTTTAAATTTTAAAAACGACCAAAAGGTCTTTTCTAATTAAAATATAGTTGTTAAATTTGGTATTCGAGCATGTGTTTACATGGAATAGATCACAATAAGTACGTTTTAAATTTGGTTCCGATCGGTTAATAAATAACAAACAAATGGCCTTATATAGCTTGGGCCGATTTGGCCCATTCACAAACCTAGATCTGCGATTTTTCTTTAGAAGCTGCATACAAAATTTTATCAAGTTTGCGTTCTCAAGTTACCGTGTGCACGGACCAATCGACCTATCGAGGGAATGAGTGAGGGAACTCCCCGCTGTCGCTCGGTACAAAAATAGTCTTAAATTAAAGCCTTACAAATTATCAATTAATAAATATTTAAATGCCTTTAATTTAAAAACGAATGGGTATTATGAAAAACATTCAGACACCGTATGACATTATGAAATATTTTAAATAGTGTAGTATTATATACACATGTCCAATTTGATGGCGTAATACTTTAAGGCTTTTTGGTAGGACTTACTGCACAGTTTTAACAGAAACTTAGTCCTTGATGACATCATTACCAGATAATACTATCACTGCACGTCTTTTTTTCGCGAGCTTGCAAATATGAAATAAAATCATATGAAAACATCCTTATGACCTCTTCTTCGGCGTTGCCATTTAGCGGAAGCGGTAAAGTAACGTTTGTGATACAAAAATGAGATTTATATAATCGGAGGCGACAACGTGCCCCCCTTATATGTTTTGTGCAACACTAACGCCAGCGGTATATACCGGAACTAAAAACTTTTTTTGTGAGTATGGAAGCTACGTTGTCGCCTCCGACCTATTTTTTATTTTTGGGCTTTAGATGACGTCCTAAGGCCAGAACCGATGAGAATATGGAAAAACGTTGTCGCCTCCGAAGTCGGAGGTGACAGCGTCATATATGAGGTGACAACGTACCCTTTACCAATATATATATATATATATATATATATATATATATATATATATATATATATATATATATATATATATATATATATATATACGCGCAGGGTATCAATTGAGGTCCTGAAATTTTATATAACGTACACAGTGAGGTCTTTTTGGCAATGAGGGGTCCGGAAGTGGTCACTTCGGGGTCTTCACTCTTAATAGCCTAAATTTACAACGTAAGTTGATCTAAACAACAGGTCTAAAAATGAGGGGTCCTGAATTATAATGGGAAAGACGTTTAAATTATGTATTGATTGTAACACGTGCACATCAGTGTCGGAATAATTAGAAAGGTGAAAACTAGTTATTTTTTATTCATTTCAATAAAATAAAATAAAAAAATATATTTTTTTTATTATTTAAGCCTATCTTTTTCTATTGAATAATTAAATAGTTCCATAACTCGCCTTTACAATATTTATAATGAAATGTTACACGTAAATAATAAATATCTCAGGCTTTGACAACAAAATAAAATTGGTCTTTTTAACTGCAGTGAATCTATGTACTATGTAAAATTCTTGGTGAGTATAAAATTAGAAATATTTATAAAGAATATATTATTTTGTTTCTTTATTGCAAATCTGGTACATATGGCAACTTATAAATTGAAACAAACATACAATAGCAAAGAACAGAGTGAAACACAGACGCTTGGAACTTTTTAATTAATTTGGTAAGTACAAAATTCATAATGAATATTTTCTTATCGTGTTGCTCTGTTGTAGATTTTGCTCGAGGTTTGATAATGAAATGTGAAAGTGCAAGAGCACCACATCCAAATAACAAAAGGGCACTTAAGAAGGGACATTTGTAAATAAATAATGCAATCAAAATATTGAAATGTATACATGAAGAGGAAAACTAACTTGTGGAGCCGTGATAAATAAAATTGCCATAAACCTACCCAACGAATAATCTAGTAATTTTCTAGTGAGTTACCTTAGTTTTATAATTTAAATAAATTAAAAGTATATAGCAATGTGTCTGTTGATACTCTTTTTTCTGTTTATATAAATCTTTGTTTATTTTGCTTTTACTATATTTATATTACATCTGTACATTTTTATTGATTTATTTACTAAATAAAAGTATTATATACAATTCAGGTCATAATTTATTTATATTTGATACAAATGCCAGGAAAACATATCGGGTCAAAATTTAAAAATTTAAGGAATAGTTCATCCAGTTAACAACGGCGCGCTGCCATTGAACTTGTTGCCAACATTTTGTACAGAATCTGCATTTCTTCATTTATTACTTTTTCTATGGGGAGAGCTCAACCAATAGGGATTTCGACAGTGACGTCACAATTGGCGCTACTGTGGTAAATTCTTGAACTATGCAATTTGTGTTCATTATGAATTTTTTAAACCCATTACTTATACCAGGTGCTAAATTTACAAAGGACAATATTGAAGAGCATTCCATAATAGAACTGAGAAGATGGTTTGAGTGCAGAGGGTTAAAGAAAACTGAAAAAAGTGATCTTACAGCAAGTGTTTCTTGCGAATATACAAATACTAAGTTATTATCATTATAACAAATATTTATTTAGAATTATTTAATTGCAGCTGGAAAAACTGCATTGAATTCGGCCGTAATAACGAAATTATACTAAGTATAGATGGAGAAAAATAGATTGGTCACACAGTGAAATAAATAATAATACGCTAGCAGTTTTTCTTCAATAGATATGCCACATTTGTATAATGACGACCATATTTATATATACTGAAAGATTGTAGAATAAAGTGTTGTTTTCATTATGAACATGAATATGATGATGAAGAGCTTAATATTATTTTCGTACAGGTGCAAATAATATTAGCAAATAATTTTAAAAAACAGCAAATACGAAATTTGGGGATGCCATTTTAATAAAAAAAAAACTAACAAAATTTTGTAGAATGGTAACGGTGGAAATCTTATTTACTATTTACTTGATATATGAGTATTTACCTTCTTGTATGTAACCATATTTTATACTTTTGTAAGTTTTCACGTGGCTTTGGAAACAATAAAATGTATACCTATTATACAGTCTTTATGTTTATATCTTGAATCACTTCGACAAATTCCATATGCACTCCTTACCCATTGTTTTTCTGTTTTATCTCTCAACTTTCATGTACCATCGTCATCGTATGCATAAAAACCTGGGACATTCAAATTTCGTTGGAGTAAATTGGATTAAACAAAAACGTCAGATATAAACGTCTGTCATTATCTTTGAATTAAAGCGCATGTTCAATTTAATATTAAATAATGCCACAATTGATTAATTTGAGCATAAGAATAATGGCTAGACATAAGTATTTGACAAGTACTACGTGGTAACTTTACACCACTAAATTTTTCAAAAACTGACAGCTGGCATTTTTGCACGTACAGGTTTTTTTTTAAACTTTAATGTCCGACCGTTACGTTATTGTTATCATAACAACCCTGCTTTCATGTTTGTTATATACCAAATAACACCCTAAGGTGTGTTATAAATTTGACGTTGTTGCTATTGGGTACAGAATACAGAAACTCTGGGGATTGAAAATTAGGGTACCTTTATATACAGGGTATGGCCATGAGGCAAGATCGCCGCCATAAGCGAGCCAATGTCAAACATACTGATAATTCATTTCCCTATTTATTTGTAAGAAATGTGATATTATATTATACAGGAATATTAAAGAATCACACTATGAATCTATAAAGGTAATAAAAATTCATTTATTTAAGAGATACACAATTATTATTATGACACAGATTTGGAGGTTATGTATAGCATATGATATAGGTTGTTATTATCACAGCAAATTTTATAACTGTGGTTATTATTTACATAATAAGTATATATTTTAAACTTACCTTTTAAAAAATTAAATGTTTGTGCTTAATATTGGTCATTTTTATGTGTTTTCAATATTGCCAGTCATCGTACTCAGTATCTCAAGAAAATATACAAATAAATAAAATAAAAGTATTACTTACACTTTAAATAAATATTAGAAGTATATTTAAATGTGTTTTGCATTAAAATAAAGCAAGTAGCTACGAAAATACATAATAATTTGCGCAACAACGAATATGACAGTGGCCCTCTAATGGCGGACGAAACGCGAGCACGTCATGGCCATACCCTGAGTATATAGGTATCCTATTGAAAATAAGATCGCAGCGCCAAAACGGCTTTAAAAGAATCTAACGTTGATAATTAAATTAGCATATCATAATTTATTTTATACTTAAATGTGTATTATTAAAAAGTACTGTTTTTAAAAGTAAATAATATAAATATAATGTATCAGATTTATGTTTATATATAACCTAACCAAGTAACCAAACTAATGTCACATAACATAACATTATACTCCGGAAAATAGCACCAGATGTCATATGCTAATTTACAATCCCCATATTATAAATAATACAAATCAATAACTAACGAAATCAACGTAAATAATATTCTTTATTTTTTTGTTATTTTAGAATAGGTACAAGGTTATTACGAGTATTATAGTAGGATTACTTATTTATATGAAAAAAACAATTTTCAAATCGACAAACAATTCTAGGTTAGCATGTTGTTCAGTATTCGTAGTGACATTATCTGAACAGTCAATTTGTTTACAGTGGTGGTCGAGGTGTTGGTGTTGATGTTGGTACTAGTATTTGATTTCACGCCAGCCACTAAACAAGAATTCTTTCGCAATTTTATGACAGATAGAAATATTGAAATAAACAAATCGGTATTGTATACAAATAAGAATATCGCGTTACCTAGTTACAGCGTTTGCAAGCAAATAGATTAATATTTCTAATAAAAATCACAATGATAGGACAAAAATCGACAAAATCTTTAATAAAATAATATATCGGTCGGACATTAACCGTTGAACGTACCACGGGCGTTAAACGGACAATAATGCCTTCGGTCAACGTACACCCCTCGGGCCCGAGGCCCTCGGAAAGCACACTGTTGACCTCAGGCGTTATTGTCCTTATAACACCCTTGATACGTTAATTACTATACCGATAGGGTTTCCAAGGCAATAAGTTTTGTTTACAAATTACTGATCAGTAAGTGATGTGGTACTGATCAGTAAGTGATGTGACTGATCGGTAAGTGATGTGACTACCTACCGATCTGGAGGCGGTGAAAATTACATAAATAAAAAATAAATGTACAATTTTTAAAGCTTTAACGATAACAAAACAACGATCATAGCTTACTTAAAAATGACAACTATTTTTTTTTAAATGTCAAAATAATTTTTAAATAATTCTAAATTTTAATTTGTTATTATTGGGATGATTGTGCAAAAAATATAATAAGCATTGCGGGCATTAATGCTTCTTACCGGTTTCGGATGTATTGGAGATCGAGACGAAGTCGAGATCTCCAAACTAATCCTCAACCGGTAAGGTACACTTACTGCCCTTAATACTTAAATAACTATTTGTTATCCCAGGTTTTCATGCATACGATGGTACATATCTAAATACAAAGCTATTTAAATAGTGTCTGCATAGTCACCGCAAGAGGCGCCAAAATTTTACAATCGAAATCCCCTATAAACTTGGCCAAATCTTTTCTGCTGACCACAGTATGATCCTAGCATGTCAACTTCTCTTGATTTTGATTTAACAGCATTATCAGTTAGAGATTTGCAAGGTCTAATTAAATCACTAAGAAATAAATTATTACCAGCTTTAGAAAAATTTCGAAATGTTGATAAAATCTGTTAATATCTGCTCAGACAAAGTTACTAATTTTAAGAAATCTCTCCGAATATCCTCAGATATTTACGTTTAGATTACCTTCTTGTTCTACTCGTAACTCTGTTATTTTCTCTCTCGAAACATTTAAAGCAAACTCTGCAATGATGTCGCTAATTCATAGTTTATCATTTACCTACATATAATGGTTTGTCTCGGATGTCCAAAAGTCAAGATATATTTTGCTGTTCATTGCACAGTTTTAAATTGTTCTTTAAAACTAATTCTATAATGCAAAGTACTTGATTTCATGTGTGATTTGTTAAGTGTATATGTATTTCATATTATTTGTTGTTTTCTTGCAACAAGTTAGGTTATGTTGCACTGTCACTTTAGTAATTTTATTTTTTATTGTCCTTGACTTTTCTTAATAGTTATTTAATTATTAAGGGCAGTAAGTGCACCTTACCGGTTAAGGATTAGTTTGGAGAACGAGACGAAGTGATCATTCAGATCTAGAAAATGCGTGGAATATGGGATGTTCCTCATTTATACCACAAAAATCCAGAGGGAGGTACGTAAGTACCTTCAAAATCTTCTAAGCGTGGTGCAGTGAGATGAAATATGAAAATATTACAAAAAAGGTATTGTTAGCCTATTTTGTACGAAGAAGTGAGAAACTTAAATTTATGGGCTGAGTTGAATTCCGCTACCCTTCTAATTTTCAATTACAAAATGTTAATTTGAATATTTCAGAACCAAATTCTTACATTATTGCAAGATATTTAAGTATGAGTATTAAAAAAATATTGAAAAATTTAAAAGATTTTTTTATTGGGAAATTAAATGAAATATCAGAAGTCGATTTATATTAAAATGCCATAATTTAAAACAAAAAGTAATAAAACGATTTGTTTTAGTTACGTTTAAAATTATCAGCAAAAAATTAAAATGTAAGAAAATATTACAGGCCAGGCCAGTAAATCATTAATGTCTTCCACTTTATAATTTGAGAATTTTTTTGTTATAAACGTTTTGTAAATATATTTAGAGTAACAACCATTTTTCCTATATTTCAATATATACTTATATCACCTGGATGAACTCATTTTTGATACAATTAAATTTTCTGTTCATGTAAAATTTATTGGTTTATTTCGTTATTAGTGCTCTTCTTTTTAAATTTAATATTAATTTTATACTCAAATGATTTGAAATATGATATTTCATCTTATTTTAAGCATGAAGTCTCTTCTAACGGTTTTTTTTTTATTTAAATATGATTTTACAAGCATTTAATTAGTGTATATATTTTTTAAAATTTTCAAATATGTGTATGCTTCAAATTTAAAAATAAAATATATATTAATTTCAAGTAATATGTTCGTAAAATAATATTTTCGTGTTTTATCCATATACAATTCATATTAAATTGGAACAAATATGGCGGCCAGAATCGTATGTCATCACTCTTTGTTGTAGGCACTCTACATAGAACTCTTTCATCGCCATCTCTTGATAGGAAAAAGAACTAAAAGGTTTTTAAATTTTAGTTGCTCATAAATATATATTCAAAATTTTTGGCATAATGTATTTTTTTAATCATGTAAAATATCTTATATTAAGGTACAGGATGAAAAAATGAGAACAATATATGTATTATTTTTTTTTTGCTATTTTTTATTAATTGTACACATTCATCTTACGTAATCTTCCATATTCAAAATATCCAGTTACTTGTTGAAGCGCTCCAAATCCTCCGGATTAGGAGAACCATGGTTATTATGTACACCTTCAGAAGGAAACAAAAGTTAATGATAATTTAATTCATCATCAGCATACGACATAAAGCGTACATTTTTATATAACACCTTTCAATAAACATGCTCTGTAAACATGGAGATTTCAACTAAAGAAAGTTGCTGTTTTTCTGTTTATTACAAAGTGTTGGATAATAATTATTAAAAATGTGTTTACTCGCCAGTAGCCCGGTATCCCACGATGCAACACTTTATTATTATTACTATATGTACTAAAAATACAAAAAAGCAACAAACTACACAACAAAATAATAAAGATAAAAAACCAAAGCACAACTGAAATACTCAATGCAAACACGAGGTTAGCTGTCTGTAACGAGCACAGACTATCTATACTATCAGACTTGCAACTCTATAATAAATATAAAAACGCGGTTCGCAGCACCTCTGGTTGTTCAGGGATGAACTAAACTAAAATGCGCGAAAATGGAATGCTATGCTAGATTCAAATAATTCAAATTTAAAATTCTGTCATTCTGTAACACAATGTTTAATTTTTATATATCAATAACACTTTTCACAAGTGAAATTTTAAAATAGTTTTGTCAGGTATTTTTATTATAGAAAAATTATCGACAGATAAAACTTAAACTTTTGTGTTACAGAATATATTAATACTTAAATATAGAAAATCTGAAAATAATAAATAAAAAATCTGATGTGGCCAGCACAATACCTTCCGTCAATCCTGTGTATTTACAAATTCCATACATAAATTTTCTTGCAAAAGATTCTAAATTTTTGGTATTATGTGATTCCCTTTCTCGGCAACTGAATTCCATATTCCTGATAACAAACAAACCACATGAAATAAGAAAATTATGAAATTTTGATTGAAAAATTATAACACTTGTCAGTTATGGACATAATTAATTGCTGTCATTTTAACACGGGTCAAAGTCATGTTACTGCACGCGCCCCATACATAAATTTTCTTGCAAAAGATCCTATATTTCCAGTAAAGTTATATCATTAACAAACTATGCAAATTGCACTTGACACTGACATCTTCTTCTTCTTCTTCTTTAGTTTTTCCCATTCGTTAGGGGGTCGCTATTTTTTATTTTCTTCTTCCACTCATTTTTGTTTAGCGTGTCATCCTCATTCAGTTCCTTTTCCCTCAAGTCTTCTACAATACAGTCTTTTCATCTTATATATGGTCTTCCTATGTTTCTTCCACCTTCTATTAATATATTCATCTTTCCTCATGACATGTTCAAACCAATGTAATCGTCTCTCATATATCTAGAAACTTCTAACACTAGAGTTACTTCCCTTATTCTTTCATTGATTTACATTTTATTGATACTGACATCTGTCAATTTGAATTACCTGCAGTTTCCATGGTTAAGTTAGCATAGCTGGCTGAATTATGAAATTTATATAAAATTTATTATCATTATTATTCTTTAACTCTATATCTGTTGAATATCAAATATAAAATGCAATCAAATCGTATAGATAATAATATATTCTTTAAGTTATAATAACATTTAACTGAGTTTTTCAAGAAAAACTGTTAAAATCTTCAAATGAGGGTACTTCCGGTTGACCAATTATAACCAAAATCTAATCAAACCTGCATATGGTTGTAAGGAAGAGGAATACGCAAGAATTGTAATTTTTGGAATTCTAGTATTGGAGATATCGTCCACGAAACGGCGGTCACATACACACACACACACACACACACACACATACACACACACACACACACACGCACATACGAACACACACACACACATACAGACATCATCGTAAAAATAGTAAAATCGTATTGTAAAGACCCTAAAACGTGCTTATTCAATGAAAACTCACCACCGAATTTTTTGACCAAAGACAATACCTTCCTTACCTAGAGGTGACGGAAGGTAAAAAAACATTATTTTTCTAATTCTATGCTTTAATACGAGTATACTCGTACTTATTAAATATGTGTCATCCGTACTCCGTACTTGAATGACAGGCATTATGATGCAAATTTTTATTTCGATACAGATTATCATTATGATACAGATTTAGTTATCATTTCGATACAGATAATCATTATGATACAGAATTTGTTATCATTTCGTCACAGACTATCATTATGGTACAATAGATTTTATAAACAATTCATTAGTTTAGAAAAACTAATGTATGCAACTCCACGTTAATGAACATTAATACACGAGCATGGCTCGTATCGCAAACTTCATGCTGATGTATAGCTATCATTATAATATATTTATAAATACATATTTCATACGTAAATAATATTTCATGCGACGAGCATAATATATTATTTACGTGTATAAATATTTTCTTAAAAATATATCAACTGTGTTATTTACAACGGTATCGTTATTTTGCAATCGTCTGTCGGTCAATTTTACAAAATGATTTAATAATAATAAACATAATAATTTGGTAACTTTTTGGGCTACATCTTTTCGGTGATGGGCGCAGAAATGTTGAGAGATATAGGAACGGGAAATATGAGGCAGTAGAGTAAGTTTATTGGAAAAAAAATATCTGTACAATTTGTTACTAATTTCACAAAATTATTTGAAAGGTATTTCAAATAATGTATGTTGCCTTCGCCATAATCACGTAAAACTGTTAAATTATGACTATCCGGTTATTGTGTTGACACAAAAGATCTGCTCACTGACATTCATAATTTAACAGTTTTTTAACTAAATATCCAGCAACATTACGCAGTTTTATTTATGTCAACATTTGGCAAACATGAAGTATCAACGGACGATGGAATCGATGGCGTACTGGTAATATGGGAAGTTGACGGAATAGGGTTTAAATTATTTAAAAGAGGAGTGAGATTCACAGGGGAAGTGAAGGAATAGGGCCGGAGGTATCAGCGAGAAGGATTTGAAATGACAAAATAAGACCGTCACTATCATTTTCGCAATTCGCACCAATGCCAGACCTAACGGTATTATTAAGAATAATCGTTTTGAAGGAGTCTACGAATTGCAAAGTTGATGGTTTAGAATGCCCGCCACACAATCCTCTCGCAATGCTGAAGAGATTCTCTAAAGGATCTTGATTTAAAGATCTCATACAGAGGTACTTAAAATCAAGAGCCTGTAGAGAATCCCACAGATACATCATGTTGCTAATGGTGACAATTAATAAGTTCACCCTTGACGGGTTCTTCACACACACACCTTTGACGAGAAACTTCACTTATTTAAAACGAGGATTGCTTTTTCCTAGAATGGTACATGTCTATTGGCTTTATGAAGTCGATCTGCGTAGGGTTTTTTGGAAGAAGAGACAGAATTCAGCGAGTCAAACAGGTTATTCATGAATTTAGCAAATATCGCTTAACGTATAATTTCAAAGCAATTTTAGTATAAAAGAATGATGATTCAAATTCTTTTTTTTCCGGTGCCCGAAATTGCTTATCAGTAAAATAAAGTCAATAGACACGGAATCCACGATCTAATATTTGCTGGTACGAGAATTCGAGTAGATCAAGGCAACCCATCCGGATGATCCATTCCCGCCGTAGGCTTTCCAATCTTGGAAAACAAAACATTTGCCCTTGTTCCTCGACAGGGAAACTGTTTGTAATACATTTATGATGGACACATGTTGGTTTCTGGAAAAATAACATTTTATTTTAATATAACAATAAAACACATAAACTTATGATCAAGGCTAAGTATAATCAAATTTATACTTAGCCTTGAAATCAAATTTTAATTGTTTATACTTACTGATCTCGTCATTTTTCACAATATATATATAATTACCACTAAACCCACTTAACAGAACACAATTCACTGCTAGTAACTGCATAACTAAATTGCACAAAATGGTTTGAAAAGCATTGACTTAAATCAGAAGCTTCTGGCAACTTTCAGATCAAATTCAAACGTGACAAACGAACCGCCCCAGTTACCTAGTTACGATACTAGCACAGATACTAGCGCTTTTTTGCGGACTGGTTTTGCAAAGATGAACTATTGCTTTGCACTTAGAAAACGGTAACGAGACAAACGAACGAAATGACCGATGCACGCTTGGTTTAAACAAACTAAATTTTATAGTGCAAGTAGAGACTATGACCGCTAGTATGAACAACTGATTCAGGGTGATTAGCGAGCATTTGATTAGCATTGTTTTATCTCTGTCTATCGTTTATGGATTGTTTTAGAGAAAAATACTTCAAATAAAAGATGCGTACAATTAATTTTTCTATAACTCTTGTTTGAAGTATTTTTCTCTAAAATAATCTATAAACGATTGACAGAGATAAAACAATGCTAATCACATGCTCGCTAATCCTCAACATATCCCTCGGCAACAGAAGACGAGCGCCATCCACCATGCCTTTTTAGGCCTAAAACGTGAATACCTTGGTTCGCCAAAAAAGTAGCCGAACTTCTTCTAAACGCATGTCCGATATAAGAAAAAGGATCTGATAAATTCAGGCATTTTGCGATCTTGGAAGGCCAACTTCTTATTGTATTCTTACCTACTATTTGATTGGTGACTTTTCCATTACGCATAACCAAGAAAAAATAAGAAGACTGAATTTTTTGGTCGTAACGACAAATATTTTCTGTAAATATCCAAATAATTAATTGTTTCGTTTTCTTTAGTGGTAATCCTGAAGGTTCGCATTATATTAGTTTTTGTATTGGGAATATGGATTATAATAAATGTCCCATTATCCTGAATATCTTCTACTTTCATATTATATAATTATTCCCTTCTACATGCACCTGCTATTCCAAATATCATAGCTACTTTTACATTCAAATAAACGTGAACGGGAAATTCCTTAAGAAACTTATACATATCTTCCTTTGAAAAAGCTTTAGATTTCTTCGGCGGATATCCAGTATTACTTCTCTTAAGAAATGCAATTAATGTAGTAAATTTTGAAATATCAACTGCATTGTTTAAAAAGATCTTGAGCAGATGGTGTAGTATATGTTACTAACACCAAAAAGTCTGACAAAAATCTCTTACATCTTTATCACAATTTTTTTAAACAGTTAAATTAATTTTTAAACAGCTGTACATTTGGTATTATTTGTTTAATTATTAAATAATCTTTGATTCAGTAACTTGCATTTACTTATCACAAATTGTCCTTAAAAACTGCCAAACACACACGAATTCCTATAGAACGCTTGCTAAACTGGAACAGACTGGAACAAATATATGGCGATCACTGCTGTGGCCATATACGTATATGGCTGTGGCCAATGAAAATGAAGACCACCATTGGCATCACTCACATTGAAAGCACTTTACATAGGGTAGAGTCCGTGCCAAACGTGATGAGTTGTTGAGCAGTAAGCAAAACTCTTTCTTTCTCTCTCTCGTTCCCCTGTTTCCTGACCTTTCTCTAGCTGTCTCTCTTCTTGATCTGCGCATTTCATAGCTCATGACATTTGGCACTACCTCTACCTCTAATATACAGGATATGGCCATGAGCCAAGATCGCCGCCATTTGCGGGCCAATGTCAAACATACTGAGTATTCATTTCCCTATTTATTTGTTACAAATGTGATATTACATTATAAGGGAATATTAAATAATCACATTATGAATATAAAAAGGTAATAAAAATTCATTTATTTAAGAGATACACAATTATTATTATGATATACATTTAGAGGTTATGTTGAGCATAGGATACAGGTTGTTATTATCACATCTAATTTAATAACTGTAGTTATTATTTACATAGTAAGTATATATTCTAGACTTACCTTTTAAAAATTTAAATATTTGTGCTTAATATTAGTAATTTTTGTGTTTTCAATATTGCCAGTCATCGTAGTCAATATCTCAAGAAAATACGCAAATAAATAAAATAAAAGTATTAGTTACACTTTAAATAAATATTAGAAGTATATTTAAATGTATTTTGCATTAAAATAAAACAATTAACCACGAAAATACATAATAATTTGCGCAACAACAACGAATATGGAAATGGCGGACGAAACGCGAGCCACGTCATGGCCATACCCTGAGTATATACCGTGAGTATTTTTTAACATGAAACATGGGATTTGTCATATCCATGGTTACGATTTAATTGACAGCAATGTATTTGCCTGTCTCATTTAAAATGAAACATAGGGGACAATTTTGACATTTGTCTATTCTGTCAATGTCAAAAAACCAATTTGAAATACAATGGTTTATACTATGGAAGAGAAGGTGCAGATTATTAAGTGGTATTATTCGAATTTTAATCCAAGTTGAAGGCAAGTGTCGGACTTATTCCGCGCTTCATCTCCTGACAGGTCTACACCAAGTGCAGCAAATTTTTTAAAAATAGTGAATACCTGTAGAGGAAATGGTTGCATCGAGCCTGCACATAACAGTAGGAATAGATCCTGTAATATATTAACTGCTTAGAAAAAAAACATGAAATTCTGACTTTAATACAAGATAAGAACAGATTAACATTAAGAGAGATTGGGCAAGCTACTGCTGTAAACAAATCAACCGTACACAGACATTTAAAAAGGATCATTACAGATCATACCATTTCCAAAATCACCAGGAGTTATGGACGATACGAACGAAGAATAAATTTTTGTGAAAGAATGTTTGAAAACGTTAATAACAATTCATATTTGCTGCAAAATATACTTTTTTCGGACGAAGCAACTTTTTATTTACATGGCGAGGTAAATTCACAAAATTGTCGGTATTGGTCCAGGGAAAATCTACATTTGTATCATAGTACGAGGACTCAACGACCCGAGAAAGTTAACATTTGGGCTGGCATAATAGGAACCTACATTATTGGGCCATTTTTTATTAACGGGAATATTACTGCTCAATATTTAAATATAATACTTCTGTCAAATTCATCCCCTATGTTTCATTTTAAATGAGACAGGCAAATACATTGCTGTCAATCAAATGTCAAGTCGTAACCATGGATATGACAAATCCCATGTTTCATGTTAAAAAATACTCACGGTATATAGGTACCCTAATTCTATGCCATAGCATTGCAGTCCGCTATGTATACTTAATATATAGGTAAGCTGTATTCGCGACTGAAATTAACCCGTATAATGAAAATGATTAGGCAGTGGGCTCACGTCATCAACCTGAAAAAAACCATATAAAATGAAATATGACGTAGAAATTATTGGGTATTATTTATTTTTAAAAGAAGAAGAAAAAAAAGTACTAATATTAAGTAATGTATATATTAACGATATTTACAATTATTTCTATGTCAATCGTTATTCCATTTATGGAATATAAAATTATTTGAAATCATTGCAGTTTATTTTCGTACCATACGTTGGCACTACTGAAAATGACCATATTGTGTCAAATAATTTTATATTCCATAAAGGAATAAGGATTGACTTAGAAATAATTGCAAATTCATTAACACGTTCGCTGCCGGTAATTTTGGGTTAACTTTGCTAGAGGCCAATTATGTTTTTCGGAATTAATGACACAATTGTTCGAAATACTTATAAATACTAAATAAAATCTAGTCTCAGCATATTTACGAACCAAAATCCACTTTTCTGAGTTTTTGCGCCAAATGGCGACGTAAAGTATTGAGCGTGCCGCCTTAAGGCGTCGGCGGCAGCGAACGTGTTAATATATACGTTTCTTTAATACTAGTATATTTTTCATCTTTTTAAAAAAAATAAATAACAACTAATAATTTCTACAAGTTACATTTCTTTTTATAATGTTTTTTTTAGGTTGATGACGTGAGTCTTCTGCTTAATCATTTTCACCATAGCCGCCAAGCGGCAAACTTGCGAACCCTCCGAATTGGTAATGTGTGTTAAACACGATGGCTGGTACCGCAAGCCTGTTTTAACTAAAACGCTGTTTTAAGAAATGTCAAATTCAAATTTATATATTTAATTTCACCCTTACGTTTAAAGAGCGATATTTAAAAAATATTTGTTTGAATATAAATTTTGTTCTGCTTTAAAATCATATTTTGATGAATTTAATATTATTTATTATTAATATTAAATAATGAAATTTGACATTTCTTAAAACATCGTTTTAGTTAAAACAATAAGGCTTGTGGTACCAGCCGATTAGTTCAATATTTCTATATGTAGTAATAATTATTTTGTTGGCACAATTTATTTTAGATTTTAAGTATAATTTTACTTTAACGTTATTGGATGTTGTATTGAAAATCAAATTGGCGTTCCTTAACTTCATATTTCCAGTCTTATTCAATATTCTCCCAACCTCCTGTGTTCAGTGAAATTTCATTTGCCTTTAATTATGGACCCGACAAATCCAAAAAATTACAATGTAAACTGTTGTGCCAACGGCTGCCATTCCAGAGGAAGTAAAAACAGAAATTTAAGTTTTCACAGTTCCCCACAAAGTGGTGAAAGAAAAGTTGCACAGATGGGGAGAATCGGAACATGTAGATAAAAGAAAGGCTTGGATTTTATAAATAAATTCATTGTTCCTCTTTGGTCTCTGTCAATGAAATTTAGAAGTGTAAATGCGCTGTCAGTTTATCAAGATTAAATACAAAATATTTTGTTATAATTTTAAATATTTCCGTCTACAAATTATAATTGTATTGTAATAGAGTATCACATTTAAAATGGCACAAATTCCTTAATATTATAATTTCAAATGAAAGATTTCCCGCGTAAATGTAAAACATACTCAACAATTTATTTCAAATTTTTATTGATACTACAATTAAAATTTATTTCAACATTAGCAAGGTATAACCAAAATACACTTATAATTATCGATTGAATGTTATTAACCAACATTTGGCAATATTAAATTTCAAATGAAAATATATCCTGCGTAAAATGTATAACGTATTCATCAATTTATTGCTCATTTATAGTGATACTATAATTAATATTTATTTTAAAATTAGCCAAGTGTATCCAAACTACAAATATAATTATTGGCTGATCATTATTAATCTATATTTAGCTATAGTATATTTCAAATAGATGATATTTTTCAAATAAAATATATATCCTTCTCATCAATTTATTTCACAGTTTTATTGAAATTACAATTAATATTTATTTCAAAATTAGTCATATATAACCAAAATACACTTATAATTATAAATGGACGTTCTTATCCATTAGTAATATGTATTAAATTTCAACTCAACAATTTTTTCCTTGTAAAATATATATCATTTTCATTAATTTATTTTTCTTCTTTAGTTATACTACAATTAACATTTATTTCAAAATTAGCCAGGTATAACCTACTTATAATTATTGATTGAATGTTATTATCCATCATTTAGTAATATTAAATTTCAAATCATCCATATTTCCCGCGTAAAATATATATTTTTTCATCAATTTATTTCTAATTTTAATTAATAATGCAGTTAATATTTATTTCAAAATTAGCCAGGTATAAGCAAAATACACTTAATAGTTATCGATTTAACGTTATTAATTAACATTTAGCAATATTAAATTTGAAATTATCCATATGTCCCTATATCTTTCTCAACAATTTATGTTTCATATTTATTGATACTACAACTACAATTAATATTTATTTAGAAATTAGCTAGGTATACCGAAATACACTTATAATTATTGATTGATAGTTATTAACCAAAATTTAGTAATTTAAAATTCAAATTATATTTCTCCAGTAAAATATAAATTTTTCATGAATTTATTTCTCGTTTTTAGCGATACTGTATTTATTATTTCTTTCAAAATTAGCTACGTGTAATCAAAAATTACTTATAATTAATGATTGATCGTTATTAACTAGCATTTAGCAATATTAATTTGCAAATGTTCGATATTTCCCGAGTAAAATATATATCTTTCTCACCAATTTATTTTTCATTTTTATTGATATTACAATTATTATTTATTTGAAAATTAGCCAGGTATACCCAAAATACATTTATAATTAATGATTGAACGTTATTAACCATAACATTTTGCAATATTAAATTTTAAATGAATATTTTCCAAGTAAAATACATAGCCTTCTCTTCAATTTATTTGTCCTGTAGAGTGATAATACAATTATTATTTATGTTAATGGTGCTTAGTTCAAATTTTCCACTATTTAATGTTCTACCATATGTAATAATTAACTGAAATTCTGCTTTAATTGGTTTTATATCCTTAAGATATAATAATAATAATAAAAAAATCTGTTATGGTCAGCAGAAGACCTTCCGTTACCCCCGTATACTTCTTTTTTATTGTTTTCTTTCAATAACACTAGGCTAAATATTTCTGAAATAAATCTTTTGCGAGCATACTATAAAAATGGCATTTGACATTGACGTATGTCACTTTTCATAATACATAGTACTCCCTGTTGTATAAAAATATATTTAACTGTTGCTATGGTTATATTATCACAGGTTGTGAGATTTATGAAACTTAATATCTTTAGAATTTTTTATCACGAAATAATATCCGTATATTATCTAAATAATATACAGTGTGTTAATTAAAAACCTGGCCATAGGCGTTTAACATGGGAAATCAGTTTTTCCTTGCGCAAAAGTTCCCAAATTATTTTAGACAAAAATACTTCAAATAAATGTTGTAGAGAATTAAATTCTGCATCCAGATTAGTAATAAGATTTTATTTTCGATGTTTCATAACCGAGAAAATCAATTTCAAAGTTTATCGAAAATTGCTGATTTATAGCGATAGCCATGGAAGTCAAACAAAATTACAAACAATTGTATGACATCTTAACTGTCAAAGAAAGTTTGTGTTTTGTGATTTTCGTTCAGTAACATATTTTTTTGGAAGTATGGAACAGTTTTCTCATGAAGAAAAGCTTCAGATTATAAAATGGTGTTACTGTGGACAAAGCTATAGAAAAATACGTGATTTAATAAGTGTAATGTGGTCACATCGACAAATTCCAAGTAAAACCACAATAGAATCTTATTACAAAAACTTAAAGCTGTAATTTCCAATGAATGTAGAAAAATAAATGCCAGACAGCTGCATAATGTTCGACATGGCTTTTATAATAGACTTGGGTATTGCTTAGCGCAAAATGGAGGGTTATTTGAACATTTAATATAAAATTATATTCATTCTAGTTTTCTGTTTTTCTTTTTAAATAAATACATTATTCTTGTTTTCATTTTTATTTTATTTTGTATATGTTGACAGCTATGTATTCTAAAAAAGTTAAATTCTAATTCATTGTGTCAATGTCATACAATTGTTCGTAATTTTGTTTGAGTTTCATGGCTATCGCTATAAATCAGCAATTTTCGAAAAACTTTGAAATTGATTTTCTCGGTTATGAAACGTCGAAAATAAAATCTTATAACTAATCTGGATGCAGAATTTAATTCTCTACAACATTTATTTGAAGTATTTTTGCCTAAAATAATTTGGGAACTTTTGCGCAAGGAAAAACTGATTTCCCATGTTAAACGCCTATGGCCAGGTTTTTAATTAACACACTGTATGTAGGTAAATACGAGTATAATGTTTATATTTAACATAATGGTTCACGATTATAATCTAGAAAAGTAATGGAATGAAGTAAATTTTAATTTCGTGTGTTTTGAAATTTTAGAACTATAGTTTTAGAACAAATCCTACGTTGGCGACCCCAATAACTACGATATATCATATTGAGTGTATATTTTTATACGAGACCCCATTCGATACTCTGCGCGTATATATATATATATATATATATATATATATATATATATATATATATATATATATATATATATATATATAATACATATATGTAAATATAAATTAAGTTTTATATTACATTTATTCTAATTTTAAAATCATTATAATAAACAATATATTTTTATATCTTTTTGCATAATGAATTGATATATAAATAAATATAATATATCCCTTCCTTTGTTATTAATTGCCAAATTAAATAAATTTAAAATATGAATTTTTAATAATATTAAAAATAAAGTAAAAATAATCGTCATAAAGACGTCAAATTAGACGAGTAAAAAGGGTTTAAATAGACTAATTATGACCATATAAAGTCGTCATATGGACGTCATAGCGACCACAAATCTGACGTCTAAATAGTCCTATTTCAGACCAAAAATCAACGTCACAGTGCCGTCGTATAGACGTCTGATGAGACGTCTAAAGCTTAATTTACATGGAACATTGTCGCCGTTATCACCGTCGGCCGTTGTGGCCGTTCTCGACTCTGATTGGGTAAAATCAAACATGATTAATGGCGCGAACGTTGCAACCGTTCAAGGTCAAATTATAACTGTGTTCTATTCTGTCGGCCGTTTATGACCGCTGCGCTTGCGTACATTGAGTTAGTTCTTCATAAATCAGGTTAGCCAACTGAGTGATATAAATATAAGTTTTCGTATTTGTGTTGAATTGTGTAATCGAAAATCTCATATTTGTGTATTTACTATGGATATAGAAACAATCGCGGTACTTTATATTTATATTCATTTTTCACTTTCGCGATCGCAATGTAAACAGCAGCTATAGATGACAGATGATAGCGTAGTGATGTAGTTATTTTTGTTTTTTCAGAAGTTACTAAATATGACTTTCCCTCTAAAATTCCCACTACGGACTATACGGTCTTAACGGCGTGAACGGTTGACGGCCACAACGGTGATAACGTTCCATGTAAATTAAGCTTAAATAGACCTATTTCAGACCAAAAATCACAATGTCGTCGTATAGACGTCGGATTAGACGGCAGTATATGACTTAAATTCAACCTGAAATCGACGTCACTTTTTGGTCGACCGTTGTTCAGTGTTACTTGGGGTCGTTTTCTTCTTAGGCGGCATCGTTTTTATTCTGTTTATCTATTTAACCTGGAAACGGGAGAAATTCTTAAATGTGTCAAATTCAAGTTAAATCAAGTTGTTTATATAGGTTAAGTCTAGATTGGTATACCTTTAATTAGTTATTAATATTAAATAAACAACTTAACAACATTATTGAAAATCGCACAAATTTAATAAAACAAACTCAATAATTCTTACCTGATTTATTTACGACCACAAATTAAAACAACGGAAATAAAGACGAAGACCATCTGCGTGATGTGTTGTTTTACTTTTGGAATTTCAATCCGCAAAATGTATTTTTCTACTCTTGCTCTGAAATTACAATTTTCTGGTTTGTTTTTCATGTTGAAAGTAACTCTTTGCACTAGTGCTGCAAAATTTTGCAGCACGCTTAGGTATCCTAGCAACGAATTTTACTTACAAATGTTGTACAGAATGTTTGTTGTTGTCATAGATACGCATCACAAATACAAAAATTGAAAATAAATGTCAAATTATTTTTAAAAAATAATTTTTTATTTCCTTATTTTTATCTTGCAGGAGTAGAAAAAATAGTGTGTATAACACGTGTTGAAAGTCCTTTGTCGAACACAAACGATTGCAACCTTCGCTTCGCTCAGGCTGCAACTTTCGTTTCGCTCAGGCTGCAACTTTCGTTTTGGTTCGACAAAGATAGACTTTCAGCACTTGATATACAAATAACTATTGTTTGGGTCTACAACGTACAGTTATCTTTTTTTATTAGAATGATACAGAAACTTTACAATTTCATAATTAAAAACTGCTGTTAGACAAAGCGCATTCCGTCAAATACTTATTCTGCGTAGCGCAATCGACAAAGATAGAAAATCGAATTCTGTGCGCTAACAACACGATCAAGCTGAAAACATCAGTCTGTCAATTTAAAAAAGCGCGGTTACAAGAGTTTGCATTTTTAGCTAATTATACAAATTTGTAGAAATTCCCTAACTCTTAATAAATTCCCTGACTTATTGATTTTTTGTATTTATCCCTGACTTTTTGAAAATTTCGCAATTCTCTGACATTTCCAGGTTTTCCAGATTAGTGGCAACCCTGTAAAAAAAAACACATTAAAATAATAACAAAAAACATAACAACACACGTAGGACGTCAAAACAGTTAAAAAAAATCTGATGTGGCCAGCACATAACCTCTCGCCGTATATTTTACCTGGCTGTATGCATAAAGCAAAGAATATTTTTATAAATACAAATAATATATTCATATAAATCTATGACGTATAAACTTCTTTATTATTCAATAATAGCATGTCTCAACATGAAGATATTTTACCATAAATTATGTTACAATAAATTAGAAAGTAGAGTTTACCATATATAAATATTAGGCTGGTAACTGCAATTTTCAATTCGAACAACTTTGTTTACTTTCTCTTCATATTCTTCTAGTAAAAACATTAATTTTGGGCGGTCTAAAATGTATATATGGATTGTGCATCTATTCTTACATATCTTCTTTTACATTTTATTTTTTCATACATGTTATATCTAAATAACACTAATTCCCTTTAATAAAGTGACGGATAGATTGCACTCCGATTATTCTTATATCGATGTGTAATTTTGTCAATATTTACAACTTACTTGAGAAGAATTTGATAGCTTTTTCGCAATTCAAAGTTACTCTAGTCTATAGTACTGGTGTACATTGTCCCATAATGTTTGAAACAAATTTAAGTCCTTCAACCTAGACTTGTCATCTCCATAATAGTCACAGATCAAGAACTAAGGGATTCTCCAAGTACATTTTTCTTTCATTACTCATTATTTCTGACACTGACATTTATCTGTCAGTTACAAATATTTTAAATTTGCAACTATTTTTCATGGCATCCTTTCGGCTGTCAAATTAATTACATTATTTTATATATTATATTCCTTTTATCTCTAAATCTATAAAATATGTATAAAAATATTTAAATGTATCAGAAAGAGAATTTATTTTTCTTTAATATTATCAAGAAAAATTTTCAAAAAATAATATTTAGAAGATTTTTTTTCAAGAATCTTCTACTTCCGATTGTCCAATTGTTACCAAAACCTTTTCAGATCTTCCCATGAATGTCCGATTGGGAAATACGTTGTTAAACAAATTTTAAGTCTTATAGTTTTTGAGTAACCGTCCTTCCAACATCCCACACACACACACACATCCACACACACACACACACACACACACACACACACACACACACACACACACACACACACACAGAGAGACATCATCGTAAAAATGTTAAAATCGGATTGTAGGGACCTTAAAACGTGCTTATTCAATAAAATCTGGATATGCGATTTTTAGCATGAATCCAATACCTCTCTTAGCGAGAGGTAAAAAATAAACTAAAATACTCGAAAAGTCGTCAAAATCTTTTAAAAATAAAATAAATATATGTGAATTTTCGTCACCCTTATGGAAAAAATATAATTTGGTTTTAACAAGTATAGTTCGTAAGTTTGTTGTTTTACCGCTAAAAAAACTATAATTAATAAATTAGAAACAAAATATTATGATCATTTTGAAATTTAAGACAGAATGTTAGCTATTTACATTGGCAAAAAATTACAATGCTTATACAAAGAAAATTTGATTTCGCAAACAAAAAATTTAAAACAAATTAAATAATGTACTATATATCAAATATAAAATTTTTACAAGTTACTTACATTTTATTGTATAAAATTAACTGAAAAGGATGTGGAAAGTGTAAAACTATATATTATACACATCTTATATTTAAAACACTATTTTCTTATAAATAAACACTTGTTTACATTTCTCCTCCGCCGCCATTTTGCTTTTGTCTCAACGGCTGAACTACTACACAACCTGCGTAACTTTGGCTATGACATCAGCGCCAAAAAGCTCGAACTAATTTACCGACACAAATAAATTACATATTTTAAATATCAACAATTAATAGTGTTTTGAACTATTTATGCCCTAAATATATATAAACAAAAATAAAACCTTAACAATCGTTAGTATCGTTTATTCAGTGAGATTTGATATTTTTTGACATAACATTTCAGCTATGCTACCAACTTTATGAAAATAAATTGTACTAGGCTGTTACAACACTCAAACGAGCTATTAACGAACTCCTTTGGGTGCTGTAATAGCTTTGTTACAGATGCAAAATAGAGAAACGTATTTTTTTAATTATTATCTCTCTGATTTTTACACTTCACACATAAAATAAACGTTACAACTGGTTCATGAATTTGACGGAAACAACTTTTCCACCAGAAGTATCTAACATGTTATCACTAGGCCCTAAATTTAGTATACCGCATCAAGAAAATGATTTACCTCTGTTCAAACTAATAGCAGACACTGAGTTCTTTCTGAATTCCACAAAGGAGATAGATATACAAAATTCAGTGAGGGCACAATTCACCAACATAGTGACTAATTTCTGCAACAAATCAAAAACATTTAAAGAGAATAATTTATTAAACAAACAATATAACATCACTAAGTCACTTCTACTCATCATAAAAGCTGACAAATCGAATAAAACCGCAGCCGTGTACACAAATGACTATGACAATAAAATGCAAGAGTTGTTATCCAACAGAAAGATTTTTTTTTTTTTTTATTTATTAAACACTTTAACTACAAGGTCATAGTGTGGTTAGTGGTGGTATGTTACATAGTGTAGTTTCTGTTGTTAATTACATAGTGTTATTTACAATTGTATAGTGGTATAGTTATATCACGGTATATAAGTTCGTATTTTTGAGGAAGTTTATGATGGTCTTCGCTTTCTCTGGGTTGTTCTATAAGGCGTCTTCGAGGTTGTCTGGGATGTTGTTGGCTGCTCTCTGCTGGTTGAATTTGGTGCAGTATAATGTTTCACGCTTAGTGTAGTATCACATGTGTCGCATTTGGGTGGTGGCTTTTTTTTCAAATAGGTGTTCGTGGGTCATTCGGGTATGTCCGATTCTTAGTCTTGTTAGGGTAATTTTTTCTTTTCTTGTTCCTCCTATGCTCCATCATTTTAAGTCACTTTTGTGTGCTGCGAAACAAGGTAGACGATTTCCCTGTCAGCTCTGGTTTTGTCGGCCCTTTTTGGAATTACAAAGCCTTTTCCAGAGTTTTTCAGATAAGTATTATCTTTTATTTTCATTAGAAATTAGGTTTGATTTATAAATTTTATTTTTCACTATTTTTCAAATTACATTTTGTTTACAACGTAACTAGATTGGGATAATTAAATTCGTGTTTGATTGACAGATTGACATAATATTTTTAAAATATACAAATTATTAAACGAAATTGATTTACGTATTTAATTGTACGTATGTGAAGTAAAATTAAAAGGCTAACGTAAGCTCTTTCTTTCTATTTTTCTTTAAAGTCAAGGACGAGCCTGGTAAGCTGCTTTGACTTCTTCTATTACCAAAAAAACCCATTTTTCTATCTTTCTTTTCTAACATTTCTATTTTATATAAATGAAGAATAAATGGAGAATGTATGATGAGTGTAAGTTGGGGACGTGGAATGTTAGAGGTATGAATGGGAAAGAGAATGAGTTGATGAATGCAATGCAAGTGTATAGTGTAGATATTTTGTGTGTAAGTGAGACAATGAGGAAAGGACGTAGTGAAGAAGAAGTTGATGGCATATTTTGTTTGTGGTCGGGAGTTCGAGAAAATGAACATGCAAAGCATAGTGTAGGTATGTTTGTAAGCGAAAGAATGAAACCGTTTATACGAAGTTATGGCTGTATTTCTTCGCGAGTTTCTTGGATGAGATTCAAGGTAGGCTATAAAAGAATCTTCATTGTGTCAGCTTATGGTCCATCAGAGTCTGAAAGTGACCTTGAGAAAGATCAGTTTTGGAATACGGTAAACAGCGTAATTGATTCGTGTGATCCGGGTGAGAGAGTGATAGTGTGTGGTGATTTAAATGGATGGGTGGGTGTTAAACGAAGTATATCTGAGAATGTATTGGGACGTTTTGGTGATTGTCGAGTGAATGGCAATGGTGAGAGAATTGTTTCATTTTGTTTGGAGAGGAACCTCTTCATTTCGAATTCCATTTTTAAACATAAGTTAGCTCACATATACACCTGGGAGAATGTGGTTCAGAATAAACGTAGTGTGATTGACTTCGTTATATATGATGAGCGATTGAGGAGTATGGTAGTAGATACGCGTGTGAAACGAGGCGCAGAATTGGGTACAAATGATCATTATTTGGTTGTATCGCGAATGCGATTGAATAAATTTTGGAGAATGAAGGTGAAAAGTTCCGAGAAAATGTTTCGTATAAAATCCTATGCTCTTTTGAATGAAGATGTAAGAATGCAATATGTTGAAAGGTTGAATGAATCCTTGCCCGAATGTGAGTCTAATTTTGATTGTAATATAAATGAAGTTTGGATGAAATTTAAGGATTCCCTCCTCAAATGTGCAAAAGAAGTTTGTGGTGCAAGCAGATTAGGTTCTTGTCCGAGAAATGCATGGTGGAATGATCAGGTGAAAGAAGCGATTGCTGAGAAAAAGAGAGCATATTTGAAGTTTTTAAATGTTAAGGATTCGCCTGGGCGTTTGCGCGAAGAATGTTTGTTAGAGTATAAAAGGAAGAATAAATGGGTGAAGCAAGTGGTGAGAGAAAGTAAAAAGCGATTTGATGACATGTTGAGTGAAAGGTTGACAAATGATTTTACTACGAATAAACGACTGTTTTGGTTGAGTGTGAAGAGACTGCGGGGTGGAAGTGGCCGAGTTGTGAAAGCTGTGAGAAGTATGAATGGAGAGTTATTGTGGAATGAATCAGATGTGAGGAATAGATGGTGCGAGTATTTTAAAGGTTTGTATGGAGGTGAGATTGAGAGGGATGATGGTAACAAAACTGGCAGTGAAAATCATAATGAAGATGATTATGATATAGATGAAAGTGATGTATGTGATGCATTGGCGCGTGTAAGGAATGGTAAGGCTGCGGTTTTGGATGGGATTACCAATGAGATGTTAAAGTATGGAGGAGAGAAAGTTTTTGAATGGTTAATTTATTTATTTAGATTTTGTTTGAAACGTAGTGTGGTTCCTGAAGATTGGAAAAAAGCTGTTATTTGCCCATTATTCAAAGGCAAAGGCAGTTCGAGTGAATGTACGAATTTTCGCGCGATAAGTTTGTTGAGTGTAATAGGGAAACTTTTTGGTAAGGTTGTAATTCATAAGGTGCGAACTTTAACTATTACAAAAATTAGTGACGTTCAGGGTGGTTTTTTGCCTGAGAGGGGATGTGTCGATCAATTGTTTGCTCTTCGTATGATTGTTGAGAAGTCACTTGACAAGAACAAGAAGGTGTTCTGTGGCTTTCTAGATTTAAAGAAGGCGTATGATAGCGCTCTTCGAAATACTTTGTGGGATGTACTCAGAGAGTACGGTGTGAATGGAAACTGGTTGGGAGCGATTCGAGCGTTGTATGAGGGTAGTGAGGCTGCTGTGAGAATAGATGGTAGGTTGAGTGATTGGTTTCGTGTAAATGTTGGTGTGAAACAGGGCTGTGGTATGTCTCCGTGGTTGTTCAACTTGTATTTGGATGTGTTATTGCGGAGAGCTTTGAATGAAATGGACGGTGTACATATTGGTGAAAGTGTAGTGCCTGCGTTAGCGTATGCTGATGATGTAGTTGTTTTAGGAGAAAATGAAGAGCAACTCAGGAGAATGATAGAGAGAATACATGAAGTTGGAAGAAGTATGAACCTGATGTTGAATGTTGATAAATCCAAAGTGTTAGTATTTGAAAGAAGTAAATTGGTGACTGAGTGCAATGTGTTGGTGGATGGAGTGAAACTGGAGCAGGTAAATGAGTTTGTATATTTGGGTAGCATGATGTCGAGAGATGGTCGAATTGATCGAGAGATAGAAAGGAGAATGAGTGCGGGATGTAAGGTAATGGGTGCTCTGGGTACGTTTGCACGAAATGTTAACGTATCAAGGGATGCTCGGTTGAGTGTATATAATGGAGTACTAGTGCCTGCTTTGATGTATGGAAGTGAATGCTGGGCATGGACGGGGAAGCATAAAAAGAGAGTGACTGCCGTGGAAATGAGGTATTTACGTGGTGTATGTGGGTATGTCAGACGGGATCGCGTGAGGAATAATTTGGTGTATGAAGAATGTATGGTTAGGAACAATGTGATTAAGAGAGTTGGTGTGAGTCAGTTGACATGGTTTGGGCATGTGGAGAGAATGGCAAGTGAACGGCTTATTAAGCGTATATATCTTGGTGAAGTTGAGGGTTTTCGATTGCGTGGCCGACCAGTGTGTAAGTGGATGGATGTGATTGGTAGGGTGCTTAAAGAGAGAGAGTTTCCAAGTGTGAAGAGAAGAAGAGCATGTATGAATGCGATTATGAGTGTGGCCGAGGCGAAAGAAGTCTGCTTAGATAGTGTAACGTTTTTATTTATATGGGTGAAGTGTAACACATAGACAAATATTATTAACAAAAGAATACGTTTATTAAACGGTAAATAATTAAGGATGAAATATTAAAAGATGATAAAAACAACTAACACTATGATTAAATAATTATAAACACTAAGAATATTATTAAATGCTTAAACACTACGATTATTTATCTAACTAACATTTATATCACTAACACATATTTATATAACTACATTTATTTATGTTAACAACTGTTAAACTTTATTTATATCACCGAATTCATATCTGGTTGCTTGTATATATGAGACTATCTCCCGCTGTTCTCCCGACGGTATTTATACAGCCCCTATCATTCTAGAACTCTTCTAAAGCGACAATGACCCGTATACAAAGGAATGAGGTCACGGCGCAATTAACCTGTCTCAGCGCGTCGGGGATTGTATTATCGCTCTGGTACGTTCTTTCGAAGGGATTACGTCATTGTTCGCGAATATGCTATCAGTAGCGGCGCATGCATAATTTTCTCTCAGGGGCGCACGTCACACTGCCCCCTCCTTAAGACTGTTTCGTCCCGGAACAGTTCTCGATGGCAATATCTGCACGTATTACCCTTGGTACATTTGGAAGTCCACGTGGTACACCAAACCCGCATACACACTCTTTGACTAAGGTTTCAGCGACCGTGATGGCTTCCTGGTAGATAGGCTTCAACCTACTTGGTGAAGTAGTCCATGACAACCACGATGTATTTATTTCCGTCTTCTCTTTCTGGAACTGGTCCGGCCACGTCAATCGCAATGCGCTCAAATGGACTGCCAACGTTGTATTGACGCATTGGACTTTTCGTCGTCTATGAGGGCCGTTGCTTCCAGCGCAAACCACACATTTCTTCCACCAGGCTTTAACATCTTTCTTGCACTTAACCCAGTAAAATCGCTGACGCAATCTTTCTAATGTTTTGTTGACTCCCAAATGGCCACCGCCAGATCCGTCATGGATCTCTTTTAACACGTCTGGTACTCTACTCTTAGGAATGACCAACTGAGTTATCTTCTCAGTTCCATGGCATTCTCAACCACACGCTTTAACAGGCCATCAATCACCATGGAGTCACATTGCGCCCAGTACGATTTTACAATCTGTGACTGTGGTGCAACATCTTCCCATATTGGTTTGCTCTCGTCGCTTTCCATTCCAGTACTATTTTCAGTCGGGTCCTTTCGTAGTCCATCGGGCTGCCTACTATCGTTGACTACTGTTATTCTGGCAATGGTGGAATCTTTTTCTTCTAGTCGACTACCATATTTGCCTCCCTTAGCATGGCCTTCTGAACCATGCGTCATGCGTCGACGCTACTTCCCTGTTTTTCAAGTTCCTTTCTCTGTCTTGACTTTTTTTTCTTCCTTGTGGTGAGAAGTATGGCATCGTCGTCAACGTTATCTATCTCGAGTTTTCGTTTCCCACTCGAGCTGTTCATACGAATCGCCAAGGGCACGTCTTCCCCGCTGTCTTCAGGCCCCGTTCCAAAGTCCTTAGATTGTAATAGCAGCTGCTCGTCGGAGAACTATTCATTTCAGGTTGGCTTTCCTCTACTACTGGAATTTCTTCCTAGATTTCTTCTGTAATTCCTTGCTGAACACGCTCTCTTTCTCTCATGCATTCTCTTCCTTCTTTTCGCTTCCGTCTTCTTTCTTCATATCCATCCTTGACATCAACGGATTCTTCCATTACAATTTTTTTTAATTTCTTGCTGAGCATGCTCTCTTTCTCTCTCGCGATCTCTTTCTTTTTCGCTTCCGTCTTCTTTTGTAATAGCGGAGTTTCTTTCTTCTAGCAAACACTTCATTTGTAATTCGTCGCACTTTTTCATCTATGCCTTCGGTGTTTACATTTCCCTCAGCATAATTATTTCGCACTCGCGATTGGTTACTTGTAACTTGTTTGGCAACTTCACGATCTGATACATATGAGAGTGCGTCAACCATACTTTTTGGGCAGCCGATTTGCAGTGCTTGTTGAGTATTGCTATCTCGTACTCCAGAGCTGAGTGCCTGAATGGCCAGGTACTTCAAATCGCTGTCAGAAGCCGTAGAATGTGCGAGACGACCCAAACGACTCACGTTGGCCCCAAACTCCAGAAGGCTTTCTTCAATTTTTCTAGAAGTCTCCTCCAATTCTTGTTTCAATGTTTGTTCCAGAAATCCAGAATTCTCCTTCAATTTCCACTCCAACATTTGCTCCATGATTCCAGAACTCTCCTCTACTCTTCCAGAATTTCCCTTCAATTTCTCTTCCAATTTCTGCTCCAGAATTTCATAATTCTCCTCTACTCTTCCAGAATTCGCCTCCAATTCTTCTTCTAATTTCTGCTCAAAAAATCCAGAATCTTCTTCGGCTTTTCTAGAACTCTCGTTCAATTCACGTTCCATTGTTCTAGAATGTTCCATTAATTCTTCGTCCAGTACTCCGGAATTTTCCTCCAATTTTCTAGAACCTTCATGCAATTCCCTTTCCAATGTTCTAGAATATTCCTTTAATTCTTCTTCCAGTGCTCCGGAATTTACTTCCACTCTTCCAGAACTTTCATGCAATTCTCTTTCCAGTGTTCTAGAATGTTCCAATAATTCTTCTTCCAGTACTCCGGAATTTTCCTTAACTTTTCCAGAAGTTTCCTCCAATATCCGATCCAAACGTCTAGAACTTTCTTGTCTTAATGTTCTACAAAATTCTATTAAATCTCTACAAACGTCGGATGCGTCATACGGAATTTCGAATAAGTAATCTTCAGGGTTTTCACCAGCATCGATTAAAGCTTGCCGCAGTCTTTCTTGAAGCTCTATTTTCCCTCCTGTTGCATCCAAATCCAGTTCTTCCACTTCCGTCCTGAGATTACGTACTTTCAATTCACTTAATTTTAATAGTTTAGGCATTTTATTTATTTTTATTTACACTTCACAGTTATGAACAACCCCACACCTGACACCAATTGTAACGTTGTTATTTATATGGGTGAAGTGTAACACATAGACAAATATTATTAACAAAAGAATACGTTTATTAAACGGTAAATAATTAAGGATGAAATATTAAAAGATGATAAAAACAACTAACACTATGATTAAATAATTATAAACACTAAGAATATTATTAAATGCTTAAACACTACGATTATTTATCTAACTAACATTTATATACTAACACATATTTATATAACTACATTTATTTATGTTAACAACTGTTAAACTGTTTATTTATATCACCGAATTCATATCTGGTTGCTTGTATATATGAGACTATCTCCCGCTGTTCTCCCGACGGTATTTATACAGCCCCTATCATTCTAGAACTCTTCTGAAGCGACAATGACCCGTATACAAAGGAATGAGGTCACGGCGCAATTAACCTGTCTCAGCGCGTCGGGGATTGTATTATCGCTCTGGTACGTTCTTTCGAAGGGATTACGTCATTGTTCGCGAATATGCTATCAGTAGCGGCGCATGCATAATTTTCTCTCAGGGGCGCACGTCACAATAGGAATGTGTGGCGAAGGATGATTGTTTCCTAACTATTATTGTGATCCGGATGCGGTATTTCGCTACCGAAAATCGGTCACTTTAATATGTTTAAGAGTAAGGATTTGTTGTATGATGTTGATGTTGTTCTTATTGTTATCGGGTTTGTGCGAACCCACTAAGTGGGACACGCGTGATTTTATGTATGTATGTTGATTTCTCTTAATTTATTGTTTGTTGTGTTTATTCATTTTTCTTTTTGTTCTTCTACTATTTTGTTTTTAATAATGTCTTTTAAGTCATCTTTCGAAGTTGGTATCATTGTAATTTCTTCAGTTTCATTTATTTGTTTGGCTTGTTGGTCTGCCTCCTCGTTTCCTTTTATTCCCAAGTTAGGCCAGTCGTCAGGGAGATTCACATCGTTTTAAATCGGGAAAAAGATTTAACCATTGGAATCGGTTTATTGTAGGCCTCTTTTAGACATACTCATTTATCCCCCTCGCGCACCCCCCGGAACACCCACAATTTTGCCGAAATATTGCTCGAAAAACGTTTTTTTGCCAATAACTCCGTTCTGGATGATCCTGCGACAAATAATGTCAATATCAAAATTAAAGGTAACTAAATTCTCTATCGAAAAGGTTTATACATATTTTTACGTAATATTAATATCCTACGAGCTACAGGCGGAGGAAATCGCGTGTCGTATCGGATTGGCGCACTATATCTATACTTGTCTACATTACCATGCTCTCTACTTGCTACCACGCTTAATTTTCACTATTAAAGTATGGCTGAATATATATATTGTAGATTATCAATTTACAAATATATAAACTATCGACGTTTACAACAATTATGCGCTCGTTTTCACAGACTTAGAAAGTTCATCCAGAGGGGAGTTAATACCCGAGACAATAGACCGTAGAGGGTAGTTCTGCCTGTGTACCTTTATTAGTCCGTAAATGCGTGGGGAACCGAGTTTTCTTTAGTTAGCTGTTTATTAATATAAAATATTTTACCCTTCCAAACTGTCGTACTTATTCAACAGATCTGTGACAATTCGTTCTAGAGCTTGTTTAGAGTTTTCTGTTTCTCGTACTCCGTAGCTACTTAGATTTTTCTTCTTCATAAATCGTTGAAAATTGATGTTGATTTGCTGTTGTTGTACGGTGAATTCTTGAACTTTTTTGCACTGTTTTTGAGTTACACCAAGGCCATCAGGAAATTTGGTCAATTGATCATTGATATTTTGAACATTTTCTTCAATAACTTATTAAGCTTTTCCACAATTGTTTTTAACTGTTCTTCCATTCTCCACGTGTTTAAGGTTGAGGTTAGGAAGTTGCTAAAAAAGTTTTATTGATTGAAACTACACAGTATCATTTCTTTAACACTTGAGACAGTTTTTAGCAAATAAAAGATAAGTAATTACTATTTAAATCAACTTTATGTTAACTAGCGCTTAAATTGATATGTGAACAGACAGTGTTGCCAACTTCTTTTATGTACATCTCTCTCTTTGTATGAGGTCTAGAACCTTGAAACAAATAAACTATTATTATTATTAATAACATAATACAATCAAATGTTTTGTATTGATCAAAGTATATTACAAAGATAATAAACATGAAAATTTTACTACGCAGTTTATAACATTTTAGGACTAACTGTATTACATAATTTACTGCTGAGACCCTATAATAAAATTTAATGTTTATAGAGATGATTAAAAACTTTATAACGTTTTATATTTGCTTCAACGGTGTACATAAAATATAAGTAAAACCAAATTTTCAAATTACATAAATGAATCCATTTCATTTGATGTTTGAATTTAAATTGCTTTGTGTGACTAATTCAGTATCGCTGAAATTGCATGTAAAGTAAATGGCATTACAATTTAATGGTGTGGTGATATAGATATATTACAATCTATAGTGAAGTATACAATAGTAAACATATATGTAAATCAGCAGTTTCTAACCATTTTGTGGCAGCAGATTAATGTTTCAGTCTGCATTATTACGGAAATTGAGAGATTTATGGTTTAGATCTTTAGATTTTCGTACTATGTATATTGAACATTCATATGCAAATCTGAATAGCTACTACCAAATGTACTTTTTGTTATGTATAACAAATTATTTACTTGTTGTTACTGGAATAATAGAACTCTGCCATATTTCACATGTTGTGAAACTTTAATTCACCATTTTATATGCATAAATACATTCATAAAATTTTATTAAAAGTAGTTTTTAAAACAAATATACTTATAGTTAAAAGTATATAAATGTAAAAGGTTACTTTTTCATTTTAATCTCTTGTGAGGAGTGTTATTTTTGTCTTCTTGGACCGTGTTTTGAATATGAAGTCTGACGTACGCATACGTTACGTTGCTCTTTTAATGTTTAGGTTAGTCGCCACTCTTTTCTTTCGCAATTATACTAATTGTACATCCAAATTACAAATTACACAATATTTTAAATAGATGGCACGGTAAAGTAAACATTCGGGAATGTACATAATTTTTATGGGCGCTGAATTTCTCAAATATATTACTTATAATTATTTTAATGGACCCTATATTCTATGAAATTTATTGTTATTTTGGTAATATTGATAATAATTTGATTCTGTAATTGTTATTTTACTTAAATATTTGATTTTATTATAAGAAAAAAAAGTAAATTTTAAATTATGTGACAATGTGGATCTGTCACAAGTTTTATGGGTTATATAGTTAAAAGCCATGTAGCTCAGCCCTTATAAATCCGCAGTGATAGCTTTTCTTTCCAACAATTGGAACAAGGCGCGTAATTTGACCGGGAAATAAGCAGCTCTTGGTACACAAACCTAAGCTGGTTTAATTTCAAAGCCTGCGTGAAGAAAAAATCATATTTTGAAGGTAATTTGGATGGATATTTTGTCAATACTCTGTTTATGTTAATATTCTTAATACATTATGAAATAGGAAATTCAAATATAAATGAAGCGTGTATTAATTTTACATATAACGAAATTAGGAACGTGATTGTCTGGGGACCCGGGTTCGATCCCGACCGACGCCAAAAATTACATCGCATTTTAATGGCACAAAATTGACCCCTGTGGCGCACTCTCCACGCCAGCAATGAGTGCCCGTGAGGTGACGCCTGGTAAGCGCCCACACGGTATAAATATTCCATCATTACCGATATCTGTGTATGAAGCAGATTGGCACACCCAGCAATGGGTAATATGCCGTGATGAAATATATTTTTTTTTTTATATTGTTTTTGTAGTTCGGTGTAAGAATATCATAAAAAATAAAAACTCATGCTTGAAATATAGATCAAAGAATTAGTATTGGAATTTGTTCATTGCTATAGAATATATTTATTAAAATGACTCCTACATTTTTCATTTCCATTTAGTCTATTATTTACAATATCACTATAATAATATTCATCGTATTTTAAATCCATTTATAATCCTCCTACTATTGTTATTTATAATAAATTACATGCATGTAATTCTTCAGTTTATCTTGTTTATGTTGAAATTAATGAGACGATTGTATTTGAAATAATACATAGTTTAGATCTCCCTTCGTATTTGTCAGTAAATGTGCCACTTCTCTTTGTTAGATTTATAGAAAAAAATTACATTAAGGTATTTTTACAAATAATAATAATAATAATATATATCATTTTCACATGTAAATCTAGTACTAACAATTTTGAAGATAATTGTCGACTTATAACAAAATTATGCATACTTCAAAAAGTTTTTGAAATTATATTGTGTTCAGGGTGATCATTTTATTTTGTCTACTATTGCCATTGCTATTTCGATAAATATAAGAGCTACGAGGCCGGCTAAATTAGGAACAATTTCTATTTTACTAAACTATTTTAATAAGCGAAAAGTTATTTTTTTCAACCAGTGGTTTTCAAAATGTTGGGAACCAACTTTGTTTTTTAAATAGGATCATAATTTTTTATTTACTTATTAGATAGAGATTTTTATTCTGAATTCAGTGATAATATTTACATACCCTTAGATAACAATTTTATTGAGAAAAATGCTTGTTTATATTTATATTAGTTTTAATTTATTATAGCTAAAATAAGTGTGACGTGGACAACACAAATGGATATGGATTCAGATTTTAGGGTGCTGTGACCGAAAATGGAGAACTATTTCAGCAGAATTTATAAATTTATTTGTTTGCTTTTTTGTTACATAGTAATTGTTTTTCACATTCATTCGTATTGTCCATAGCATACTTGTTTTAGCCATATGAAAATAAAACTGATATAAATCTAAACATGCATTTAAAAAAAATATATGAGGGTATGTAAAAGTTATATCACTGAATTCGAATACAATAAATAAAATATATAATTCCATTTAAAATAACGAAGTTTGTTTCCACATTTTGTATACCACTGGTTAAAATAAGTAATTTTATGCTCATTAAAATAGTCTTGTAAAATAGAAATTGTTTGCTAATTTCACTGAACTCGTAGCATTTATAGTTTTCGAAATAGCAATAGTGGACAAAATAAAATCAATATCTGTATATACTTTTATGCATTTTTCCAGAACATGGATTCGTCTCTGGTTGATAAGTTAAAACCAATCTTTTAGAATATATAGATTATATTTAAAAAACCATGAATGAACCGATTTATTAAAACCTTCCGACAAATTGCCGTATGAAATATTAATTTATATATTAGCTGAAATGGGTGTACTTGGAAATCTGTTTTTATTGATTAATTTCTTACTTAAATGACTGAACACAACTAGGAACGTGTTCGGATGGTTTTGGCGTAATCGACGCCAAGCGTCACGATGCTGATGTCACGTTGGTTAGACAGCTAACAGCAGTAATGACGGAAGAGGTGTAGCTACGCATTTCTGCTGTAATCAGCAGATCGACGCCGGGCGTCGCGACGGTGGCGCTCGTAACCGGATATTCGCGGAGTACGTGGATATCAATGGTAGGTATATACAGCGTACGACGAGAAACTCGACCTAGGTCGTGGATTGCACCAATTATCACTCCGAAAGAAAGTACTGAAGTTATTGTGTTGCGGTAATGACTTGATTTTAGAAACATAAAGCAGCAGAAACCTTTTACGTCTTACATCAATTGGCGTCAGTCCTGACTCTGATTACAAATTTAATGTGGGGGCACTGGGAAACGCACCAAGAGCGTACCGTAGGGCCTGGTTGTGGATTGAGTCTAGTCTATTGAGGTTGTACGTTTTGCCGGGGCATAGACGACACACCCGTAATCAATCTTTGATAAAACCAGAGATTGGTACACCCGTACAAGAGATTTGGGTTCTGCTCCCCATTTAGTACCCGCCAACATTTTTATAATGTTCAGAGCTTTAAGACAAACAGTCCTTAGCTCTTCAACATGTAATTTCCAAGTTAGCCTTGGATCGAAATAGAGTCCCAGATCTGGCGCTATTGACGATTTGAATAGTATTATCCCTCATAAAAAGGAGTGGTCCATAGTGTGGTCGGTTTAGGCGACAGAAGTGCATGCACTGGGGTAATGCTGTTAATTGCAGATTGCAAAGTTCTGTTGATGTCTCTCATCTTCTTGCCAGAACAGAAAATGGTGAGATCATCAACATACAGACACATACCTACAGAGCTGACAAAGGACACAAGCTCATTTATCGCAATGGCAAAGAGTGTGACGCTCAAAACAGAGCCTCGGGGTACTCCATTCTCTAATATCCTTGAGGATGATAAAGAAGTAGCGACCCGAACTCTAAATTTGCGTTCTGTCAGAAAAGAAGAAATAAGTTGCGGCAAATTACCACGGACACCCCAGCCATGTAACTTGTTAAGAATGTGATACCGCCACGTCATATCATAGGCCTTCTCTAGATCAAAGAACACTGCAACCAAGTCTTCTTTATTGTTGAAAGCAGTGAGAATTGCATCTTCCAGATATACGAGATGATCAACGGTGGATCTGAATTTGCGAAACCCGGCCTGGTGATCTGACAGAAAATTATAGGTTTCTAGAATCCACATAAGACGGTTGTTGATCATTCTCTCGAATATCTTTCCGATGCAAGACGTTTAACTGATCGGCCTACGATTTGGCGGTATCGATAGGTCTTTTACGACCTTAGGGATAGGGATGACAATGGCCTCCTTCCACTTCTCAGGATATGAACCTTCTTGCCAGAGCATATTGTACACGGAAAGCAAGTATAGTTTAAAATCAAGGGTTAAGTTTTTGAGCATATCGTTGGTAATTCTATCTAAGCCTGAAGATGACGACTTCGTTTGGCTGAGAGCATATTCCAGTTCAATAAGTACGAGTGCAGCATTATAATGAAGAATTTCAGTAGTGCTGAAATCTAGCGGTACTTCCCTGTCCGCTTTTGAGTTTTGAAACTCAGGTACGTAATTCGAAGAGCTGCTAGTACTTTGGAACTGGTCGGCCATTATTTCCGCGATAGCGGATGAATCATCTGTATAAGTTCCTTCATCCAGTTTTAGGTACGTTATGCCTGTAGAATTACCATGCCCAGCGATACGTTTAACCTTTGATCAACATTCTTGTGTTGTGGTACTGGACGAAATGCCAGAAACATATTCGTCCCACGATTTTCGCTTGCTTTCCAGTATACAACGTCGTGCTAGTGCTCTGGCTTTTCTAAAAATAATAAGGTTCTCCTGAGTGGGAATCCGTTTGAAGCGGTTGAAAGCCATTTTTTTTTATCCCGGACCAACTCTTGAAATTCGCGGTTCCACCAGGGAACCGACATTCTTTGAGCTTTGCACTTGCTCTGAGGGATTGCAGTTTCTGCTGCTAAGAAAATATTTTCTGTTAGTTCTTCTACATTTATATTGGTGTTATTAGTCATGGGTGGAATTTTAAAGGATGCCTTGAAACATGACTAGTCGGCTTTACTCATCAACGAACTTGGTGCAAAAACTTGTTCACGTATGGGAGTGTCTGTAGTGATAGGTGCGTGAACTTGGCAGCAACATATTTAAAAAAATTAATACAAAAGCACTTAATCAATTGTATTTCGTTTATATTTCATTGTATTTTACTAAATATTATTTGTATTGCGCAATTAATGCTAATAAATTGCATTTTATTTTTATGCTGCCAAGTTCACGCTAGCAGCAAAGTTTGCTTAAATGTTTTTAAAAATTTCACAAATCATTTGTATTTGACAAAAAATTCTAGCGAAAGTTATGAAAATATCATTTTTATGCTGCCAAGTTCACGCTAGCAGCAAAGTTTACGTATTTTTTTTTTAAATTTCACATATCGTTTGTATTTCGTTTGTAATTGGTTGTATTTCTAATAAAAAATTTGAAAATAATTTCTACCGAAAGATATGTTAATTTCATTTTTATACTGCCAAGTTCACGCTAGCAGCAAAGTTTACGTAATTCCTTTTAAAAATTTCACAGATCGTTTGTATTTCGTTTGTAATCCATTGTATTTCTAGTAAAAATTTTGAAAAAAAAACTACGGGTAGTTATGACAATATCAGTTTTATGCTGCCAAATTAACGATAGCTATTCATGTATTTTTTGTTAATTTCACAATTTCTTTTTTGTTTCGATTCGATTGAATTTCTAGTGAAATTTATGCAAAAAAAAAATGCACAGACCCAGCAAACACATATACAGTGTCCGGATTTCGTAGGCCACCATTGGGATCGCGGAAACTATAAGAGATACGACTTTGGTTAAATGGGACACGTGGTGCGTCTTTGAGGGGTCATCTCAGATGTGCTTTTGTTTTGCCAAAAATTCTCATGGGAGTGAAATTAGCGATGCATCGCTCAGCGACCCGGCAGTGTATGTCTACTCTTCTGTAAAACCGTCCGGCAATATGAAAATACATATAATCATCAATGTAAAAGATTATGTGCCCAAATTTGTGATGTATGGGGGTCAAATTAGATAGCTGCATACAGAGTAAGATGAAACCAAATTCTTCATTTCAAGTAATATTTCTGACGGCTTCTTATTACTAACTTCGTTGCAAGTAAGTAATCTTTGCAATTTAATTTTATCAGAAGGGGAAGTTCTTTGAATTAACGCAGTTTTTAAAAAATTAAAAGGATTTGAAGTAGGTGGATTTAAAATAATATCTCTCACTACTGAAGCATATTCCGGACATAAAGAAGCGATGGTCTGATTAAATTTTGTTAGTTGATTTTTGATATTACTATTTTTAAATATTGCTTCCACTTGCGCAAACCATAATTCTGCGTCATTTGGCCAAAATGTAGGTAATTTAATAGACTGAGCAGTTACTACTTGAACTTCCGGTGCTTCCTCTGCTTCGGTAGACATGTCTAGGTTTTATTAGGGGTCACCAAATGTTAAGATATATAATATATCAACGTTAAAGGTTATATATATATATATATAGTAAACACAATAAATACTTTTAATTTTACAACATAACTATATTCTTTTTAAAACCAAAATACAAATCATCAAAACAACTTCTTGTTACCAAAACCAGACTCTTAAAAATTCAAACATATAAAATAAACATTAAGCAACGGTAAATAGATAAAATCAAAAATGTCAAAAATGACATGTAGTTGACATATCAGCTAATTATTTTAATAAACTATAAAATAGTTGAATAATATTTCCTCCATATACTTATAAATATAATAGAGAAATATAATAACCCTACGGGTTGGACAGTGATTTTATTGTACTGGGGTAGTTAACAGGACCCCTAGATTCCTAATTAAATATATTTTAAAGTGTTACAAATAAATATTTTTTTTAATAAATGATTTCATCCGATTAAAGGTACTGATAACGCCCCTCCGGGATAACTAGCAATTATATTGTGCTCGGATGGTTAACAGGAGCCCTATCTTCCTTATTAAATATATTATGAAGTGTTACAAACAAACAATTTTTAATAATAAATTATTTCATCTGCAAAGATTATTCTTCTCACAATTAAAGATAACTGACAACACCTCTACGGGTTAGTCAGCAATTCTATTGCACTGCAGAGGCTAACAGGACCCCCAGATTCCTTATTAAATATATTTTCAAGGGATACAAATAAACAATTTTTAATAATAAATTATTTCATCTAAGATTATAGGTACTTCTGACGATTAACGGTAACTGACTACACCTCTACGGGTTATCAAGCAATTCTATTGTGCTTGGGACGTTAACAGGATCCCTAGCTTCCTTATTAAATATATTTTCAAGGGATACAAATAAACAATTTTTAATAATAAATTAATTCAACCGCGAAGAATATAATTCTGAAGATTAAGGGTAACTAACAACACCCCTTTGGGTTAGCCAGAAATTCTATTGTATTGAGGTTGGTTAACAGGACCTCTAGCTTTCTTATTAAATATATTTTGAAATGTTACAAATAAACAATTTTTAATAATAAATTATTTCATCCGCGAAGAATATAATTGTTACCCTTAATTGTGAGAAGTATAATCTTTGCAGATGAAATAATTTATTATTATTTTTTTATTTATAACAATTCAAAACATATTTAATAAGAAAGCTAGGGGTCCTGTTAACCTCCCCAGCACAATAGAATTGCTGGCTAACCCGTAGGGGTGTTGTCAGTTATCCTTAATAGTAAGAAGATCTAATCTGAGCGGATGAAATAATTTATTATTAAAAATTGTTTATTTCTAACACTTCATAATATATTTAATAAGATAGCTAGGGGTCCTGTTAACCTCCCCAGTACAATAGAATTGCTGGCTAACCCGTAGGGGTGTTGTCAGTTACCCTTAATCGTCAGAAGTATAATCTTAGCAAATAAAATAATTTATTATTAATTATTTTTTTATTTGTAACACTTCAAAATATATTTAATAAGGAAGCTAGGGGTTCTGTTAACCATCCAAGCACAATAGAATTGCTGCTTAACCCGTACGGGTGTTGTCAGTTACTCTTAATCGTCAGAATTATAATCTTTGCGGATGAAATAATTTATTATTAAAAATTATTTATTTGTAACACGTCAAAATATATTTAATAAGAAAGCTATGGGTCCTGTTAACCACCTCAACACAATAAAATTACTGCCAAATCCGTAGGGATGTTGTCAGTTACCTACTCTTAATCGTCAGAATTTTATTCTTCGCGAATGAAATAATTTATTATTACAAATTGTTTATTTGTCTCCCTTGACAATATATATATATATATATATATATATATATATATATATATATATATATATATATATATATATATGTATATATATATATATATATATATATATGTATATATATATATATATATATATATATATATATATATATATATATATATATATATATATATATATATATATATATATATATATATATAGGGTGATCACGCGAGAATGAACCGGCAATTATCTCCCTTATTAAGCAAGATAGCGATTATCTTCAAATAAGAAAATTTACTATATGCAATATGGGCAATAAGATGTATCAAGAAACGTTCTGTTACTTCCGGTTCCGGAGTATGTAATACCAACTTTGAAATTTCAAATGGAACATACTATATTTTTGAAAAGTACATAAAATTTGCTTTACAATGATAGTAAACAAGTAGGACGTTGTATTATTAAAAAGTAAAATGGCGGACGTTCGAAATATCTTAGAAAATAAGTCAAGGAAGTGTGGAATTTTGTTTTATTGCATTTGTTGCCTAGGTTACGTCATATAATAGTATATTAAAGAACGAATGTCATAATTGTCATTTTATTTTGTGAGAAGGAAGTTTGGGTAACGACGCGTAGCGGAGTTGCCCAAATCTTCGAACAAAATAATCGACAATTATGACATGAGTTCTTTATACTATTTTTTCTATTTTGCGCTTTTTTTGATCTTTTTAAATAAAAAATCGTAATTTCAAAATTTAGGGAATTTTGTGTTAGTTGGTAATAATGTGACATTTGAAAATTCAATTGTTTGAATTTAAAATTGTCTCGTGTTGTGTACAATCAAATTCATATCAAATTAAAAATGAATACAGACGATTTTTGTGTACTCCACCTGAAATACGTGAAATTACGGAAAATACATTTTATAATTTCAAAAACAAACAATGAAAAAAGTCAGGTTATAACCAAATGTAAATTTTTTACAAGTTACTTACATTTTATTGTATAAAATTAACTGAAAAGGATGTGAAAAGTGTAAAACTATATAATTATACACATCTTATATTTAAAACACTATTTTCATACGTAATATAACAAGTGATATTATTATCATCGATGATATTCTCGAGTGAAACCGAGCTGCAGATTTCACGAGTCCGAAGGACGAGATGAAATGTGCTGCTTCGGTTTCACGAGCAATATCTTCGAGTATTAATCATATCACGAGCTTATATTTAATGAGAGAATATAATGAATTTTTGCAATCTAACCTAACCTAACTTTTGATATACATATTCATATTGTATTAAAACATGGTACTTACGAGTTTTATTTAATATTTCGGAGTTTGAATTATTGTTATTATTTATTTTTATACTCAAAATTAACTGTCAATGTCATAAATAAAGAAAACAAATCCCTTAGTAACGACTATAAATACGGTGTTTATTTCCTTGTTTTTTATCATCGCTCTGATAATCTTGTAGCTAGGGACATTCTGAATGTTGATTGGCGGAAAACATGTCACGTGACTAAGGAATTATATTCTCTTATAAATAAACACTTAATTCTTGTTGACATTTCTCCTCCGCCGCCATTTTGTTTTTGCTTACACAACCTCTCGAACTAATTTACCGACAGAGTTCATAAATAAATAAATTACATATTTTAAATATCAACAATTAATAGTGTTTTGAACTATTTATGCCCTAAATATATATAAATAAAAATAAAAACCTTAATTAGTATCGTTTATTCAGTAAGGTTTGACATTTGATATTTTTTGACATAACGTTTCAGCTATGCTACCAACTTTATAAAAATAAATTGTACTAGGCTGTTACAACACTCAAACGAGCTATTAACGAACTCCTTTGGGTGCTGTTATAGCTTTGTTACAGATGCAAAATAGAAAAATGAATTTATCTCAAACAATATTATCATCTATGAACAAAAAACAATAAAATCTCACACACTTGATTTTTTTTTCATTCTATATATTCATATTTCAAACGTCCGCCATTTTATTTTTTAATAATACAATGTACTACTAATTGACTACCATTGTAAAGCAAATTTTATGTACTTTTCAAAAATATAAAAAAATATAGTATGTTCCATTTGAAATTTTAAAGTTGGTATCACATACTCCGAAACCGGAAGTAACAGAATGCTTCTTGATACGACATCCTATTGCCCATAGACATAGATGGCTTGAGCTCTATATACATAAATCTTTTTGAAATATTAAAAACCAATAAAAACAGAACACAAAACCAACAACAGATAAATAATATTACACAAATTAGTGTCTGATTGTAACAACTATTTCTCATTCTACCGCCAGTTTTCAAATTCAGCGCCAGTCCACCATCTTAGACAACTGCTACAAAACTCCGTCGTGGTCATAACACAGAAAATAATTACGCAGTACAAAACATGTGCTCTTCAACGTAGCATCCACAAACCAAATTTGTTTTCATAAAACTTAATTTTTTCGGCCCTTTTACACCAAAATTTTTATTAATTCTTGTTATCTACGTAATTCTGCTTAAATTATATTTAAAGAATAATATATTTCACCAAGTTAAACAATGAAGAACATTGTATACATATTTTTCGAAACTACGCATCAGGACTTTAAATAAAAAAAAATTTTCGGCCTACTACACCAAAATTTTGTCAAAAATAAAAATCGTAATTCAGCTTAAACCACAATTAAAATATCTCCAATATTCATCAAGGACGATGAAATCAAATTTCCATAAACTAGTTAATTATGTAAGTAACTACAACAAAACAATTTTGTACGACTGTATACTATTGTAAATTTTGTATTCCAGTTCACCAAATCTGTTTAGTATTAATGTTCTCATGTTCATAAACGAAACTATTGTAAAATACAACTTCACATTATTGTAAGTTACCACACCAAATGTTTAATACAATGTTGTTATATTGACTCAATTTACAGCATCCTGAAGAAGGATTAAATAAAATCCGAAAGCTTGATGAAATAAACCAGAACTAAAATATTGCCCTTTCACTGACTCCCCACAAAATTACTACTACAGTTTATATCAGTGACGAACTTTCACCAATTATATATATATATATATATATATATAGGGTGTTTCAGGACTAGTGTAACATACTTTAACAGCTTATTCCTGAGCTCATTTTGAGCCAAAAATGTCATATAAACATAGGTCCTATTCCTTCTAGTTACCAAAATACAAGAGGTTGAAGTTCTATAAATAACACAAAATTTTCTAATTTTTGTAATCAAGGTAAGTAAAGGTAAATAATTAATGGAAAAAAATTTAATAAAAAATTTAGACGTGATTTTCGGAAGGAAAATCACGAGTCACACACTTACCTCGGCAGCTCTATGGTTGGTGGTGGTATCGCGAGGTCGTGGGTCGCTGAGAGAGAGAGAATTTAAAAAGGAAGGATTAGGGCGCCAGTTATGTCGAAAGGAAAAAGTGGACATAACACACTTAAGAAAAAAATGGTATTTAAAACTTTAATAAACTTCACAAAAACCGTTATGACCTTTACATACCTTTAAAAAAATGGGGGTACAATTGTGATGGGTCCTAAATTGACCGGCCGCCGGATGGGGGGACCTGGTGGACTACGGAAGGGTCGTCCTGACTGGCCTTGATGAACCTGCCTCGCTGAATGACGGTGACCACTGCGGCCAGGACCTCGTTCTAGGGCGTGGTAGTGCTGCGCCGGAAGCTAGGGCAGCTTCGCTGGTAATACCGGCTTAGCAGCCTACGAAAATCCAACTAGCCGACCTCCAGTTGTGGGAAGGCTTCTTGCAAGGGATCCTGAGCTCTACCAGAGGCAGTGAGTGGATGAAGCGAGCAGGTAACAAGTGGCGGCGTCTCGACGCTAACCTCGACGGTGATGATCCCTACCACCCAACGGATCGACCAACCCAGGACCAGGGCGGAGTAGACAAACAAAACAAGCCATAAACCCTTTTACAAACTGTTAACAAAATGTTTAAACAACCTTTACCAAAACCAAAAAAAAAAAATTAAATGATATTAAACCTTAGTGCACTTTCTAAAAAAACAAAAACAGCTGGTCAAGCTGAAGAACAGGAAGGAAAGAAAAATAGAGGAAAGGTTAGTAGCTCGACGTTCTTTTGAGACTTGTCTCGGAGGCAGAATTTTTATATAAAAGTTGCAATACGGCAGCCCAAAAAAATAATTAACTTGAGATAATATTTTGGGCTTACCAAGATAAAGTAAGATAAGTTAAGATAAAAATCTAATATGCTTGCAAAAAAAATTTAAACAAACAAATACAACCTTTTACTATGACGTCGAAACAGCCTTGGCTACGTCTTCAAATTCTGCCGTACAAACAAACTAAAACGAGCTAGATTTATGAAACAAAATAAATTTAAATAGAAAAATTCCCATAAATATGAAAATTATTAGACAAACGATACATAATATATATAAATTTTGAGATAAAATGACACAAAAAAAAACTGGATCTTACACTTGTAGCCACGCCATGTGCTCGGGTATGATACAACTTATTTAATAAAAAAAATACAGATAAACTTACCTCAAACAGGTGTTACATGAGCCAAAAAAAAATGTATCATAAACAAGAGAATCTTTAACAAAACTTGGATGATAAAAGATAAATAAGTTTTAAGCAAAATTTGGAAAAAACAAACACCAGCACATGTGCGTCGCTTCAAGTACCAAGACCAACTCCTTGTCTCAACAAAAAACTTTCGCGTCGCTTGCTATCACCGAAAACACTACGTGAATCCGAATTTTGGCTAGTCAAGAAAATTACTAAATAAATTTTTGAATAAAACCGCGAAACGAAATTGAAATCGTTTCAATATATATGTATAAAAGTTATTAACATGTAATTTGGAAAGTTTTGGATTTTATTTTAATGTTTTTTCATTAAAATCTATTAGGAGCTTCAAGTAAAATACCACTTCACTAATTCACAACTAGCAGCTAAAATTAAATATTTGTTCTCATCGATATAAAAGCCTCTAGTACAAAATTTGAAAAGTTTTGATTTATATTTGAAGGACTACTTCCGGTTGGAAAATGGAGTATATGAATAAAAAAAATATTGCATTTTATGAAAATTAATGAAAAATATTAAACCATTGTTTTTGACGAAGGTCATGCAGGCGTTATGGACTGACTTTGTGCCACATTATGTTATACGGAATCAATTTTTTTTAAATAACTTCAAGTATTATCTTTTCATTAATCAAGATTTTTGTATGTTTTTTTCATAAAATTCATTTGTGATAATACACCTTATAAACAGAATCTAATCACTTCCTCGCTGGTATGACGGAAACTTGAATACAAAAAATTAGATAAATGGTTAAGCGGAATGGCTACCCCTGCCTACTATATATGAAGCAAAAATTCAAATAAATTGTTCATGTACTAGAATAGTTAACATTTTAAAAAATTCAACATTAGACGTACATACTTCTAATATGAACCTGCATTTTAAAACCAGTATTATAGAAATCTATTATTATATGACTTTGATTTTATAGGGAAAACGAGAAATGCTGTTTTCGTCATAAAATCATAGTCAAATACTAATAGATTTCAAAAATACTTTTTGAAAAGGCAGGTTTATTTTAGATCTATGTTCATCTAATGTTGAATTTTTTAAAATGTTGATAGTTCTAGTAAAGGAACAATTTATTTTAATTTTTACTTCATATACCGTGTATCTATCTTAAAGGTGTACGTAGCATGGAAATCATTTTCTTTGCAATTCCCTGCTTGCCTAAATATTTTAAGCAAAAACGCGTCAAATACAAGTTTTAGGGCATAAATTTCTGCATCTAAATCAATAAACAGAATTACTTTTACATGCTTTGTAACGGCAGAAATTAAACATGAAAATGTCGAAAATTACTTTGAAAATATCGACAGCCATGGAATTGAACAAAAAATAAATAAATACTTGACGTTTTTCTATTTGGACAAATATCGTTAATTATAACAACAATAGAAATATTAGATTAATAAATGAATTTAAAAAATACAGTTTTGTTTAATATATGAATTTATACCAGAGACAAAATCAAATTGTCAGAACATACGTTGTGACAGATAAAATGTCAAGAATTTATTTATTTTTTGTTCAATTCCATGGCTATCGATATTATTTTCAACGTAATTTTCGAAATTTTCATATTTAATTTCTGCCACTACAAAGCATGTAAAAGTAATTCTGTTTATTGATTTAGATGCAGAATTTTATACCCTAAAACCTTTATTTGACGCGTTTTTGTTTAAATAATTAGGCAAGCAGGGAATTGCAAAAAACTGGTTTCCCATGTTAATTGCCTATGTACACCTTTAAGACAGACACACGGTATAAGCAGGTGTAGCCATTTCTCTTAAATAATATATGAACTAGTGTATATTCCATTAATACACACACAAAGACATTATCGTAAAAATGTTAAAATCGGATTACACAGGCCTTGAAACTTTTTTATTCATGAAAATCTAAACCGGTGAATTTTAACTTGATCCTATATCTCTACTATTGGCAGGAGGTAAAAACATCGGTATCTCTACCCAGTTTTAAAAAAAGTTATATATTTCAACCGTATGCAGTGACATACAAAGAAAATTGTTGTTTACCTACTCTGAAATTTAGTTTTTTTCAAGAAAAATTAAAGAACAACCAAGTACGTATTTGAATTTCGGTTAATTTTGACATTCTAATTGACACTAATGACATTGACAAGTTAAAAATCAAGATCGACTCAATACAACAAAAAATAGGTGTACTCGATTTTTTTGCAAACCAGTGTACCAATTTCGGTTGATCATAGCTAAAATTTAATCAGTTGCTCTCTTAAATGTATACAGGGTGAGTCTGAGACGACGCCTCCCCTTTAACTTTTTTAATTATAAGTAAGAGAAAGAAATGGCTCATATAAAAGTTTTATTATTTGAATTATAGATAATATTTGACGGCAAATATAGATATTTTTTATAAAGTCAGGTTTACAAGATACAACTTTCAACTTTTATTTTTTAAATAGCAACCTATAATTATTTTAGTAAAATATAAACCACTACATTTTTGTCTTTTAACGATCTAATAGTTTTTTATTAATGTATTTGAAAAATTTCGAGTAAAATAAGATAAATGAGTTATTATGAGAAATAATTTTTATTCAAATATTCTAGGTGGCTATGTGAAAATAAATAATAAATAAATAGATAAATAAGTAAGTAATAACAAATAAGTAACAAACAAATGTATACTTTGTTGGTATTAGCATTGTTATATTTTGTTTATTTTCACATAGCCACCTATAATATTAGAATAAAAATTATTTCCTACATATCTCAATTATTTTATTTTTCTCGAATTTTTTCAAATACATTCATTAAAATTAATACATTATTGAAAAGAGAAAGATATGGCGGTTTATATTTTAGTAAAATAATTATAGGTTGCTATTTAATAAATAAAAGTCGATAATCGTATTTTGTAAACCTGACTTTGTAAATATCTACATCTGCCATAAAATTGTATATTTAAAATTATAAAACTTTTGTATGAGTATTTTTTTCTATTACTCAAAATAAACAAATTAAAGAGGGGGGGGGCATCACCCCGACTCACCCTGTATAAAAATTTAGGAACATAAAGGCCAAATACAAAGATTTTTTTTAAGAATATTCGGAATTTTTTAAATAATTGTTGGACCTCGCAGGGATTTGAACCCTGGAACCCTGAATTTTTCATAAATTCTTTCTTCGTTTATTACAATAATTCCTCGACCCTACGGCCTACTTCTATGTTTAAATATGTTACGGATGGTCGCAAATAATTCTTATCAACGTTTATAAAAAGGCAAGCTGATTCACAACAATTATATATGTTATATATAGCGCATTGTTCGCGCTGAGTATTCATCTACACCGTATGGTTAGTGTACTCGTCTACGAAATTTGTAAAAAGAATTGTGAATGATTCATCGACTTCAATGGGACGGGATCTTGTGGCTCAGTTAGTTAGAGCGTCTCACTAGATATGAGAAGGTCCAGGGTTCAAATCCCTGCGAGGTCCATGAATTTTTCATAAATTCTTGCTTCGTTTATTACAATAATTCCTCGACCCTACGGCCTACTTCTATGTTTAAATATGTTACGGATGGTCGCAAATAATTCTTATCAATTTTTGTTTTTCTAAAGTGATTGAATCGATATGTAAGGTTTCAAATGGTTTTGTTGGGGTAGGAGTTATATTAAATTTTGGCTTTAAAGGGACTCTATCGTATTTAGTTTTTAAGCATATTTCGCATTCATTAATGTAAGTTTGTATTGATTTTCGTAAATTTGGCCAATAATATTTTTTCTTTATTTGATTTTCTGTTTCATCGACACCTCGATGATTAGTCTTACTTTCGTGGTAGTTCTGAATTGTTTGTTTAATTTCTGACGGGTCTTCAATATCTAACAATTTTTGAGTGTATCTTACTAAATTTATTTCGGAGTTTTTAAAATACTTTTGAATGACTGAACTAAATTTCTCGTAGATAGGGTCTTTGAAATATAGACAGTATTTAATTTTTGGGATAATATATTCTTTAATAAAATTGACTATATCTTTGACAAAATTATTTTTTGATATTTGAACAATAAAACGTTGCGTATTTTCAAAAAGTTTTACGATTTTTGGTTTCTTAGGGTCAAAGTTAACTTTTGATATTATTATTTGATTTTTTCCGTAATTGATGGGTTTGTCAGAAATTGGGAGTCCTACGATTGGGTTTTCTCTGTTTGTGTGAACAGTTTCGTCATCTGATATGTCATTGTTAATGTCTTCATTGCCTGGTTCAACTATTAATGACATATTGTCTAAGTTTTTGTCATTTTCTACTTCGTTTGTATTATTAAAACTATCATTAAATTCTTTTATATAATCAAATATTCCTCCGGAATTTTCAATTGTTTCGTTTGTGTTAATTTGAATACGGGACAATGCGTCCGCGTTTTTATTGAGTGAACCTTTTTTATAAATAATTTGGTAGTCGTATTCCTCTAACTTGAGTCTCCATCTCACAAGCTTAGAGTTCGGCTCTTTTAATGAAAATAGCCATTGCAGAGGGCGATGGTCAGTATAAATAAAGAATTTTCGTCCAAATAAATATGGTCTAAAATGTTTTACGGCCCAAATGATTGCTTGTAATTCTTTCTCGATCGTAGAATATTTTGTTTCAGTTTCATTAAGCGTACGACTTGCATAAGATAGGGGTAAATCTGATCCGACTTTACCTTGAGATAATACCGCGCCTATCGCATAATTGCTCGCGTCTGTTGTCAGAATAAATGGTTTTTCAAAATCAGGATGTTGTAAAATTGGTTCGTTTGATAACAAATTTTTGCAAGTGTTGAAGCAGCTAATATAGTCTGAATTTTGTATGTCGATAATAGCATTTTCCTTTAAACATGAGGTCATTGGCTTTGTCAATTTCGCAAAATTATTAATGAATTTCCGGTAGTAACCAAGTAGTCCTAAAAATGCTTTTATTTCTCTACTTGTTTTTGGTAAAGGGTAATTTTGAATAACTTTAATTTTTTCCGGATTAGGTTTGATTCCTTCAGATGTAACTAAATGGCCAAGAAAGGTAACTTCCTTTTTTAGAAATTCGGACTTATCGAGCTGGACTTTAAGATTACTTTCGCGTAATTTTTGGAATATTTGTTTTAAATTTACAATGTGATCTTGAAGAGATGCAGAAAATACTATTATGTCGTCCATGAAAACAAAACAGATTTTGTTAAGAAATTCTCTTAAAACGTTGTCCATGACTCTCTGAAAAGTTGATGGAGCATTTTTCAAGCCAAATGGAGTTCGAAAGAACTCGTAGTGTCCGTGTTCGACATTAAATTCTGTTTTCTGTACGTCGTCGGGGTGCATTTCAATTTGGTGAAATCCACTCGCGAGATCTAGCGTGGAAAAGTATTGTGATCGTCCTAATCTGTCTAATATGTCAGGTATGTTGGGAATTGGATAACGGTCGTCTATAGTTTTTTCGTTTATCTTTCGATAATCGACAACTATGCGCCATTTTTGGCGTCCTGATGCATCAGCCTTTTTTGGCACAATCCAAATAGGCGATGACCATGGAGAATCGCTTGGTCTAATAATACCTTGTTGTAACATGTTATTTATTTGTCGTTCAACTTCGGGTTTGTGTATGAATGGGTATCTGTAAGATTTAGTATGTACAGGAATTTCGTCAGTTGTAATAATTCTGTGTTTTATTTTATTCGTAAAAGTTAATGGTGTACCTTCGCGATAAAATATATCGGTAAATGATTTTACAAGTTTCTCAATTTGCTGTTTTTCTTCCGCATTCATATGTTCAGTGCGTAATGAATTTATTATTTCAGATTTATTAGATGTGTCACTGTCGTCATAATTATTATGAATTGTCACATTAAATAATTCAAATTCAGCACTATTAAGAGGGTTGGTATTGATTGGATCGTACAAATAAATTTCTTGGGGTTGATACGTGCTGTTATAAATATCAACTGGGGCGTATCCATTTTGACAATTTGATACTCCTTCTCTTATTAGACAGTTCGAAATTTTTGTTTGTGGGATGACTATAAATCCGTTTTTTGCGTTTACTGGTATTTTTAATGTTTCCAAAGTGCATGGTTCTATTTGGGCGAAAAATAATAATTTTCTTCTCGATTCGTAGTGAGATAATTTCAATGTCGTGTTTGGGGTTTTTAACAGTGAATAATTTAAATCTAATTGTACATTCAAATCTTTTAGGGTATCATAGCCAATTAAACCGTCGAAGAAATAATGAAATTTAAACAAATAAAATTTAATAGTTTTGCCAACGTTAAATTCTGGAAAAGCTGGAATTTCAATGCAAGAATCTCTTTTTGCTGTTTGAAATATAGTAGAGATCGTGAAATTTTCTTTCTTTATATTGTTTTTAAAATATTTTTCAGCTAATTCCGGATTCAAAAATGATTTTGTTGCTCCTGTATCAATCAATAGTTTTAATGGTGGGTTCGAAATTTTAATAAATGGTAGATCCCTTTTATCGTATATTGCATTTAATTCTACGTTTGGTTCGTTGGATGGCTCGTTTGGGGAAAATTTTGATTATTTTCAACTAACTCTGGCTCGTAAGTGTAATTTTCAAAGTCCTTAGCTTCATAAAAATTATTTTCATGTGAGTACGGCACTGTATTATCAGCCTCGTAGTTGTCGTAGTCAAATTCTGTCGAGTCATCAACTTGTGTAGTATGTATAGGTTGTTCTAAGTTATGTAACTCTTCAAAGACAAAATTTGGTGATCTTTGATTTTGAGGTCTTTGTAACCTAGTGTCTTGTCTTGGAAAGGTTCCATGAGATATTCCACTCATAGGTGTGGGTTTAGGATAAATGGGGCGATTTGTAGAGCCCTGGGGTTTCCAAACATTTATAGCGTTTGATTTTGGGTTATTATTCCCAAATACTTGCTGATTGCTAAGGAATCTTTGCGGGGCTTGTACTTGTCGGGGTTGTAGATGGATGGGGTTGCTAGGAAATTGTTGAAATGGAATTCTTTGAAAAGTGTGGATAATTATAGGGTAATGCTGGTGAATGTCGGGGAAATTGAATTTGTCGTGGGTTGTATGTGTTTGGATGTGGTTTTTGTATAGAAGTTTTATTTTTTTCGTATACGGGTTTTTGTAAATGTCTAATATTATTTTCGGAAATGATGAATTGTCTACTTTCTGCTAAATCTTTGGGTTTCATGGCTCGGATTGTTGAGCCTAATGGTTCTTTTAAATCTGCTAAGAATATTTTTAAAGCGTGGGTGTTTTAAAAATTATTTTTCACGGTTTTAATGTTTTCGACAATTTCGTGAATTTCTACGTAATTATGTAATGCACTTAAATTATGCATTACTCTGGTATAAAAGTGTAAGGGGGATTCAATGTCTTTCTGACGGAGCTGATCTAAATCGAATAATAAGCCATTCTCATCGCGTTGATCGCCAAAATGCGCGACGAGTGCATCTTTCACAGTTTTCCAATCTTTTGATGTGCACGTGAAATAAACTTCGCGTGCTGAGCCGCATAATTTTGCATATATTCCGTAAACTACTGTTATATTTTGCACACAATTAATATTTTCGGGAGTTGGGTCCCAATAAGTTTTAACAAGAGCACTTGCTATTTCTAAAAATCCTGATAGTTCTGATGGATTTCCATCGAATCTAGGTACTATTTCTAATAATTTGCTTTCGAATTTTGCTACTTGTGGTTGCGCCATAACTAAATTATTTGTTGTATCGGCACTTTCGTTTATAGTTAAATTTGACAAAATTTCACTAATTGAACTAAGATCTAAATTATTATTTACGTTTGAATAATCTATTTCTAACTCGTTTTCACTAGTATTATCCTCTATGGAAATAATGGATGAACACGAGGAGTCTGACATAGAAAGGAAAGCAACTTACATAACCAATACAGTGTTGTAGAAACCGCTCTTCATTCTAGGTAGATTTTCCGCTGTGGAAGTCTTCTTAGATGAGTTCGCCAATGGGTTGATTCGCGATGAACACCTCTCGGACCTGGGTTCTTCAGAGTAAACAGTTGACACTGATGGATTATTCGCAATGAATTTCCACTCAATATCCTACCGACTGCGCCAATTAATTGATAGATTTCGGGATATTGGTTTTTAAAAAGTAATACTTTCTACAATAAAGTATTTTATAAGTTTTTTGTTTGAATTCTACATCAAGACTAACTTAAAGTTTACAGAATCATGGAATATAACATTTGAGAGATAAGGTGAAATGTGATCTTCCTACTGCTCGCGGGAACGTGGCGGATGTCGGGAACCGCTGATGTCCGCAGAATACTGTTAGGTAACATATATATAATAAGGAAGCTAGGGATCTTGTGAACCTCCCCAGCACAATGGAATTGCTGGCTAATCCGTAGGGGTGTTGTCAGTTACCCTTAATCGTTAGAATTATATTCTTCGCTGATGAAATAATTTATTATTAAAAATTGTTTATTTGTATCCATTGAAAAAATGTTTAGTAAGGAAGGTAGGAGTCCTTTTAACCTCCACAGCATAATTGAATTGCTGGAAAACCCGTAGGAGTGTTGTCAGTTACCGTTAATCGTCAGACGTACCTATAATCTTAGATGAAACAATTTATTATTAAAAATTGTTTATTTGTATCCCTTTAAAAAATATTTAATAAGGAATCGAGTGGTCTTGTTAACCTCCCCAGAACAATATAATTGCTGGCTAACCCGTATTATATTTATAAGTATATGGAGGAGATATTATTCAACTATTTTATAGTTTATTAAAATAAATAGCTAATATATGTATGCAGCTATCTAATTTGGGCACATAATCTTTTACATTGATGATTATATGTATTTTCATATTGCTGGACGGTTTTACAGAAGAGTAAACATACACTGCCGGGTCGTTGAGCGATGCATCGATAATTTCACTCCCATGAGAATTTTTGGCAAAACAAAAGCACATCTGAGATGACCCCTCAAAGACGCACCACATGTCCCATTTAACCAAAGTCGTATCTCTTATAGTTTCCGCGATCCCAATGGTGGCCTTCGAAATCCGGACACCTGTATATGTGTTTGCTGGGTCTGTGCATTTTTTTTGCATAAATTTCACTAGAAATTCAATCGAATAGAAACAAAAAAGAAATTGTGAAATTAACAAAAAATATGTGAATAGCTATCGTTAATTTGGCAGCATAAAACTGATATTGTCATAACTACCCGTAGATTTTTTTTCAAAATTTTTACTAGAAATACAATGGAATACAAACGAAATACAAACGATCTGTGAATTTTTTAAAAGGAATTACGTAAACTTTGCTGCTAGCGTGAACTTGGCAGTATAAAAATGAAATTAACATATCTTTCGGTAGAAATTATTTTCAATTTTTTTTATTAGAAATACAACCAATTACAAACAAAATACAAACGAGATGTGAAATTAAAAAAAAAAAAATACGTAAACTTTGCTGCTAGCGTGAACTTGGCAGCATAAAAATGATATTTTCATAACTTCCGCTAGAATTTTTTTTCAAATACAAATGATTTGTGAAATTTTTAAAAACATTTAAGCAAACTTTGCTGCTAGCGTGAACTTGGCAGCATAAAAATAAAATGCAATTTATTAATATTAATTGAGCAATACAAATAATATTTAGTAAAATACAATGAAATACAAACAAAATACAATCGATTAAATGCATTTGTATTTTTTTTTTAAATATGTTGCTGCCAAGTTCACGCACCTTGTAGTGATCACTATAGGAAAGTGATCATTTCCATGTAGATCATCAAGTGCCCGCCAAGAGTAACGAGTTAATAACGTTGAAGAAAGTATAGTTAGGTCGATACAAGAAAAGGTCCCTGAGCGGGTATTAAAGTATGTGGGCGAACCATCATTTACTAGAACAAGATTTGGATTATCAAGCAGGTTCTCAATAATTCTACCCCTTGGATCAATATGCCCAGATCCCAATATGAAATGGTGGGCATTGAAATCTCCCAGAAGAATAAAGGGAGTGGGAAGTTGCCGAATAATACCTTGAATGTTAGTCAAATCCCAGTTAGCGTTAGGTAAATATATGTTACAGATGGTAACATTAAATGGGGCTGACATTCGTATAGCAATAGCTTGAATATTAGTGTTGAGATTAACCTGCTTGTAACTTGCATCTTGTCTTACGATGATCGCCACACCTCCGTTGACCCGGATATGGGGTGCAGAATCGAACCTAACTATACTGTAATTCTTCAATGAGTAAGCCTGGCCTGGTGTAAAGTGTGTTTCTTGAAGACACGTACATATCGGATTAAATTCCGATAGTAGCATCTTCAAGTCACAATAATGAAAGACGCATCCCCTAATATTCCACTGAATAATATTATTCATGACTTATAATATTGTGTAGAAGAACTAAACAGGTTTGCTTGGTTTGCCTAGAGGCCAACCCTTCTTTTTCTTTTGCTGCTGCGAAGATGCAGAGCAAGGAGAAAAATCTTCGTCAGAAGAAGAAACAATACAAGAAGTATTTGCCCTTATCTTTGCCTTAGTAGGAATGAAAGAAGGAGAAGGGCCAGGAGAGATAGACACAAGAGAAGAAGAAATAATATTTAATGTAGGAATTTTTGATGGTGTCGGGATAGGATTACTGGTGATAAGAGGCGCACATTGTTCGGCATTAAAAGTTTCTTTCGTAACAAAGATACTTTTCAATGCCTGAACTATGTGAGGAATTATTTCTTTGGCAAAGGAAGTAGTAAAGAAAGAGTCCATTAGATTTTGGTACAAATCGGATAAACGGAAGTGGCACTTTGCTCGAAGCTCAAATTAGTTTTTCTTCGAAAAATACCTTTACTTGCCATTTTTTCGCGATTTATGTTATTATAAAAAATGTTACAATATATATTTGAATTAATATAACGGTAAGATTTTCGAGTAGAAAATAAGAACAATAGCTATATTACTCGGATTATAAAAAAATAATTATTGGCAAATATTTATTTACTAATATGAATAAAAATTGCTTGGAGGGAGATAATGTGCTGACCACATCAGATTTTTGTAACATATCAATGTTTTTATTATTATAACCAATTATTTTTCTTTATTACAATGTTATTATTATATCTAAATGATTGTAATTGGGAATAAAAGAGAGATTTTTAAATTTCAATAATTTTTGCAAAAAAAAAAATTATAAGTAGTTTATTATTTTAATGGAGAATCGAACCCCAATCTTCAAATTCAAAAGCAGCCATGCTAACCAGTAGTCCAGTACTCGCTCCAGTAGACCACAGAGGCATTTGATGATCATTACATATTGCGTAATAAAAAATTGACCAATTATTTATTTACAAATTTGTATGCAATAACAAAGTAATTAATATTATAACATACATGATGTCATATACTATTATCATCATCATAACCGAAATCTGTGAACAAAGCAGATTGGTACATCCAGCAATGGGTAATAAGCCGTGAGGATATATTTATTTATTTATGTACTATTATCATGTTCAATATCATGGCTTAATTTTCTGCCGGACACTTTTTATTTACAAGAAAAAAACTGTTTTCCCATGTCATGTCAAGGATTCAAATTGCATTTTAACAGTAACAATGCGTTGTTCTGTCGTAAAGCGTTCCATCTTTACTATTCAGATTACAAATACCAATGTTTCAGACATACCAAACAAATAGAAAAAAATGGCGCGAAATTTAAATCCGATGCTCTTATTGAGACACCTTTTATTACCGTAATTCTCAATATGCACAACGAAATGTTGTATAGTTGTCTGAGTCTACGCTAAAAGCACACAAGATCAGACCGTCGGTGGTATATTTCCCCTCATACCGCCACACTTCAGTTACGCATATTCTGGAATCGATATTTTGTTATAGAACCCCTTAACAATATAAAGTAAATTTTGATTAAGACTGTATCAGGGTGGAGCTAAATGTTAGTGCAAGAGTCTATCACTAGGGTTGTAAGCTCCTGGAGTAATTCCTTGTAGAAAAATAAGGAAAACATGTTGTCATATATTGCATAGATTTTTCTCTATTTTTGCATAAATTTTGATAAATTATACACCATTTTAAAGATAAAGAGTGCAGAGCTGGGAACTACTTAAAGTAAAAGTACTGGAAGTATTACTTTAAATACATCCAGTATTTACAATACTTTACTTAAAATACTTTTGAAAATTAGTACTTAGTACTGTACTTAAAATACTTTTTTCATAAAAAGTACTTCAAATACTTTTTGGTACTTAAAGTATCCAAAAGTATTTAAAGTAACTTAAGTACTTTAAATACTAAATACTTCACGCATGCGCAAGAACAGATTGCGGTGTGTTTTGTGCACTACTGTCAACACTAGTTTGAGCAAGTATAAAATAAATAAATATTTCATCACGGCATATTACCCATTGCTGGGTGTGCCAATCTGCTTCATACACAGATATCGGTAATGATGGAATATTTGTACCGTGCGGGCGCTTACCAGGCGTCACCTCACGGGCACTCATTGCTGGCGTGGAGAGTGCGCCACAGGGGTCAATTTTGTGCCATTAAAATGCAATGTAATTTTTGGCAAGTATTGGTAGTTATTATTAAAATTTTCGCTATCTACAGTTTTAATCGAATAGTTGAAGACGCAAATAAAGATAAACCAAGAAGTAATTTTGAACAACTTATTTACGTGCTCATCAATATTATAGAACTAAATAAGTAAACAATTTTTCTACTCCAAGGCGTGAAGTAGTAGCTACAGACATTAATCACAGTATGTGAAGTGTGACTTTTAATAGAGATGCGTAAAATGCAATGTATTTCTTATGGAATTTATTTTAAAACATTTTATATGCTTTTTTTTAAATAGGTATATATTTTTAACTACCTTATTGGATGAGAGTGATATACAAATATGTACCTCCTAAACTCGATAATTTTTCGTCATATTATTTTAACTGATTTCATTAAAAAAATACTTAGTACTGGTACTGTAAGTAAGTAAAAAAATGTACTTAAAGTATTACTTTACTTAGTATTTAAATACTTTTCTTGTGAGTATTTAATATTTAGTACTTAAATACTTTTTTTGAGTACTGGTCCCAGCTCTGAAAGAGTGTATCTAGGGCCGCAAATTATTAGAATTTGAAAATTTGATTATATATTACCAAAAAAAATCATTTTCATCAAGTAAAAAAATCTGATGTGACCAACACAGTACCTCCCGCCATTTACCTATGTATATAGTTTTTATATTACTTTATAAATTTATCCATACAATATATAGAAAAAGTATTAAAGCAAACTTGTAGAAAATGGAATAATCTTTAATTTTTATAATAACAAATTGAGAAAAAAATACATTTTTTAAAGGTATTTTTTGAAGAAAAACTATATTGAGCTTCAAATAAACTGCCATTTCCAGTTATCCGATTGCCACCAAAATCTAATCATATATTTCCATATTAGAATAAGGTAGAAATACATGGTTTCAAAACTTTCTGAATGATAGTATTTGAGTTAGAGCGTAAACAGGATCCACACATACATACATACACACAACCATCATCGTGAAAATGTTAAAATTGGATTGTAAGGACCTTAAAACGTGGTCATTTACCACCTTACCAAGGGTAGCGGGAGGTAAAAATATATAAAAAATATTAAATTTTCAAAAATAATAATTTAAAGCTCTATAATGAACATTTTACTTACCAATAGTTTTTAAAATTTTACATTTGAACATATAGTTCAGAAAATATTGCGTATTTCGAAACTATCTTTTTGTCCGCATTGGACTGGGGGTTGCACATACACTTAATCGTACTTTAAAATCAATGGTGTGGAAAGAGTTTAGTTTGCAAGGTACATACAAGTGGTTGGGATTATTGCCTAAACTTGCGGAAATGTATAATAATACAAAACACAGAACTATTAATATGAAAGCTATTGTTAGTAAAAAGAATGAAAAAAAAAAATCTTGACAGTGTTTGCACTAATATCAAAATGGTTGGAAAAGCAAAATTTAAAGTGGATAATTTTGTGCGTATAAGCAAATATAGAGGGGCTTTCGTAAAAGGTTATACTCCCAATTGGTCTAACGAAATTTTTTGCTATATGTTCGGTTCAATTAACAAATCGTATTACTTATATTCTTAAAGATCAGTCGGGGCAAATTATAAAAGGGAGATTTTATGAATATGAATTACAGAAAGTAAAGTAGCAAATTGTAAAAAAGATGGGTGATATGGTACTCGTTAAATGGCTTGAATTCGAAAATAAACATTGTAGCTGGATAAATAAAACTAATGTTCAATGAAAATTCATAACAAAAAGGTTTATTTTTCCTCAAATTAAAGAAAAGTATAGCACTAATAATATAACTCTTGTACACTGGGACCAAGAATCATTTCGTAGAAACGAACTTCGTTTTATATAGGGCAATATGTCTTTTACATTCAGCGGATTAAATATTTGTTGTTAAGAAATATATATATATATATATATATATATATATATATATATATATATATATATATATATATATACAGTGGAGTCCGGATATAATGAACCCGCTTTTAGTGAACTTCCGGCTAAAGTGAACGCTACTTTAGGTATCCTAATTTTTTCCCATAAGACTAATACAAATTTTATCCGCTTATAATGAACCCGCTTATAATGAACTTCCGGATAAAGTGAACCGAATTTTATTAACTTAAGGTATAAAATTTCCGTTTATAGTAAACTTTTATAATGACAACAAACACACAACAGATGGAAACACAAGAGATCGAAAGAATCGACGTACGAGAGGTAGTAAAACCAGAACGATAGACTAGAGAGTATGTCGAATCTCATAGGCGTCGCTTGCGCAGTACGCTTCCCTGAAATTTTCCCCATAATCACCATGCGTCCATCCCCATAATATTACCGATACTCACATTTTTTTTACAATCACGCGAAGTTCCAGCTCAAGTTTGGGATGGTTTTGTGCCCTTGAAAACTATATAAATAACATTCGTTTTTCTAGCATTTATGTACAAACTAAAATTTCCGACTATCTTAAGTAGTTTATAATACATATAAATATGTTTTTTTTAATAATTTATAAATACTACATACACATGATGTAACCGTATAAAATAAATAAATACATACATATGTTAAACGTACAATTAACACGAGAAATTTTATTTTCCTTTTTAGTGAACCTCGGATATAGTGAACCAGTCTTAATGCATTTTCAAGTTCACAATATCCGGACTCCACTGTATATATATATATATATATATATATATATATATATATATATATATATATATATATATATATATATATACAGGGTGGAAACGAACTTAATGTCATAAATTTAAGGGTGAGTAGTATGACATATGTAGATTACGAAACAGAAAGAATTTTTTAAAAATTCGCATATTTAAGGGTAGTTTTCATGAAACCAACATTTTGGGTACCACTGGACCACTGGCAACGCATTTGCATTATTTTATCTATTACACAATTATTTTCGTTAAAAATGCTATTTAATTTAATTATTAAGAATAATACCTTATACAACTAATTTTGAATGTATTTTTGATAACCATATTTCTAATGAAATATGAATTAAAACAGCAGTAAAAAAAAGTTTCCTTAAGGAAAGTCGAATTTTCGTTTTTCGAATTTTAAAAAAAATCTTTCAGTTTCGTAATCTACACATGTCATACTACTCACCCTTAAATTTATGACATAAAGTTCGTTTCCATCCTGTATATATATATATATATATATATATATATATATATATATATATATATATATATATATATATATATATATATATATATTGTAACGTGCAACCGCTGCGTAAACGATTGGGTATTTTACGCACCCTAGTTGTTCTGGTGTGCGGCCGCCAGTTTTTAAACAATGGAGGAGGGAGAGGGTAAAATTTGGTGAACAACCCCAAAAGGGGTTGAATGGGCGCCACGTAATTTTTAACGTGAAAATTACGAAAACGCAATATACTGTTACCTACCGTGATCTGTTGTTGCCTGAAAACGACAATGTTAAGGCTGTCTAAAATAGAACAAAAGTTTCAAGAAAAATATAAAGGTGTCTTTAATAAACGTTAAAGAAAAGTTGTGTATACATTTCAAACTGTACATAAGATTGTAAATTGCAAAACTAAAGTGTATCTGCAACGGTGTAGTATACTTCATAAATTTTTAACTATGAAAGTAAAATATAAATATAAATTACACGACTCGAATACGCCCGTAACCCGATACACATCTACAAACGTCCATTGTTGGCCAACCATACGACGCAGGGCAATTCACAGCCAGTTGAGCCAGGCGACGGACAATTCGCGACGGACAAAACTAGACAAAATAACTATATAGTGTGTTAGGCACAACCACCTTAAGGTCGCCTTCGAATACAGTCCAATCTTAATTCAGTTTGTTTGATTGAAGGAATTCATTAAAACAAATGCAGTTTTGTTTATTGATTTTGAGAAATGTAAATCTAATGGTTGAACTTATATTAATTTTTTTATTAACAATAATAATATTGTTTATAACATTAAATCACGTAATAAAATAAAAAAATGGGTCCAAAGTATGTTCGTCATATGCAGATATTTTTTTTATAATGAATAATGAAAAAAATACTTAATGCAATAAGTAATTGTTATAAACCAATTGAATTACGATATTGCCCTATACTGTAATGTAAATTTAGTGCAGCGTTTTGTCGGAGCGCACTACTGGAGCTCTGCCGTCGCTCTCTCTACACCGCGCTCGCCACCACCCCTCCTCAGGTCATACCAACAAGCTAGAGAGAGGAGAGACAACGATTTCGCATGAAATCTTGTTGGCTCGGTCCGAATAGAGGCTAGCTGGCTAGCATCAGTTTTGAAATATTATGCGCCAAGTTTATATACTCTTATTATAAAATGGTTAAAACTAAAAATTCAAATCAAAACAGGCCTTCAAAATCAAAGAAACGAACGGCTACTGCTTTAAGGAGGCGAAAAAATGCTCTTCTTCAACAAAAGAACTTGCAAACAAATATAAATTTGGCCAAAAAAGCAACTAGAAGAATTTTGTTGGATTCGTATGACGTTCCCAATCAAATGCCATAAAATTCTGAAGTACTAATTAGTTTGGAAGATGGCACACATATTTCAGATGATTTAATTAATTTCGAAGATGTTTGGTGCCAAAAAAATGTATACGAAAGGTTTGTTAATACTCCTTTTGTAAATGTTTATGTATATAGTTTATATAGTGTAGAGTTGGCAAATATGTACCAATAAAATGTTCTAAATGTTGATCAATTATAACCAAAATCTAATCAGCTCTTCATATGGATATAAATAAAAGGAAGACGAAATAATTATAATTTTTAGAATTGTAGTGTTCGTGTTATCGTCACACACACACACACGCACGCACGCACGCACTCACATACACACACGCACACATCATCGTAAAAAAATGCTAAAATCGTACTCTACGGACCCTAAAACGTGACGGAAGGTGAAAACTACTCTGATATTTACGGTTCTAATAAATAATTTATTTTTAATGTAACGTTTTTATTTATATGGGTGAAGTGTAAAACACAGACAAATATTATTAACCAAAAGAATGCGTTTATTAAACGATAAATAAATAAAGATTAAATATTAAAAGATAATAAAAACAACTAACACTATGATTAAATAATTATAAACACTAAGAATATTATTAAATGCTTAAACACTACGATTATTTATTTAACTAACATTTATATCGCTGCACTTATTTATATAACTACATTTATTTATGTAAACTGTTAAACTGTTTATTTATATCACCGAGTTCATATCTGGTTACTGGTATATATCAGACTGAGACTCCGCCTTCTCCCGGCCAATATTTATACAGCGCGTAACAATCTAGAAGCCACTAGAAGGCTTCCAAGCGACAATGACCGGCACACAAAGGGACGAGGTCACGGCGCAATTAAGAGTCCAGCCGCTGCGGCGCCAGGGATTGCGTCATCGTTCTCGTATATTCGTTCAGTGGTGGCGTTGTATACTATTCTCTCGGGGGCGCACGTCACATTGCCCCCTCCTTAAGACTGTTTCGTCCCGGAACAGTTCTTGATGACGAAATCTACATGCATTGCCCTTGGTACACTTTGAAGTCTTGAAGAAGTGACAGTCGATGGTCCGCTGGAGTTCTCCTTTCTGTCTGTTAGGGTTAAAGCTGCAGACGAGAATTTCAATACCGGTATAGCGGAAGAGGATCTCTAACATGTTCCTAACCACTCTCCAATCCAAGCCATCTAATCCACAGCCTAACTTCGGTACTGCTAGTTTCAAAATGTCATTTTCTAGCAGATGATCCTTCAAGTCACACAGCGAGCTCCATAGATTGCGATATGACGGCTTTTGGTACGAGCGTGGTTTAGTGACCAGGTAGTAGATATACCGCTGCTGTTCTGTATTGTTATCCCTCAGTCGTAGCGTCTTCCCGACGGATGGACCTTGGTTGGCCAGTTCTTGTAGTCGTCCAAATTTTGTCTTAAAGACTGACGCTATGCCGCGTGACATCTTTAAGTCTTCCGATACGCAGTGGCCGAGGGAATAATCTGAGGACACGGTGAACAGATCTCTATATTCTTCTGTCGTCACGCCATACCGCGCCTTGTGACCAAAGGAATACTGTTCCATGAAGTCTTCAAAAGTCGGTTCCTGAGCTATGATCCGACGAACCGTTGCTCCATGCTGGTCTTCATTGTTGTCACCGGCGAACGGGGCTAGCCGATTAAAGTGTACTACTCTCGGCTTCCCGGTAGGTGTTTTTCTAATTCTGTATATCACGTCGTTTATTCTCTTAACGACCTCATAAGGACCTTCCCAATTTCTTTGTAGCTTTGGTGATAAACCTCGGCGCCTTTGAGGATTGTAAAGCCACACTAAATCCCCTGGTTGGTATCCACCTTTTTCTGCCTTGATGTCATACTGGTCCTTCATTCGGTCGCTGGCAGCTTGAGTGTTTATGCGGACTTGTTCATGAATGTCGTTCATTCTTCTCCGTAAGTCCGTTACGTAATCTTCCCCGGCCAGATCTTCCCCAGGTTTACTGCCGAACACCAAGTCACATGGCAGGCGCAACTCACGCCCAAATAAGATGTTCGCAGGACTTTGCCCTGTGGTTTCATGCACGGATGAACGATAAGCCATTAAGAACAGATGAAGATGTCGGTCCCAGTCTCTTTGGTGGTTGGAGACTACCTTCGACAAATATCGGTTGATCGTTCTGTTCATGCGTTCAACCATGCCATCGGACTGCGGATGTAATGCAGTTGTCCTCGTTTTATTAATCCCTAATATCTTACAGATATTTTGGAAAACGGCAGACTCAAAATTTCTCCCCTGGTCGGAGTGAAGTTCACGTGGAACTCCGAATCGGCATATACACTCCTTGACTAAGGTTTCGGCGACCGTAGTAGCTTCCTGGTTGGGTAATGGATAGGCCTCAACCCATTTGGTAAAGTAGTCCATGACAACCACGATGTATTTATTTCTGTCTTCGCTTTCTGGAAATGGTCCGGCCACGTCAATCGCAATGCGCTCAAATGGACTGCCAACGTTGTATTGACGCATTGGAGCTTTCCGTCGTCTATGAGGGCCGTTGCTTCCAGCGCAAACTACACATTTCTTGCACCAGTCTTTAACGTCTTCCTTGCAGTTAACCCAGTAAAATCGCTGGCGCAATCTTTCTAATGTTTTGTTGACTCCAAAATGGCCACCTCCAGATCCGTCATGGATCTCTTTCAGCACGTCTGGAATTCTATTCTTAGGAATAACCAACTGAGTTCTCTTCTCAGTTCCATCGGTATTTTCCACCAAACGCTTTAACAGGCCATCTTCAATCATCATCGAGTCCCATTGCGCCCAGTATGATTTTACACTCTGTGAGTGTGGTGCAACTTCTTCCCATCTTGGTTTTCTCTCTTCTGCTTTCCACTCCAGCAGTATTTTCAACGTCGGGTCATTCTCTTGGTCTTCGCGTAGTCCATCGGTCTGCCAATTATCGTCGACTACTGTTGTCCTGGCGACAGTAAAATGTTTCTCTTCCAGTCGACTACAATGCTTGCACTCATCTTGGCATGGCCTTCTGGACAATGCGTCGGCATTACGATGGCTGGTACCCGCCCTATGATCGATTTTGAAATCGTATTCCTGTAGTCTTTCAATCCATCTAGCCACCTGACCTTCAGGATTCTTGAATTGTAGCAGCCATTTTAATGCAGCATGATCAGTCCTAATCAAAAATCGTCTTCCGTACAAATATTTGTAGAAATGTTCCACGGATTTCACGACTGTCAAGAGTTCTTTTCTAGTCACACAGTAATTCCTTTCTGGTTTTGACAAGGTCTTACTAAAGTAGGCAATAACTTTCTCATGCCCATCTTGTATCTGGGAAAGAACGCCACCAATTCCAACGTTGCTGGCATCTGTGTCTAGAATGAATTCTCCTTCAGGTAAAGGATAACTCAAGACGGGTGCGCTTGTCAAAGCATGTTTTAGTTCTTTAAATGCAACTGTACAGTCCATTTCCCAGATAAATCTTCTTCCTTCTTCAGTAAGCCTTGTCAGTGGCTTGGCTATGTTGGCAAATCCAGGTACATATCGCCGATAATAGGTGCACAAACCAAGGAAACTTCTGAGTTCGTGTTTGTCCCTAGGTGCTGGCCAGTCTCTCACAGCCTTTATCTTCTCCTGGTCGACTGCAATACCCTTACCGGAAACCACGTGTCCCAGGTAATGAACTTCTCTTCGAAACAGGTGACACTTCTTCGGGCTAAGTTTCAGGTTAGCCTTCCTCAATCTCTGGAAAACCTCTTCCAAATTCTTCATGTGGTCCTCGAATGTCTTACCAACCACAATAATATCGTCGAGGTACACTAAACAGGTTTTCCAAGATAGCCCAGTCAATACTGTTTCCATGAGTCGTTCAAACGTTGCAGGAGCATTGCAGAGCCCAAACGGCATTACGGTGAATTGCCAAAGTCCTGTACCAATGGTGAAGGCTGTCTTCTCTTTGTCTTTTGGATTCAAATCCACTTGCCAGTATCCGCTCTTTAGGTCCAAAGTGGAGAAAATCTTTGAGCCAGCTAAGGTGTCTAATGTGTCGTCTATTCGAGGTAGCGGGTAGCTATCCTTCTTCGTCACGTTGTTAAGTTGACGATAATCGACGCAAAATCGTGTAGAGCCATCCTTCTTCTTCACTAACACCACTGGTGAAGCCCATGGACTGCTTGAAGGTTCAATCACACCTTCCATTTTCATGTCCTCGATTATTCTTTCCGCTTCCTCACGCTTTGCCAGTGGTAGTCTTCTTGCTGGTTGACGGATGGGTCTTGCGTCTCCGGTGTCTATTTTATGATGAACTACATTAGTTCTTCCGTTGGCTTTCTTGTCATATTGGAACACATCTTGAAACCTCCCAATTAAATCCTTCGCCTTGGTTCTCTGGTCGGCGGTCAATTCTTCGAACGATGTCAATTGATTGATTAACGTGTCCGAAACTTTCTGAGATGTGTTCCCTGTGGCCTTTACAGTTCGAATAATCGAGGATACTGCAGAGCATTCTCCTACAATTGTTCCTCTCTTTAGGACAACAGGATAAAAATTTACGTTCATTATTCGAACAGGTATTACCCGGCTGGCTTTGACGAGAGATTTTCCAACAACAATTCCAGTGCCAGTTTTGGCATCATCATTTTTGGGCTCCAGCATAACGATACTTCCCTCACAGAAACTACCATCTAAATGTGCTCCCAGGATAGTTTCACTTCGTTCTGGGAGGGTGATGTCTTCGGCCATTAGTACACGCACAACCTTGTCGTCTCGTGGATTTAATATCAGTTCTTCTTCATTGACCATCATCACTCCCTTCTTCAGGTCAAGTTTAAAACCATGCTTTGACATTGCGTCCATTCCGAGTATTACTTCATCTTCAACTTCAGCTACTAGTGCACGATGTTTAAAGGAGGTGTTTCCAATAGAGATGGTGACATCTACTTCTCCTAATGCGGTAGCTTGTTCTCCCGTTGCTGTGCGTAACCGCCACTTGGTTGGTTGAAGATGCGTCTTGCCAGTTTTCCTTATGAAGTCGGGTCTAATTATAGTTTTTGTCGCACCCGTATCCAGTAGCATTTTCATTGGCCTTCCATTAATAGAGCCATCCACATAGATGCTATTGGCTTTATGATGAAGAGATGCGACATAACTGATGGATTGTGGAGCTACTAGATTACGGGTCGACAGTTGCTCCTTCGCATCAACCCGATTTAGTTTTCCGACTCCTTTTCTTCCTTTTGCAGATTCAGTCTTCTTATGCATCTTTCTACAAAATCTCTGCGGATGGCCCAGTTCACCGCAGTTCCAACAACGGAGTTTCTTTCTTCCGGTGAACACTTCACTTGCAATTCGTCGCATTGTCTCTTCTAGATCTTCAGAGTTTTCCTTTCTCTCAGCATCGATATTTCGCACTCGTGATTGGTTACGTGAAGCTTGTTTGGCAGCTTCATGCTCTAATGCATATGAGAGTGCGTCAATTAGAGTTTTAGGACGGGCCAATCGCAGTGCTTGTTGAGTTTCGCTGTCTCGAACCCCATAAATGAATGATTGAGTGGCCAAGCACTCCAAAACGCTGTCAGGAGCTGTAGGATGTGCGAGATGAACTAAACGAGCTACGTCAACTTCAAATTCTTGAAGGCTCTCTTTTGAACTCTGATACCGGTTCCTCAGTTGCGTCTGGTACACCTGCTCCAGATGCGCGTTTCCATACCGCATATCCAATCGTTTGACTAGCTGGTCGTAGTCTTCTTGTTCTTCTTCTTTAAGCGTTTGCAGGATGTCGATAGCTTCTCCGCGCAATGAGACAGTCAATGCCGTAGCTTTCTCTTCGTGCGTCCAATTATTCGCTTTTGCGGCCGCTTCAAATTGTTTTAAATAATTTGGCCACGAAGACTTCCCATCAAATTCCGGTGTCTTTATGTGCATTTTTGAAGTAGTTTCAGATTTTACTACTTTCCTTCCTTCTATTAGACTTGGCTCAGCCACACCATAATTCGGAATTGACGATGATGTAATTTTAGTGAATTTTTCTTGCAGTTCCTCGATCTTCTTGTCATACTTATCTTCTAAATTCTTCAGACCTTCTTCAGTATTTTCCATTAATTTTTGTTCCAAATTTCTAGAATGTTCCATTAATTCTTCTTTTAATATTTTGGAATTTTCCTCTGATTTTCTGGAACTCTCCTCCAATTTTTGTTCTAGTGCTTCTGTCAATTCGTCTTTTAATGTTCTGGAATTTTCTTCTAATTTATTTTCTAATGTTCTACAATTTTCTTCCGCCTTTCTAGAATTTTCTTCCAATTTTTGTTCTAAGGTTCTAGAACTTTCTTCAGCTTTTCTAGAACTTTCTACCATCTCCTGTTTTAATTCTTCTTTTAATGTTCTAGAACTTTCATCTGCTTTTCTAGAACTTTCCTCTAATTTTTGTGCTAATTTTTCTATCTGTTTATCAATGTCGGATAGGTCAAATAAGTAATCGTCAACATTTTCACCAGCAGCGATTAATGCTTGCCGCAGACGAGATTGTAGAACGCCTTTCAGTCCTGTCGTATCTAATTCTCGTTCTTCCAGTTCTCTCTTGAGATCACTTACTTTTAATTCACTTAATTTTAATTGTTTGGTCGCCATTTTATTTATTTTATTTACACTTCACAGTTATGAACAACCCCACACCTGACACCAATTGTAACGTTTTTATTTATATGGGTGAAGTGTAAAACACAGACAAATATTATTAACCAAAAGAATGCGTTTATTAAACGATAAATAAATAAAGATTAAATATTAAAAGATAATAAAAACAACTAACACTATGATTAAATAATTATAAACACTAAGAATATTATTAAATGCTTAAACACTACGATTATTTATTTAACTAACATTTATATCGCTGCACTTATTTATATAACTACATTTATTTATGTAAACTGTTAAACTGTTTATTTATATCACCGAGTTCATATCTGGTTACTGGTATATATCAGACTGAGACTCCGCCTTCTCCCGGCCAATATTTATACAGCGCGTAACAATCTAGAAGCCACTAGAAGGCTTCCAAGCGACAATGACCGGCACACAAAGGGACAAGGTCACGGCGCAATTAAGAGTCCAGCCGCTGCGGCGCCAGGGATTGCGTCATCGTTCTCGTATATTCGTTCAGTGGTGGCGTTGTATACTATTCTCTCGGGGGCGCACGTCACATTAATATAAAAAATTATAAATTATGTATTGAAAGTGATCCTAATCCTACGAGTGAATTTGATTTTGAGAAAACCATAACAGGTAATAGAATTGAGCAATTAGGATATGTTCTAAAATGGGCCATGAAATTACAACTGGATCATTCCAAAATTTGCACTATGGGTCACTTATATCCGAAACCTGCAGAGGATTAGGTCTAGTAAGCCTAACATGCTTCAAATTTTCAATGTATGATATTGAAATTTCTAAATACACCGAAGAATCAAATAAAGAAAAATCACAAATAAATATTGGTTGCGTATGGGGCAATATAGCAACTGGTAGTATAAATTCGTACAAATAAGAATTGCTTTCTATCGTGAACATTAAATCTCTGAATAAGGATACATTTTACAAAATTGAAAATGAAAAGGTATATCCACCTCCTAATAAATTCACTAATAAATTTATTTAGCTGATTAATAAAAAATATCTCGGAAACATAAACTTCTGTCACATATATCATAACATTGCTTTCATAAACGATATTTTATAAGCTGTGCCTAGCCTCCCACGTCGGTGTCGGTATTAATCCCGGTTTTCTAATTATGTCTTAGTCAGATTGTAAAATTAGCCAAATTATAAAACACCTATGCATTTCACAATATGGATAGACGTTTTAATAAACGAAGAATAGCTTTCATACAAGCTAAGTGCACACGACTAGCCAGATTGTAAATCATTGTAGTCAACGAATATTTGACAATGTGGCGGTACGTTACAATCTCGCCACTTTTTATTTAGAATGCATGTTACCGGAAATCATGAACAGGAAAATTTCAAATGGGTTATTCTACAAAAGAGAAACAAGTCACTTGAGGGAATTAGATTTAGAATAAATTCAGAATAAAATTATCTATCGTTCTATGTAAAAGTATATGTTTTCATTTTAAAAAAAATACGTATTCCAATTTGAAGAACTATTTTCTTTTATAAATAGCTGTCACTTTTGGCTCCTACAACTTTATTATTTACATATATGCTTTTGCTCTTAAAAAACTTGCACAAAATACCATAGTAAATACAGCAAAAAAAAATATGTTGCAAAATTTTATAGTCAGTCAGTCATATGGCATAATTTTCTGGGGCTGCTCTCCCAATGCCGTTCGCATTTTTATAATACAGAAACGAGCTACATATTAGAAATATTTATAACCTTAGCTACAGAAATACCTGTAAACATAGTTTTATAAAAGAAAAGTTTCTTACTCTGCCATGTTTGTATATTTTAAATGTCATTTTATTTATTAGAAAAAATTAAAAATAAAATTTTAAAATATAAGAATTGTCATAGTTATAATACTAGATATAAAGAGAATTTAGTGCTTCCAAAACAAGTGACATTTAACTCTAAATAATTCTTTTGTAATAGGAATCAAATTATATAACCATTACCCAAACATATAAAGAACATTGATTCGTTTAATTTATTTAAAAGGAAACTAAAATATTTATTAATTGATAAATGTTACTACATTTAATGAATATTATACGGATAATATTAAGTAGGTACTTTGTTTATTGGAATATCATGAACACTATATTTGTGACATGTATGTATTTTTGACATTCCATATACCGATGCAATTTTGGTCTTACTTGAAGAATAAATTATTATTATTGTTATTAGTATTATTATTATTATTTTTAACTTGAATAATAGATAAATTATAGGGAGCCGCGTTTTTTTCTAGATATGTTCTTTATGTACTCGTAGTATAAATTCAAACCCTAATTATATTTATAAAAATACAATTTTTCTTCAAACCAAAATTAAATACTTTTCGTTCTTGAAGTATGAAAGAATGAAAATACTGCAGTGTAGAGATATTTCCCGTCCAGTACGTACTAGACTAGCCTCCAAGCGAGGTATCGCTCGCGCTGGCCGTAATTTTTAAATCTTGCTCTTTGAGATTTTGGCGCCTCTCCCTGCGATTGTAGCGCTAGAGATCCGCAGCGGATTAGTTTGTCAAGCCCAATTCGACGGCGACCTTAAATAACGATGAAGCTTGATATGTCGTCCAATAATTAATTTTTTCTCCCCGAAAGAGAACACGAAGAATAACAATCTAACAAGAATATGAACAAAATGGTCGCTTTCAGTAGACAACAATAAGAGTTATTCATATGAACAAAAAAAGGTCTACAACTTATCTACAGTGGCGGTGAGGTTCCAGAAATGGTGGTGGGGTAGACGGTAGTTGGTCGACGGGATGCGGACGATAGCAGGCGGCGCCACACCATCTGGAGATGTTCACAAGAATGGTGACGCTGACGGCAGAGTTCGCAAATCCTCTGAAGAGAGAGACTTCCAGGAACCAAAAGGGTGTTCGTGACACCACACGAGACATCCACCAAAATATCCAACACTAGAAAGTCATTCGGCAACCGATGTTGTATAAATCCGCACAATTGCGAGACCAAATACTGGTTTCAACCAACGATCGGGAACTCCACTCGCGTTAATATACGTTACGCCTATAATCAGCCACGTGCCAATGACCTCAAAAATAAACACGTCCACCCTGTAAGACAACTGTTACCCGACAGCCCTGAATACCGGAAAACCTAATTTTTCCCCTAAAACTTAAAAAGTTCACAGCGGAAGCGAGAAAGAACGTAAGAAATTCAATACAAAGAAGAAAGTTAAGAAATAAAGCCCAATTCAAGGCAACATACTTGATGACAAACAATTATTAATTCAAATAAGGAATAAACTATACTCGACATATAATATAACCAACTAGTACTGCAAATATGTTTTAAATATTAAATGAGACTTTAAAAATGAATCGGATATTATTTATTTAAAGTTTTATAAAGTGAAACTAGTTGCCAGTGTAAACATTACTTTAATTTAGACATCTGAAGGTTAATAACAACACACAGCGCGTGTGTTGTCAAATATTGTAAATAAAAGCCCATGACAATTTATTCGTACTACAAATAACTATATTATGGCAACAATTAAATGCATAGATATGTTACTAGCTAGTCACCGACAATGTACTTTATACAATTCAACTTTGCAGCTACGCTTAAAATAACCTACGAAATGTTAGTAATATTGCCGCGAAGAATTTGGAAATAAAGGCCAGAATGATTAAGAGCAGAAGAAAATAACAATTAAAGAGTAAAGCACGAAACGAGACGACATCCAGAATGGTAACGTAACACAGAGTAGGAAGAACTAAGACGGTACAGGGTAGCCAGATTTAGACTAAGAAAAGTAAGTAACATATAGAAAATTAGAAATTCGGGGCAATACGTCTGACCAGAATTTAGACCGTAACAATATATACATATATATATATATATATATATATATATATATATATATATATATATATATATATTTGAGTGATTTGTTTCAGACAAACAATTGTTGTTTAAGAACTTTGCATTAAATTTTCAAATAAATTTATTTATTATAAATAAACATTTATTACTTTAAAAAGAACAACATGACTCCAAGAAATTGACTTTATTTGTCACAAATAAATGCATTATTTCTGGAAATATTTATCGGTTTATTTGAAAGTAATTATTTTCTTGTTTTAAATCAAGAAAAAAAAATCATATATAAACAAAGTATACATATATTTTATTGATGAACGACTCTAATTCAAAGTTCGTTTTCATGATGAATGGTAATTAAAAACTTTGAGTTTTTTATAAATGTTTTTATTATACTATGTGGCTTATCGATTTCGCTATTATGATAGCATCTTCGGAGCCTACAGCTGTAAGATAATATACATTCAATAAATATATAAAGTCAAATATAAAGTTATGTAAGTATATAAAAAATATAGTAAAGAAAATATAATTGTATTAAATTAGTGAGAAAGATGCTGGGGAGTGATATATTTGGTGTAAAATATGAAGAGGTTATATGGTTTGAAAATTTAAAATTTTATGAGTTGTAGGTTAGGTGAACATGACAATCATAGAAGTTGTAATGATATGAAAAATATAAAAAATATGAAAAATACTGACCGTCAGAGAAATTTTAATAAAAGTTTGGCATGTCGGTAGTTTAATATTGAATAAAAGTTGTTATTTATTTTTGATGTTCATGTTTATGTTGAAAAATTGTTATAAAGTACGTCTTCTTTAAGCCAGAGAAATGGAACTTGTGAGGATAAATTGAGTTGAGCGGAAGTATGTTGTATAGTGAGTTTTGGTTATTTTTATTGTTAATGTTTGTTAGACAAATGGCGGGAGGTTTTTGAAAATTTCTCTGACGGTCAGTATTTTTCATATTTTTTATATTTTTCATATCATTACAACTTCTATGATTGTCATGTTCACCTAACCTACAACTCATAAAATTTTAAATTTTCAAACCATATAACCTCTTCATATTTTACACCAAATATATCACTCCCCAGCATCTTTCTCACTAATTTAATACAATTATATTTTCTTTACTATATTTTTTATATACTTACATAACTTTATATTTGACTTTATATATTTATTGAATGTATATTATCTTACAGCTGTAGGCTCCGAAGATGCTATCATAATAGCGAAATCGATAAGCCACATAGTATAATAAAAACATTTATAAAAAACTCAAAGTTTTTAATTACCATTCATCATGAAAACGAACTTTGAATTAGAGTCGTTCATCAATAAAATTGAACAAATGGAGATATCCAAAAAACTCTACCAGCTGAGAAATCTACTTCAAAAAAGACATAAAGTCCATCAACATTTAAATTTCCTTTGTACCTGTAAAAAATACCATATAACTCCGAAATTCATCGAGACAAAAATATCGAAGAAACTTCCAAAAAGCCAGAGAAATGGAATTTGCCGAAAGATGCTGAGGAATGAAGTTAAGAAAAAATTCCAGATGAATACATCCATAGACACCAAACTTAAATTCATGGACAAACACCTGCTCCAACATCTACACACCATAGAATACGAAACATTAATCACAAAACTGCAAGAAAACATCTTCTACCATAACTACAGAACCGACAAAATAAGACAAAACAAACTTCAAAACCTAATAAATAAACAACAAGAACAAAACCAAAAAGTCCAACAACGTGAACAACAGGAACAACAACAAACACAAAACAACAATAGCCACAAATTCCCACCACGTACAACTAATCTTTCCACCATAATTTTCACCCCAGAAGAAGATGAAATACTCAACCATGGTTACAAATATGCTCCACCACCTCAAAACCAAGCAAATATCCCCATCATCGCTATAGGAATAGAAGCTCAAATACAAAAACACCCCAAAAAACAACAACTTCAGAAAGACATCACGACAACACTTCAAAACTTCAAGGTAGGTGGACATGACAATCATAGAAACCAAAAATGCAATAACTTCAATAAAAATTTAAAATCAATTAAACAAAAAATCTTACAAAATCACTTAACCGTTACAAAAGCAGACAAAATGCCGGCCTAGTCATAATAGACACCGATCAATACATAGAAAAAACAGAAAAATTCTTTTCAGAAAATAACATAACACTTTTGAACAAAAACCCATTAACAAACTTTAATAAAAAACTTAGAAAAACCATCAATAATACATCACAAACTCTTTCAAAATTAAACACTAACATATACCAAAATTTAGAACCAAATCCACGAATTCCCATACTTTACAGCCTCATAAAATTACACAAACCAGAGAAATCTATACGTCCCATAACCTCCTCAATTCAATCTCCAGCACACAAAATATCAAAAACCTTAAACTACATTATAAATAATAAATTTCAATATGAATCAAAATTCTCCATAAAAAATTCAACAGACTTAATAACAGATTTAAACAATACCTTACAAAACAACAATCAAAATTTTATCTTAGCTTCCTTTGATATTGTTAATTTATACACAAATATTCCAGTTTCAGAAACACTTAACCTATTAAAAGATAACATAAATAATAATCAAAATTTCATCAATAACTATAACTTAGATAACACAGATATTAACAATTTAATTGAATTATTTAATATAGTTACACAACAAAATTTCTTTAACTTCAACAATAAGACATACAAACTAAACGACGGACTTCCAATGGGCAGTCCAATCAGTGGTTTACTAGCTAATATTTTCATAGACAATTTAGAATCAAAAATTATGCAATCTCCACTCAACGAAAATGTGTTGTTCTGGAAAAGATATGTGGACGATATCCTTATCTTATGGACAGGATCCCTCACAGATTTACATAATTTTCATAATAATATAAACACCCTATCTAATATTAAATTCACAATAGAAATAGAAAATCAAAATAAAATAAACTTCTTAGACCTTACCCTACATAAATTAAATAATACATCCATAGAATACGACATTTACAGAAAACCGACATCGACAGACATAATCATACCAAATAACTCCTATCATAACCCAAACACAAAATTAACAGCTTTCAATTTCTTATTCAATCGACTATTGACAACACCATTAACAACAGAAAATTTCAAAAAAGAACTTAACACCATATTTACAATAGGCCTACATAATAACTATACATTACCATTTATGAAACAAATATTTTACAAAACAAAATATACAAAATTAATAAATAATAAAATATACAGACACGTAAAACAAAACAGTACCTATATCTCAATACCATACTACAATAATCTTCATAAAACACTCACAAAAACTACACAAAAATACAATACAACCCTCACATCAAAATCCCACTCAAGACCTCAAAGATGGAATTCGTGAGGCTATCGAGGACATAGGACAGCCACTTTGCGATTTGGTTATGGAAAATTTCATGAAAAGGATATTGTCCTGTCAGCGTGGTCGTGGTGGTCATTTGCCTGATGTTATTTTCCACTATTAACGGCATACCTTCCTCTTTATAATGAAATAAACATCCGATCATTTATATTAAAAAATGGCATTTTTCTTTGAATATCAAAATAACACCTCTTATTGGAAAACCCTTTATAAACTACTATTAAATCTCAAACACATTCCCAATAGCAATCACTACATAAATTGACAATTCCCAATTCTCTCAGGTGCTACGGGTGCCATAATAGTTCTTAGTCATACAAACCCCCATCCCAAATCCCCATTCCAAATCTCCCATTCCATATACCCCTTTCCAAATCCCATACCCCACATTTAAAGTTCAGGTAAAACATGCCCCATTAAACTTCAGGTAAAGGTAAAACATACCCCAACCCCCATTCCAGTAAGGTAAAAATTCTGGGTTAAACATTATGTATAAGGGTTCATTCAAAATCCCACCCTAACCTATACAACATTCTAAAAAATAACACACCCAAAACCAACCACCTTGATAGCAGCGGTATATACAAAATTAACTGTAACGACTGTGACAACTCATACATAGGACTCACAAAACGAAACATAAAAACTAGATTTCAAGAACATATAAAAAATAATCCGCCTTCAGCAATAGGAATACATTTACAGACTTCAAACCATAACATAACAACAGACAACCTTCACCTTCTTCATTCAGAAACAAAAATTCAAAATTTATATCTTTTAGAAAAATATGAAATACTTAAACATATACATAACCACCACAACCTACTTAACGAAAACATATCTTTTCCGGAACAACACATTTTCAAAAACCTCCCGCCATTTGTCTAACAAACATTAACAATAAAAATAACCAAAACACACTATACAACATACTTCCGCTCAACTCAATTTATCCTCACAAATTCCATTTCTCTGGCTTAAAGAAGACGTACTTTATAACAATTTTTCAACATAATCATGAACATCAAAAACAAATAACAACTTTTATTCAATATTAAACTACCGACATGCCAAACTTTTATTAAAATTTCTCTGACGGTCAGTATTTTTCATATTTTTTATATTTTTCATATCATTACAACTTCTATAATTGTCATGTTCACCTAACCTACAACTCATAAAATTTTAAATTTTCAAACCATATAACCTCTTCATATTTTACACCAAATATATCACTCCCCAGCATCTTTCTCACTAATTTAATACAATTATATTTTCTTTACTATATTTTTTATATACTTACATAACTTTATATTTGACTTTATATATTTATTGAATGTATATTATCTTACAGCTGTAGGCTCCGAAGATGCTATCATAATAGCGAAATCGATAAGCCACATAGTATAATAAAAACATTTATAAAAAACTCAAAGTTTTTAATTACCATTCATCATATACATATATTTATTGATTTGTATAACGTAAATACAGGCGTATATATTTGTACAACATAACATTAATACGTATGAAAACAATATAATAAATATATTATAAATATATAAGCTTAAGTAAAGTAGTAATTATCAAAATTAATAAACTTATGGATGCATAATCATTTTTTATAATGGAGAAAACAAACTTACTAACTGCAAATATTCTCGTTTGTTCTCCAAATCTGGGATGTAATTTCATAATTTCCTAAATTGTCACTGGCATCGCCATAATAGTCTGGTTAGAAATTTCTCTCTAATATGTAAATATAAATTATACGTATTTCTATTAACACAAGTTTATATTTTACTTACCTGTAAACTTTTTTAATCCCGGAATTTGCCGCAACATTAACAATTCTTTTACTTTATTACTGCCACAATATGTAATATCACTTATAAAATAAACCAATACCTATGCAGGGTGTTTGGCGTAAGTCCGGCACCACGAATATTTCGTTTATTTTGAGAGATACAAAAAAATGTTAATAAGCAAAGGTAAACTAGACAAAGGGGCTCACAAGATGATCATAGCAGAAATTTTGTATCACTTCCGGTTTTAGCGGAAATGGGTACAACTTTAAATGTACCATAGGGAATCGGTATTTTTAAAACCGGAAGTGATACAAAATTTCTGCTATGATCATCTTATGAGCCCCTTTGTCTAGTTTAACTTTGCTTATTAACATTTTTTTGTATCTCTCAACGAAATATTCGTGGTGCCGGACTTACGCCAAACACCCTGTATAGGTAAATTACCAAATCTAACAGAAAAGAAGTATAATACACAAATGAAGCACATGGCGGTTTCCTCGACAAACTTGTTCAATCTTGCATGCCGGAGATTTCTTTCAGTAAAATAAAGTTTTATTTTAATATTGGTAACTAATATTTATTTCACGAGAATAAATTTTATTTTAGTCAAATAAAACATTATTTCATATTAATGTGTTTTCATATTGAAACAAGCTTTATTTCTTTGAAAAAAATGGCATTTTTTGTAAAAATAATATATTAATTTTCACAAAATATATTTATAGAAAAAGAAACCATTTATTTCCTAAAAGTGGACATTTGTTAAGGGGAAATGAATGTGTCCTAAATAAAGCCTACGTTTGTCGTAATAATTTATTTATACTGCACAAGAGATAGTTATTGTGAACAAAGCAGTTTTATAACAAATAAATCATACTCTAATCAACACATTTTTTCTTATTAATAATCCTTTTTCTCACTGTATAGAATTCTACAGGGGCATTTAATTTCTGTACTTTGAAAAGTAGAAGCATGATTGCTTGCATGGTAAATTTACTAGAGTTTCAAATATTTGAAGTTAATGATATGACATTCATATGTAAAGAAATTTCCGTTTACCTATAGAATTTATTATGACTTGTACCCCACTTCAGATTTTATGGTGAGTGGGGTAAATTTCCGAAGAAATGGCGGGATGACAAGGAATTTCGGAATTATAGGCACCGCACTGATCACCCGCTAATTGCTGATTCCATTGGTAACCAACTACGCCATTAAAAAGTATTGTATTGAATGTAATAAACAATAATTATATGTAATATTAATTATAATAACATAAGATTAAAAATAAATTTCAGTTTAAAATATTTTGTTTTATTTTTTATTAACCCCATATTCACATTCTTGTGATTTCTAACTTGTTTAACCCTTATCACATTCCTGTGAATTTTGTTTATCAACTTTTCAAACCACATACCCTTTGCTGCTACACAAAACAAGTCTATAATATTATTTTATATACAACCGGTAAATAAAGTTAACTTTATTCTTATCAAAATCATTAATTAATGTGCTTCATTATTTCCCGAGGGAAATAAAAATGATAAGTACTCCCTAGGAAAATAAAGTGATTCAAGGCCATTGACAGTGTCACCTAGGAATAATTTTATTTTATTAGTGTTCAATTCTTAATTGATATTAACATACAAATATGTAGAATATTATCGATTATAGTAATTTGAAAAAAAATATAATTGTTTTTGTGAAAAATTAAAAAAATAAATAGATTTTTCGTTTATAGGACTTTGCTTTATTTTTACTAGTTTCACATGCTGTTAGTCTCTTTTGTATGCTAAATAACAAATTTTACCGTTTGTATATAAAATATTGTATATAACACGGGAGTAAAGTGTCATTATTTGCCTCAAGCGATTGCATCCCTCGGGCTACGCCCTCAGGATTCAATCTTCGCTCTCGACAAATAATGACGAACTTTACTCCCTTGATATAAAGGGTTTTCCAATAAGAGGTGTTATTTTGAATAGCCCGCTATTTCGGTAGATGTCGCTTTTGAAGCTGTCATTTTTTGACATTTGACAAGTAGAAACTACGCCATTAATAAAAATGGAACGATACACGCTTCAACAACGCATTGAAATTATTAAAATTCACTATAAAAATGGTGAAAATTTGGCAGAGACGGTTCGTAAAACTCGACAATTTTTGGGTCGTCGTGAAGCACCTTGTCGGACCGCAATACAGAAATTGGTGGAAAAATTCGAGCTGTTGGGACAAGTTAGTGATGTGAAGAATAAAACCCGTGCACGTCGCTTAAGAACAGCCGAGAATATTGCTGCTGTAGCCGAAAGTGTTGAAGAAAACCCAGGTTTGTCCATTCCTCGTCGTTCTCTGGAATTAGTCATTCCACAAACGTCATTACACCGTATTTTGCATAAAGATTTTGGTCTTAAGGCTTATAAAGTCCAGTTAACACAAGAACTCAAGCCGGCCGATCATCAACAACGTCGTGTCTTTGCTGATTGGGTCGTTGAAATGCATGAAAATGATCCGGAATTCCATCGAAAAATCATCTTGAGTGATGAGGCCCATTTCCACCTCGGTGGCTTCGTCAACAAACAAAATTGTCGCATCTGGGGCTCAGAAAACCCAAGAGTTATTGTTGAAAAGCCTCTCTATCCTCAACGTGTGACTGTTTGGTGCGGTTTATGGTCCGGCGGAGTCAATGGACCTTACTTTTTCGAAAATGAAGCTGGAGCAACAGTTACGGTGAATGGATTGCGCTATCGAGAGATGATTAACGATTTTTTATGGCCGGAATTGGATGGTATTGATCTGGACAACGTTTACTTTCAACAAGACGGCGCTACGTGCCACACAAGCAACGAAACCATTGATCTTTTACGGGAAAAGTTTCCGGACCGTGTTATCTCTCGAAGAGGTGATCACAATTGGCCACCGAGATCTTGTGATGTAACACCTTGCGACTTCTTTCTTTGGGGCCACGTGAAAGAGAAGGTCTACGCCAACTGCCCAGCGTCGACTCAAGACCTCAAAGATGGAATTCGTGAGGCTATCGAGGACATAGGACAGCCACTTTGCGATTTGGTTATGGAAAATTTCATGAAAAGGATATTGTCCTGTCAGCGTGGTCGTGGTGGTCATTTGCCTGATGTTATTTTCCACTATTAACGGCATACCTTCCTCTTTATAATGAAATAAACATCCGATCATTTATATTAAAAAATGTCATTTTTCTTTGAATATCAAAATAACACCTCTTATTGGAAAACCCTTTATAAACTACTATTAAATCTCAAACACATTCCCAATAGCAATCACTACATAAATTGACAATTCCCAGTTCTCTCAGGTGCTACGGGTGCCATAATAGTTCTTATTCATACAAACCCCCATCCCAAATCCCCATTCCAAATCTCCCATTCCATATACCCCTTTCCAAATCCCATACCCCACATTTAAAGTTCAGGTAAAACATACCCCATTAAACTTCAGGTAAAGGTAAAACATACCCCAACCCCCATTCCACTAAGGTAAAAATTCTGGGTTAAACATTATGTATAAGGGTTCATTCTTAACAGGGATGCGTACAAAAACTGCTAACAACAACCAGAGGATGCTGAAAAATCTGGGTCGGGGAACCGGATGTAGTGGTCTAGAACCAACCCAGTATACCTACTATATATACCTGTAAAAAATTGATTATTCTTTAATTTTTATAAAAACAAATTGCGAAAAATTAACATTTAAAGATATTTTTTGAAGAAAAATTATTTTGAGCTTCAAGTAAAGTGTCATTTGCGGTTATCCGATTGACACCAAAATCTAATGGCTTCTTTTCATATTACAATAACGTAGAAATACATGGTTTCAAATTTTCCGAATTATAGTATTTGAGTTACATTGTTCAAAACATTCACACACACACACACAAACACACATACGCACCTACAGACATCATCGAGAAAATGTTAAAATCGGATTGTAGGGACCTTAAAACGTGGTCATTTACCAAAATCTCGATATGGAATTTTTAGTACGATCTCTATACCACGCCAGCTATGAGTGCCCGTGAGGTGACGCCTGGTAAGCGCCCACACGGTACAAATATTCCATCATTACCGATATCTGTATACAAAGCAGATAGGGTAATATGCCGTGACGAAATATTTATTTATTTATCCCTATACCTCCCTTACCAAGGGTAGCGGGAGGTAAAAATGATATATTATACCACTATTTTATACCCCATAGTTTCGCCAAAAATGTGTAATATTCTCCAGATTAATTAAAACTCTACAATTTAAAATGATAAATGAAACTACACCTACTATCATTATTATTAGTATCTGTCATTTACTGTATTGTTAAAATAAGTTATCAGCTACCATATATTTGTGAAACAAAATCTAATTATATTTATTCCATATGTTTCACTATTAGGATTACTTACCTATTACCATTATTATTGTTTTATTTACAATGTGTATATCTTTCTTACAGTTTCTTTGTTTGGAATTTATCCGAAGGCAAATAAACAATTGAATTGAATCAAAAACAAAATCCATAGGTCTGAAAATATATATTTGAAAACTACTTAACTACATATTATATGGTTAACATACCAAAGTCAATAGAAAATGAGATTTTAAAGTTTCTACTATATTTCGGAGATAAATATGAATCTACTAAATACACCTCTTACTATCGGGTACTGGCTTCCTATTACGAGAGAGGTAAACACCACAGATTACGAAGTCAAATAAGTTCCCTATATCTATAAACAGGGTATACGAGTATATTGATATTATTCCTAGCAATAGTTGGGATCCTTAATATGAGTTTTATTTAGTGGTTTTACCTAAATCGGCACAAAGGGTGTTAGTTTTTCTTGGTAGTTAATAGTCCCCAAATTTAAAAGAAAGGCACCTCCACTGTCTATAATAATTTTAAGGAATTATTGTGTATTAAATGTGTAATGATGATTTTAATTTTTTCTAGACATACAACATGGATTCGCAAACGGGCGAGTCATCCGCTTGTGCTACAGCGCTAATGTGTGGTGTTAAAACCAACTTTGAAACAGTTGGATTGGACGCACGAGGAAGATTTGAAAACTGTTTCTCCAGTTTCCAGTCTCGTGTCTCCAGTTTGGGAGATTGGGCACAACAAGCAGGTGACTAGAATGAATACCTTTTTATAAGAGCGAGGCAATAGGTATACTCACAACGAGCTTTATAAAATATACATGCACTGCTCGTAGTAAACCATTGAGAAAAACCTATAAAACTTGAATATAACAAGTTTTATTCATAAACAATTAACAATATATCTCAATAATTTTAGAACGTAATCCTAATAAATAAAGCTTAAAAACTAATGAAGTTAAAGAAAAAAATCTGTTGTGGCCAGCACAATACCTTCCGCCAATCCTGTGTATAATGTATAAATTCCATACATAATTTTTCTTGCAAATGATTCTTAATTTCCAGTAAAATTATTTCATAAACAAACTATTTAAATTGAACTTGACACTGACATCTTCTTCCTCTTTAGCTTTTCCCATTCGTTAGGGGTCCCTATTTTTGCGTGTCGTTCTCGTTCAGTTCATTTTCTCTCAAGTCTTCCGCAATACAGTCCTACCATCTTATCTTTGGTCTTCCTCTGTGTCTTCAACCTCCTATTAATAAACTACTCATTCTCAAATATAATTCTTCATTTCTCCTCGTTCAAATCAATGTAATCGTCTTTCTTGTATCTTTCTAGAAACTTGTAACACTAGAGTTATTTTCTTACCGTATCTTTCCGTGTCTTCCCCAACATCTACTTCAACATCCTTATCTCTGCCACATTAATTTACTTTTTATTGATACTGATATCTATCAATTTGAATTATATGAATATATTAGTAGTTTCCATGTTTAGCATAGCTGGCTGAATTATAAAATTTAATTTCTTTAAAATTCTTTAACTCTGTATCTATTGAATATGAAGTATAAAATGTAATCAAATCGTATAGAGAATAATATATTCTTTAAGTTATAATAACGTTAAATGTCAATAAATCAAACTTAACTGCTAAATCTGCAAATGAGGCTACTTCCGGTTCACCAATTATAACCAAAATCTAATCACTTGTTCTTCTAGATGTACTTGAGGAATACGAAAAAATTATAATTTTTGAAATCGTGGTATTGAAGTTATGGGATCCGGAACTTTTGGCACACACACACACAGACACACACACACACATACACACACACAGAGACACACACACACACAGACACACACACACAGACACACACACACACACATACACACACACACACACACACACAGACACACATACGTACATAGAGACATCATCGTAAAAATGGTAAAATCGTATTATAGGGACCCTAAAACATGCTTATTCACTAAAAACTCATCATTGAATTTTTTGAAAAAAGACAATACCTTCCTTACCTAAAGGTGACGGAAGGTAAAAAACATATATAGGTACTAAAAATTCTTCAAAAAATTATTATTGAATAAACAATTAATAACGCGTATTTCCAATTCCGATTTCGATTACAGCCTGAAATCGACTATTTATACAAATACTTAAAATAAGTGGCCGTATGTTATTCATATCGTCACTGTTCCATAATTCCACAAGTCGGCGTTCAACTTCGTCCAGGTTATTAGGTTGTATTGCGTAATCTCTTAAGGGTCTCGATTCCGCGTGGATATACTCTGAATCAGATTTTCTGTATATGAAGTGTGGCGCGGTGCGGAGATGTTTTGCACGGCCCACTTATAGTTGAACATTTATATTGAGATGGGAGACACAGAAGAAACGCATTGGTCAACACAACTTTACGTCGAAGTGTAGTGGGATGGATATTTATGAATGATTAGCAATAGACGGAGAGAAATGGATTACTATCATATTCGGAATTCGGATTGTTAGACTTTGGTATATGATAGAGAAATAAATTTGAAAACTAATATATAAATTTGATTATGTGGCCCACACAATACCTCCTGTTTAATTTAATTTTTATTCATGAAAATAATTGAAAGTAAATTAAATTTAAATACCCCTGTGGTGCACTCTCCACGCCAGCAATAAGTGCTCGTGAGGTGACACTTGGTAAACGCCCGCACGGTACAAATATGTCATCATCGTTACCGAAATCTGTGTACAAAGCAGATTGGCAGACCCACCAATGGGTAATACGCCGTGATGATATATTTATTTTATTTATTTATATACTTACCAATATTCATTGATGGCGTGGAGAGTGCACCACAGGGGTCAATTTTGTGCCATTTCAAATTGTAAAATATTTGGCGTCGGTCGGAATCGAACCCGTTCCCAAGATTCGCGTGAAGTGACTCCTGGTAAACGCCTGCAAGGAACAAATATGTCATCATTATTACCAACATCTGCGTACAAAGCAGATTGGCTCACCCATCAATGGGTAATATGCCGTGATGATATATGTTTTTAATATCTTACCAATATTTTTACATATTTACTTATGCTAGTACTGTATTAAGTTCCTTTCTATATAATTATTGTTCTATTTACTATTTTCTTTTGAAAACGTTACTATTATTATTTGAAATGCTTAATTTTTTGACATTGATATATACCTGTCACTTACATGCATTTGAGATCTAAACTGTGTAACCATGGGGTTAAAGCGTAGGCTCCGGGATTAAAATTATAGTTTTATAAATTTATCCATAAAATATATAGGCTGAGTTCGGTTTTACGCTCTGAGCGATCTGAGCGTTTGATAATCACATCTGAGCGATTTTTTTGCTCAGCTCTACGTTCGGTTATTAGCTCACGGAGCGCACAGAGACCAATCTATTCGCTCGGTGAAACTGAAACTGTATGAAGTTCCTTTCCATATAATTATTGTTCCATTTACTATTTTCTTTGTAAAACGTTAATGTTATTATTTGAAATGATTAGTTTGTTGACAGTGACATATAAATGTCAGTTACAAACATTTGAGATCTGAATTGTGTAACCAAATGTGTATGAGTTGTATTTAAAGCGTATGTTCCGGGATTAATATTATAGATAGTTTTATAAATTTATCCATAAAATATATATAGAAAAAAATATTAATGCAAACCTGTAGAATATTTAATAGTCTTTATTTTTGAAGTACGGCCTTGGTGCGCGTAGGCAAGATTGTGATTTTTGCTCCGTAGTACATATCTAAAATTTAGACGGCTACGAGCAAAGATAAAGTGAATAGTGAACAAGAGGTGTGAGGAAAATAACCAAGAATAATAGGTAAAAATTCAGAACAAAAACTAGAACTAACATAGGTAAACAATCAACAAAGAGTGGCGAGATAGGTTATACCGCTTCCGAAGAGTCGATCTGAGCGGCTGACTTGCGCTCGAACACGACTGCATGACAGAAACATTGAAAAGACAGGTCAGTAACGGCCCAATCGGTATCAAGAGAAAGAAAATAATAATAAAAAATAAATAAAATGGATAGTAATGACATTTCAACAGACGAGTCTAAGGAGAAAAGCGAAAAAGAGTGGGGAGAAATTTTCAGGAAGAGTAGGAAAGTAACGAGAACGCCAGCTAAAGAAAAGAAAAAAACAGAGGAGCCACAAGATCTAAAGGACATGATGATGGAAATAATAAGGGACAATAAAAAGAAAAATAATGAAATGGAAGAGATGTAGAAAATAATGATCGACCTAGTGACTGAAATTAAAGAACTTAGAAATGAAAGTAAAGCAAATACAAAACAAATGGAGAATTTAAAACAAGAAAATGAAAGTCTCAAAATTGAAATGGAAACAATGAAACTGAAAATAGGAAAAATGGAAATGACAATTGAAAAATCTGAAAAGGAAAAAAAGAAAAACAATCTGATCATAAAAGGGCTAGATACCAGTTCATATGAAAGGGAAACATTAAAGGATACCATTGAGAATTTCATGCAGAAAATACTAAAAATAGAACCCAAAATAGCATCTGTATCTAGGATGAAGAACAGAATGTATATAATACAAATGGAAAATTTTGAGGAAAAGATGAAGATATTAAAAAACAAAAATAAATTAAAAAACATCAACGATGGAAAAATATACATAGATTGTGACTTAACTCTAAAAGAACGCGAAATACAAAAATTGATAAGAGACAGGGCTGCGTTAGAAAGAAAGGATAATAAAAACGTTAAAATCGGCTATAATTATTTGACAATAAATAATATTAGATGGAACTGGAATGAAAAGAAGAATATGATAGAAAACGATGAAGACAAAACCAAACCAAAAAACTAACGAGCGCACACACAAAAGATAAGAAAGATATGGAAAGACCCGAAGCGATGGACAAGGACAAGAGACCGAATTGCGAAATCAAAGAAACAAAACCAAATAAGACAAATTATCAAAACAAACCACAAGATATATTAAAACTGGGGACATGGAATTTACAAGGAATCTTCCAGGAAGGAGCAATAAGGAACCTAGTTTCGGAAGTAAACAAGTATAAGTTGGACATAGTAGCTATACAAGAAACACATTTAAAAGAAACGAATATCTCAAAAGTAGATAATTATATAATGTTTACAAGCGGAGGCAAAACGAGGAGATTTGGTGCAGGCTTCCTTGTAAGAGAAGATATTAAGGGATTAATCTCAAATTTCGATGCAATATCTGATAGGCTATGCATCCTAAAAATGAAAAGTCCAGAGATGAAAATTACGTTAGTAAACATACACGCTCCGACTGAAGAAAAAGAAGAGGAGATAAAAGATGAGTTTTATGAACAACTAGAAAGAATAACTGACAACATTCCAAAGAATGAGATGAAAATTGTAATTGGAGATGCAAATGCGCAAGTTGGCAATGAAGAATTATTCAGAGGGACGACAGGAGGTCAGACTAAATATAAAATAAGTAACGACAATGGATTAAGAA